>CAWUFW010002387.1:1800000-2247278 GCA_963921515.1 Calotriton arnoldi | reverse complement strand
TCACATGTACAAACACAACTACAACTACAGCTAGGCAGTGGCACAAATAGAACTAACAAACACATCCAGACATGTAGCCACCACAACAACACCAACACACAGTGAAGACCACTGAAAGGAAGGAATTCTGTGTATGCTGGCTAAGTCAGTGTAGCCAATAGCATCATGGAGTCACAGTCACAGACATAGCTCACCCCCACAACTGTCCCATCAACACCACTCCTGAACCATGCTCACATCACAGGGAGTGGAGAAGGACTCACAAGATGGCTGACACTGGCTACTGCTGTGGGAGCACAAGGCCCTGCTGGCAACTGTGCACCAACAAACAGCAGGACACCACTGACTGACATCCTGAGAGACAACTTCCACTCCCTGCAATGCAAGCACGTTCCATGGTGGGATATCTGGCTGGCTGGGTGGGAAGGAGGACTTGCAGCACTGACCATAGTCACAAGCACCTCCCCTCACACCCCCTCAACACAAACTCCACAGAACCCACCTGGTAGAATGCAATGCCTCCCATCCTAACTCAAGATCCCACAAAGAACCACCACCCTGGGTTATGTTGTGTGAAGCACAGGGACACTCTTGGGACTTTTAGCCAAACAACTGCCAGGACAACACTCCCAGCCATCCTGTCAGCACAGCCAGCCCACCCCACAGGGAAGCAGAGTCAAAAGGAAGGAAGCATGGGCATGCTGGGAAGGGGGGTGGAGGCAATAGCATGATGGGAGTGGTAGTCACAGATATTGCTCAGCCTCACAACTGGCCCATCAACACCACCCTGAACCATGCTCACATCACAGGGAGTGGATAAGGACACACAAGATGGCTGACACTGGCTACTGCTGTGGGGAGCACAAGGGCATGCTGGGAACTGCACACCAACCAACAGCAGGACACCACTGTCAGCCATCTTGCCATTGCCCTCACACCCACACACACTGAACTCCCCACAAAAGCAAGTAAGTATGGGAATGCTGGGAAGTGGGGTGGAGGCAACAGCATGATGGGAGTCACAGTCACAGACATAGCTCACCCCCACAACTGTCCCATCAACACCACCCTGAACCATGCTCACATCACAGGGAGTGGAGAAGGACTCACAAGATGGCTGACACTGGCTACTGCTGTGGGGAGCACAAGGCCCTGCTGGCAACTGTGCACCAACAAACAGCAGGACACCACTGACTGACATCCTGAGAGACAACTTCCACTCCCTGCAATGCAAGCACAGTCCATGGTGGGATAACTGACTGGCTGGGTGGGAAGGAGGGCCGGCTGTCAACCAAATACAACCAATGCAGACCATGTTCACACCCCAACAAATACATAGAAATGCCCAAATAATGCAGGACAATGTGCCACACCAATATCAACCCCTGACTGTGACGACTTAGGACAATGCAATGTACAGGCCCGCACCCAGAGGCACAGTCACAACTGTCAGGTGTGTCAACCATTGATGCCTGCAGAAACATAACATACATTGTGTGTGTCTCCCAAAAACAGGTGATGATGGGGACACAGCAGCAGACGCTGAGGAGTCCCAGTCCCAGGCTCAAGAGGATGCGGAGCTCACTGGTGTCGTACAGCCTCTGCCCTCCTCGGACGAAGAAGACCAACCTGGCACATCCGGTGCAAGTCTACATGCAGCACCAGCAGGACCACCAGCTGCAGCACCAGCAGGACCACCAGCTGCACCCCCTGCACCCACCCCTCCAACGACTGTCACCACAAATACCATCCCTGCCGACATGGACAGAACAAGGAGCAACACCAGCACAGGGACCCTGGACCAACCTGGGGCCATGGACACACCACCACCACCAACCCCAAGGTGGACCAGGGTCATCTGTGCGTGCCACTGCACGCACTGCACATGTCAGCAGGGGTGGTGGGAGGGGTGGGAGACAGAGGTCGCTGCTTGCAGAGGTTGCTGGTGTGCATGATGACCCACAACTGGTACGCATAGCTGATGCGTACCAGTCCAGCACCGGAGATCTCAGCCAGGTAGTGGGGCTCCTCAGAGACATGAAACAGCAGCAGGCTGCCCATCATGCCCGCTTGGACTCTCACATGTCCCACGTGGAGTCACACATGTCCCGCGTGGACTCACACATGTCCCGCGTGGAGTCCAAGTGGGATGCACTGCATGAGATGACGGCGGTGCACAGGGACATTTTACAATGCCTCCGCCAGATGAACAGCAACCAGTCCACACCTCTCCTGTGTGCCAACAACATCTGGTGCTGAACAAACTGCAACTGCCACAGGGAGGGAGGATGACTCTGGCGGAGAGTCCCTGCACCGCAGCAGCCTGTACTCTGAGGGGCCCCCCCAAAGAAGAGGGGTCGTCCGAGGAGGGGCAAGTGAGAGGCCGATGGCCAAGCGCAACTCCCAGGAAGCCTGAACCTGTTCTGGATGTTCACCTTGTGCACAGACTGTTCACCCTGTTGACGGCAACACTACTCCCACACATTGCATGGGGAGTACAAGTTGGACCAATGTCTCAGACAACTGTGGCCCCGATACTGGGGATTTTGTCTACCAGGACTTTCAATTCACCTAGGAACTTCTGATTGCAAGATTTATGTACAGCACTACCCATCCTATGCACTATTCACACAAATGTATCACAATAAACACACTAATACACCATACTTGCCTCTGTTGTGATTCCAACGTGGGTGCTGTTATGGGGATGATGAACTGCAAAATTACACTGTGTATGCGAACTGCAACAGCAAGTACAACACAGGCATGTGAGTAAAGGCAACGTGACACATATGAGGGAGACACACCACCAGGGCTACACAACACATACACACCTAGGCCATCTGACTCATTGCCTACACTGATGTTGCCAGGGAAGACGGTGCAATGCACAGACACCACACCCATTCCCAGTTGTAGTCAAGTAGCCCACAGGTGCAGTAAGCAAATGGCAGTCAAATGTGTGACCACAGACAACGCACATCACAAAGTGAAGCACAGGTTTATTACACAGTTGCAACATGTCGTAACCACTACAGATGCAAGGTAATCCCACCTGGCAGCGGGCACACAGTCAACAACTGTAGACGGAAGGAAGTCCATGGGTGTGGCGCACATCACCTGTAGGGACACAACAGCTACCACCCTGGAAGTGCAATCACGCTGCCGGTGGACACAGTTGACCAAACGAATCTGAAAGTACCCTGTGAAGGACAGAAATGACACACAGTCAAAAGCAATGGAGAACAGGACAGAACAGCAAAACTCATGCACAATACATGTTACAAGATACCCACCCAGAACCAAGTTAGCATGTCAACACTGTTGGGGAGTACAGCCCACCTGTAAGCACACATCGCAACACACATCCAGTCAAGTAGCCCATGGACACACTCCAACAGCACCAGAGCACCACCTACACATATCATGCCAACTCACATCATTGACATGACACCTCAGGATACTCACATTCAGCTAAAGAAGTTGGTGATGAGCTGTGTGCGGACATCACCCTCATCATCATCATCATCATCACTGGCATCGTGGTCCAGGCCAGGATCCTCCACAGGTGGCGGATGTTGGTCATTGTCATCCTGGATGAGAGGCAACTCCTTCCGCACTGCCAGGTTGTGGAGCATGCAGCAGACGATGATAATCTTGCACACTTTCGCAGGGGCATATGGGAGGGACCCTCCGGTCTTGTCCAGGCAGCGGAAGCGGCTCTTCAGGAGACCAAATGTCCGCTCAATCACTCTCCTGGTCCGACCATGTGCCTCATTGTAGCGCATCTGGGCTGGTGTCACAGGGTTCCTGAGGGGTGTCAGCAACCACGGCATGTTGGGGTATCCCGAGTCACCTACGGACAGACAAGTGCACATTAGCTGACTTGGAAAAGTGGGCGGAATACTACAGATCAGATCACACACAATGGCACAAAGTCAGTACACACCGACAAGCCAGGCACGCTGGTTCTGCATCTGTGCCATCATCCTGGGGATGCGACTACTCCTCATCACAAAGGCATCGTGTGCTGAACCAGGGAAACGGGCACACACGTGTGTGATGGTCATATCTGCAAGACACACCACCAGTGCATTGACCGAGTGGTAGTGCTTGCGGTTCCTGTAGGCCTGCTCCTGGGCCTGTGGTGGTACCAAAGCCACATGTGTCCCATCAATGGAGCCAATGACATGCGGCATCCTCCCCAGGGCATAGAAGTCACTCTTCACGTCAGTGAGTCGTCGCAGTCTAGGGAAATAGATGTACCGGTTCAGGAATAGCAACATTGCCGCCAAAACATCGCGGAGCACACGGCTCAACATGGTCTGTGACATCCCACCAGCAGTCGCCACAGTATGTTGGAAGGTACCGGTGGCAAAGAAGTGTAGGGCTGCCATCACCTTCACCTTGGGGGTCAGCGCTGTAGGATACGGCCGGCCAGGCTGCAAATGTGGGGCCAACTGCACTGCCAAATCCTCAATCAGCTGCCTGGTGAAGCGGTACCGTCGGATGCTGTCCCGTTCCACCATCGTTGCCAGGTCTGGGAATGGTCGATGGACAGCAGGAGCCCTGCAGTGCAGAGGAGAAGTAAGCAAGATTGTCAGTCAGCCCACATATGCGGCATTGAACACACTCAATATCCCAACATACATCATTATGAGGCACAACTACATGAAGTGTGCAGTTCCGTAAGGACATGTATGGTACATACATGGCCAACATCTGTCATCACGGTCCAACAAGTGGCATCAATAAGTCCCAGGTTGGCCCATTGGATATCATGAGGCCGTGTCACAGTTCCCATCTCCTGCTGCCGTGTCACAATCACCCCCCACAGTGACATGTGAGGACAGATGTGCCCCAGGCATCACAGCTCAACGACAGGTACATTCCCAGGGACCCTGTATTGCCACATGGACACTGGCATTACATGGAGTATCATGTATACACCACAGCAAAACAACTATGACCCCCACAGGTAGTGGTCCCACTTGCCACTGCAGGACAGACATGGACGTCTGTGACACACACACGCACAACATCAAAGTCCATGCACACACAACGTGGATGTGGAGACTGTCTCCCATTGTGCACATGAAATCAGAGACATTGTAAACACTACATGCACACAGACTGTGGAGGACCATCACTATTGTGCCACTGGGACACCCTGGCTCAAACATACCGTCCCACATGGGACTCACGGGGTATGTGACATGACATACACATACACCACCGTGAAATGTGACCATGGCACATGCACAGATATGAACAGTTGCACATCACAGTGGTCATGTACACGTAACACCCAGGATCCTGTCCCCATGAACACGTGCACAGCCTGGGGTGGCTGCCCCCAGGTGACACCCACAGGACAACATGTACACCAACATACACACAATAGGAAATGCAGCCTTACATGCCTTATCATACAGTTTGGACAGGCTGTCGTGTTGTAGGTGTGCCCCTCACTCCCTGGGAGCTATCTGTGGCTGGCATATGTCCATCTGAGACAGGCATGGTGACATATGCCAGTCACTTGTACAGGGATGCGTTGAACAGCAATGGACCGATCGGTGCCCCCGGCCGGCCCATTGCATTCAATGTGTGCAGGTACGCGTTGTACCCCTGTACGCGTTGATACCGCAATGGACCGATCGGTGCCCCCGGCCGGCCCATTGCATTCAATGTGTGCGGGTACGCGTTGTACCCCTGTACGCGTTGATACCGCAATGGACCGATCGGTGCCCCCGGCCGGCCCATTGCATTCAATGTGTGCGGGTACGCGTTGTACCCCTGTACGCGTTGATCAGCAATGGACCGATCGGTGCCCCCGGCCGGCCCATTGCATTCAATGTGTGCGGGTACGCGTTGTACCCCTGTACGCGTGGTACCGCAATGGACCGATCGGTGCCCCGGCCGGCCCATTGCATTCAATGTGTGCGGGTACGCGTTGTACCCCTGTATCGCGGCATGTACCGCAATGGACCGATCGGGTGCCCCCGGCCGGCCCATTGCATTCAATGTGTGCGGGTACGCGTTGTACCCCTGTACGCGTTGATACCGCAATGGACCGATCGGTGCCCCCGGCCGGCCCATTGCATTCAATGTGTGCGGGTACGCGTTGTACCCCTGTACGCGTTGATCAGCAATGGACCGATCGGTGCCCCCGGCCGGCCCATTGCATTCAATGTGTGCGGGTACGCGTTGTACCCCTGTACGCGTTGTACCGCAATGGACCGATCGGTGCCCCCGGCCGGCCCATTGCATTCAATGTGTGCGGGTACGCGTTGTACCCCTGTACGCGTTGTACCAGCAATGGACCGATCGGTGCCCCCGGCCGGCCCATTGCATTCAATGTGTGCGGGTACGCGTTGTACCCCTGTACGCGTTGTACCGCAATGGACCGATCGGTGCCCCCGGCCGGCCCATTGCATTCAATGTGTGCGGGTACGCGTTGTACCCCTGTACGCGTTGTACCGCAATGGACCGATCGGTGCCCCCGGCCGGCCCATTGCATTCAATGTGTGCGGGTACGCGTTGTACCCCTGTACGCGTTGTACCGCAATGGACCGATCGGTGCGCACCCATTGACAATGGCCTTGCCTGGCAACGGACGCGTTTTCGAAATTCGAACGAGTCGGTTGCTGGAAATTCAGTTGGTCACCCACAACAATGTTGCAAAATCATGTATGTCATGAAGTTGAAGATTTGAAGGATGCCGTGGGCGTGTATTGGTGCTGCTATTCCATGGATTGGCCAGATTCAGAAGATGCAAACGACTTGGACCTATCACTTTGGACACAAGGGACAGTATCTGCCTCTCCAGCACATATATATTGCTGGCTGTTCCCCTGAGAGCTCACTTGCCTGCACTACATGCTCCAGGACGACATCTGCCACTGCACTGCTGCTGTCTCTGCCCCTCTGGACCCTGCAATGGCACGTACTGTGGAGAGAGCCCCAGCCTTCAGCCTTGAGGAGAACCAGGCCCTGCTGGACAGCCTACTTCCACAGTACAGCAAGCTGTATGGGACACCAGGGGAGCAGGTGAGTGTTCTGTGCACTGCCTTTCTGAATGTGCATTTTGTCTGACTAGCAAGGCTGAAAGTCTGCACGCCACTGGCTAGCAGGCTCACTGAGTAGTTGTCACCCCCCATAGTGTGTAGTGACATGCACTGGACAGGTATGGTGCAGTGACAGTGCATTTGAACAAGGTTTTACTTCCCATGCAATGATACCATGTAGTGACGTCTGGCAAACTGTCCATGGGCAGCGTTGCACTGCCTGTGTACATCATGTGCCCCTGTGAATGAGACATGTATATACAACTGTGTCATGCACGGATATGTTGCATGTGTAGTAATGGCCTTTTCACTTTGTCATCCTGACAGGTTAATGCCCATCGGAAGCAGGAGATCTGGAAGGACATCGTCCGGGCTGTCCGGTCCGTGGGGGTCTACAAGCGCCGGATCCGCAACTGCCAGAAGAGGTGGCAGGACCTTCGGGGCTGGACCCGGAGGATTGCACGGGTCCAGCTGAAGCTGTCGCCTCCTCGCAGGAGGGGCGGAACACGGACCCTGACCCCCACATGCTCCAGATCCTGGCGGTGGTGTTTCCAGACCTGGATGGGCAGCTGAAGGCCAGACAGCAGCAAGGAGGGGGTGAGTCAAAGACTGCACTGTGAACTCTGTATTACATGCTTTGTGCCCTCCTCTGGCCTGGTTCAACTGCCACAGTACAGCAGTCATGTTGTCCAGGAGCCATGTCCCTCTATTGTGCACTGCCCACTCCTCATCTGATACCCAGGTGTGGCCCTTACATTCAGGGAATTGTGTCACTTGGGACTGTGTCCTTGCAGTTTGCTTCACTAAAGGTGGGGGACAGCATCTGTTTCCCTAACTCTGTTGTGGGCATCATGGGTGGGTCCATTGTTCACACAACGCCTGTGTTCGGACATGTAATCTGCGTGTTGCTTTGATATGCGGTCCACTTGCTGAGCTGAGCCACCACATGTGCCTGGGGTATGTGGCACACACCCATGCAGCGGGTGGGAACAATGTTTGGGCCCCAGGAGTATGCAGATTACGTGTGTCACACATACATAGCCAGCTATCCACTGTCCAGGGCTCATCCTCATTCATGTGGGGCAGGACAGTCATGCCTACTCCAGGCCATGCAATGCACTCTGTACTCCCACTCCCGTGTATCAGCTGACACATTGTGCGCAGTGATTTGACCCCTCAGGTGTCTGCCTCTGTGTCAGTGTGCTGTGGATTTGTTGCCAGGACTGCTGGGGTGTTTCTTGGTAGGGGCTCAGCATGCCACTGGAGATGTGACCATAGGAGACGATACTTGTGTGTCACATAGGTGTTTGATCAGCTGCCCGTGCAGACTGGGGTATGCGAATGTGAAGTTCAGGCAGCTGTTCCCCATTCACAGCAGATTGTGAGGGGCTCAGGTTCAGAGGGTAGTGTCACAGGTCTCCCATATGTCCAATCGGTATGACCTGGACAGATGAGGGTTAAGATGATGTGTTGTGTGGGGGATGTACATGTGCACTTGTGCAGCTCCAGGACTTGCATTCCCCATGACCTACTATTGTGACACAGTGCAGAGTGTTGTTGTCTGGCTGCCAAGTCATACATCACTGAGACAGTGATGTATGACTTAGCAGTCATGCCTCCGCCATGGCATGTGTCTACTTATTGGTGATCCTGCAGGGGAGTGACATGTGCTACATGCACACCATTGTGGCGATGGCTATCAGGACATGGG
The DNA here is from genome assembly GCA_963921515.1 of Calotriton arnoldi. Lineage (NCBI taxonomy): Eukaryota > Metazoa > Chordata > Amphibia > Caudata > Salamandridae > Calotriton > Calotriton arnoldi. The sequence goes on along the minus strand of CAWUFW010002387.1, from coordinate 2,238,500 downwards.
TGCATCATGGTGTCTGTCGCTGGTATGCATCACATGCATATCCTATTTGACTCTGGGCGTCCCTTTCATCCGGAAACCTGTACTGACTCAGTGGCAAGAGTTGTGATGTGTGCATGTCCACATGCTACACCGTGTCCTCTGCACTGTCCAACTACTGTGTAGTTGGTGCATGTGTCCACACTGGGGTGTTGCTATCCAACAGACACCAGACAGATGGGTGCAAGGCCATGTGGGATGTGAGTGCCATGGTTGGCATCAGACTGACAATTGTCTTCTCCTGTTCAGTTAGGGCACGTTTAGCAATGTACAACTAATGATGCCAGGGCTTGCTCTGTAATGTGCTGTGCTCACAGTGGTGTGTGCGTTTGGTGCAGGTGACTGATGTCTGTCTGTTTCCCCATTGTTTGCAGATACATCCACGGCCACGGAAGGGGACAGCTCCACGGACCAGGAGGAGCCGGAGAGCCAGACTGGGTCAGCAGCCGAGGAGTGGTCGGAGGGACCCAGTGGCACGGAGGGCGAGGGGAGCCACACCGAGGAGTCCTCAGCACCATCCACCTCAGCTGAGGACCAGAGCAACTCGGAGGATGACTCCCTTATGGAGGCGGGTGTCAGCAGCCACCACACCCCAGCTAGTGTTGCTGTCCCCGCCACCACCAGCACCACCACCGCCCTCCCATCGGCTCCCATTCCCCAGGTCCGTGGAGGCTCCCATGTTCGGGAGCGTGTCTCCTTTGGGCCAGGCACCGCACCCCTGCCCCTGTGTCCCCTGCTGCCCTGAGTGAGGAGTCTGTGTACCTCCTTCACCAGCTCCATGTAGGGCAGACAGCCATGCTGAGTGTCCTCCATGCGCACACCGCTCTGTTGACTCAGCTGGTGTCGTTCATGGAGGGCATCTCATCGGGCATGTCTGACCTACAGAGGGGCAATAGGTCCATGGACTCCTCCCTGACGGCAGCAGTGTCCCTCCTCAGACAGTCCCTCACCCCTCCTGCCTCTGCTCCATCCACACTCCCCAGCACCTTACCCGTCCCAAGCACACACACACCGGCACAGGCACACACCAGCACACACACATCCAGCACACAGACACACACGCCACAAACAAAACGCACACGCACACACAGTCAGGGGACTGAAACCAGACTCACAGGGTATGGGGCCCTGGAACACACACACGCATCCACGAGCACTGCGCAGTCCTCAGTTGCCTCTCCCTCCAAAACACCCTCCCTTGCCTCACCTGCAACCCCAAAGACCCAGCGGCTCTTCCTCAGTGACCTCGGCCTCTTCCCCTCCGATCCAGCTGATACAGCATTCAGGGGGAAGAGGAAGCCCACCCACACGGAGCAGAGTGCCCCTCGCCCCCGGACACCCTCCCCCAGGCGCAGACAGACTGAGGCCCCCACCCGCAAGTCCCCCCGGAGTCATAAGAGCAAGACCCCGCCGCCGCCCTGCAGCTCAGGCACCAGGTCTCCTTCCTCCATCCCTCAGGCCCCCACTCCACAGGTGCCCCCACCACACCCTGCCCCAGGTTCCCCCACCCACAGATATACCATCCCCAAGAGGATCCGGCCTTCTCCCCCTGCCACTTGCTCTCCCGGCACCACACCCCCCGCTGCGCTTGTCTGTGCCACTGATGTGGTGAGGGTGTCCTCCCCTCTGTCCAGCCCACCTTGCCTGTTCCCCATTCTCCTCCCCTGGTGGTAGGCACTGCAGTGGAGTCCACTACCACCCTGTCTGACTTGGGCACTGCAGTGGCGGGCCTGTCCACTCCATCTGCAGGGTCCACTGCAGTCGTGCCGGCACCCACAACATCTGAGTCATGCCCCCCAGTTGTGCCGGCACACACCATGTCAGACACCTCCACTGCAGTTGTCAGTGGCTCTCCAGCACCCACCACCCCTTCCCTGCTTCCTCCTGGTGAGCCCTGATCCTGTCCCTGCGGTGCCTGGCCTGCCCCCGGTTGCCCCTCCTAGTGGATTGTCCCTGGTTTTGTGCAGGCATGCGTAGGGTGACATCTGCCACTGTCACCCAGTTTGGACTTTGACAATGGACTGGCCATTGGCCTTTGTGTTTTTTCTGGACTTTGTTTTCATTACACACATATGCTGAATAAAGCAACTTTCTGTTCTCTAGTGCTTATGCTTCTGATGTACATGTTGTTGATGATGCTAACCATGCCCTTGCTGCAGTGATGGTGATATTTGGTCTCATGATAATGAAGTGTTACTGTGCAGGAACCCATGTGGTCCAGGGGGAATGTGTCCTATCCTGTGGTGTATCCATGTCATCCATAGCAGCATCTGAGGGTGTCATGTGTTCAGTATTTGGCAATGGGATTTCCTACTTAGATTAGCTATTTCACATCTGTGGCTTCCACCCCTGCACATCTGTTGTGCCTGCCATTGTTCAATTCGTCTACTTCCCTGACCGTGTGGCCATCTCCACTGGACATGCAGGTTTGGGCATCAATGGGGAAGGACTCATCTGTGTTGTCAGTGCAACATTGCTATACAAGTGTGTTGGATCTGTGCTGATGATTACGTTGACACTTCCATGACCAGGCTGATGTGACGGGAGCCCTCATTTGGTGCTAATTGTTGATTGTGTGACCAAGTGCTCAGCTGACATGATGGGGCCCTACTGAGGCAACATATGGCACAGCTTTCTTCACACAGGAGTGGAGTCCCCTCATGGCACTGTGTACTCCTGTGACATTGCCTGCGCCCAAGGTGTGTGTTGTATGTGCATGTCTGTGTGTTCACTTCCGTTTAGCTGTGCATGCTGTGATCCCTAGTGTTGTACCTGTTTGTGATGCTTGCTGAGTTGACCTATGTTCCCCCAAAGTCTTCTCCCTGGGTTCTCTGTGATGTGGGTGCATGGCACATTACTGGTCATCAGGGTGTCACCCATAGGTGTGTTTGCTGTCAGGGCTGAGTTTGTGTGCAGACGCAGATGGGTCACAGTCAGGTTTCCCCTTGGCACTTGTTGTTTGCCCCTGTCATGTGATTTCCAGTTTGTGTTATCTTTCAGTGATTGTGACACGTTGTGTGTGTGACTGCTGGCACTCCTCAGGGTCCGGGCTGCAATGTTGGTTGTTGTCTATGTGTGTTCTTTGTGGGTGACCTTGGCTTCTTCATTGGTGTGTGACTGTGGCTGGGATCCCATTGGTTGGTGTGGTATTGCCGTCATGTCCATGTACAGCGTAGTGTGCAGTGTGTCAGACATTCAGGAGTCTTGTTGAGTGGCCATGTGTGATGTGTTTCTGCACCTTGGTTCCCACCCACCACCCTGGAATAGTCATGGGTGCATGTGCAATGTCACCAGTGCATGTGTGCTTCACTGCTGCACATTGTTGGAGGTCGAGGGGTGTGGTGTTGAGTGTGTGCAGATGAGAGTTGTTGCCCGGCTAGGCCCCTGCCTCCATGTTGGCCTTGGCTTACTGGCCATGCTGATTGATTTGTGCTTGTGTAGGTGTGATGGCAGTTTGTTGCTCAGGACACATGACTGTGGTTCACAGTGTGAACGACATTTAGCTTTGTCATCACAGTGGGATTGTAATGCAGCCCAGGGTCACCACATTGTGGGGGCCCTGGGGGTAGTGCTGTGGTGTGTCTGTGTCTTGCTGTGTCAGTTGCTGTTCCTACGTGCCTGTGTGACATGTGTGATTTGTGCTCCCTCTCATCTGACAATGCCTGCTTGCCCACATAGGGGATTTGGATCCATGAGTTACCTTTGTGTGGCACTGTATGCACATCTGTATGATTGGTATTCAGGTCTCCTCATGTGTTGTGTGGTTGCCTGGGGACACTGGCATCCCCCCTCACCTGTTGTGTATGATGTGCAGTGTGGGTCTGCCTGTTTGTGTTTGTGCATCTGCACCACTGCATTGGCATATCTTGGGTGTGCCATTGGCTGTATGTAGTTTGGTGGGTTTCCCCTGCTGTCCCTGGGACTCCTAGGTCATCGGTCAGCACAATGATCATGGTTTGTGTGTCCCATTGCTGCCATGGTATGGTATCTGTTCACCTCACATCTACAGTCTCCACAGGGTATCTGCATTTGTGTGCCCATTGGTGCAAATATGTGGGTCTGCATTCTGATGGTCACTTCTGTCATTGTGTCATTGATGAATGTTGACAGTGTCAGCCCCCATGGGTGTTGTTTGTCTGCACATGGCCAAAGGTATGTCTTATTTGCACTGCAGTATTTGGCTCCCCCAATTTATGTTGCAATGGGACACATGCACTACTTTGCCACTGATGTGTTTTTTGTTCTGTGACCAGGAATCATCCATGCAGTTTGGCAGTTGCAGCTCTTTCTTTGTCAACACTTACCTTTTGGTCACTGTGATGATGGGGGTTTGGACCCCATTGCCACAATGTTCAAAATGTGCTTCAGCTATGGACCCCACACTTACCTTTTGGTCACTGTGGTGATGGGGCGTTAGACCCCATTGCCACAATGTTCAATATGTGCTTCAGCTATGGACCCCACACTTACATTTTGGTCACTGTGGTGATGGGGCGTTAGACCCCATTGCCACAATGTTCAGAATGTGCTTCAGCTATGGACCCCACACTTACCTTTTGGTCACTGTGATGATGGGGGTTTGGACCCCATTGCCACAATGGTCATGGCCTGCTTGCATTGTGGGGGCCACACACATATATGTGTGGCACATGTGCTAGGGGGTCACATTGTATGTTCAAAGACATGTTCAGTGTTGTAGGCATTTGACACAGTTTACACACGCTTGTCATGGTGTTGGGGGGATGTCTTTTTCTTGCATTCCCTAGGTTGTGGTGTTCTGGTTGTGTCATGCATTGTCCATCCTATGAGTGGGGGTGGTAGTGGTGGTAGGCATCCAGCCCCCCCTGGCTAAGGGTGGTAGTAGTGGTAGGCATCCAGCCCCCCCTGGGTGAGGGTGGTAGTAGTGGTAGGCATCCAGCCCCCCCTGGGTGAGGGTGGTAGTAGTGGTAGGCATCCAGCCCCCCCTGGGTGAGGGTGGTAGTAGTGGTAGGCATCTGGCACCCCCATGGCTAAGGGTGGTAGTGGTGGTGGGCATCTGGCACCACCCTGGCTAAGGGTGGTAGTAGTGGTAGGCATCCAGCCCCCCTGGGTGAGGGTGGTAGTAGTGGTAGGCATCCAGCCCCCCTGGGTAAGGGTGGTAGTAGTGGTAGGCATCCAGCCCCCCTGGGTGAGGGTGGTAGTAGTGGTAGGCATCCAGCCCCCCTGGGTGAGGGTGGTAGTAGTGGTAGGCATCTGGCACCCCCTGGCTAAGGGTGGTAGTAGTGGTAGGCATCCAGCCCCCTGGGTAAGGGTGGTAGTAGTGGTAGGCATCCAGCCCCCATGGCTAAGGGTGGTAGTGGTGGTGGGCATCTGGCACCACCCTGGCTAAGGGTGGTAGTAGTGGTAGGCATCCAGCCCCCCTGGGTGAGGGTGGTAGTAGTGGTAGGCATCCAGCCCCCCTGGGTGAGGGTGGTAGTAGTGGTAGGCATCTGGCACCCCCTAGCTAAGGGTGGTAGTAGTGGTAGGCATCCAGCCCCCTGGGTAAGGGTGGTAGTGGTGGTGGGCATCTGGCACCCCCTGGGTGAGGGTGGTAGTAGTGGTAGGCATCCAGCCCCCCTGGGTGAGGGTGGTAGTAGTGGTAGGCATCCAGCCCCCCTGGGTGAGGGTGGTAGTAGTGGTAGGCATCTGGCACCCCCTGGCTAAGGGTGGTAGTAGTGGTAGGCATCCAGCCCCCCTGGGTGGAGGTGGTAGTAGTGGAAGGCATCCAGCCCCCCCGGGTGAGGGTGGTAGTAGTGGTAGGCATCTGGCACCCCCCTGGCTGAGGGTGGTAGTAGTGGTAGGCATCCAGCCCCCCCTGGGCGAGGGTGGTAGTAGTGGTAGGCATCCAGCCCCCCTGGCTGAGGGTGGTAGTAGTGGTAGGCATCCAGCCCCCTGGGTGAGGGTGGTAGTAGTGGTAGGCATCCAGCCCCACCTGGGTGAGGGTGGTAGTAGTGGTAGGCATCCAGCCCCCTGGCTGAGGGTGGTAGTAGTGGTAGGCATCCAGCCCCCCTGGGTGAGGGTGGTAGTAGTGGTAGGCATCCAGCCTCCCCTGGGTGAGGGTGGTAATAGTGGTAGGCATCCAGCCCCCCCTGGGTGAGGGTGGTAGTAGTGGTAGGCATCCAGCCCCCTGGGTAAGGGTGGTAGTAGTGGTAGGCATCTGGCACCCCCATGGCTAAGGGTGGTAGTGGTGGTGGGCATCTGGCACCACCCTGGCTAAGGGTGGTAGTAGTGGTAGGCATCCAGCCCCCCTGGGTGAGGGTGGTAGTAGTGGTAGGCATCCAGCCCCCTGGGTGAGGGTGGTAGTAGTGGTAGGCATCCAGCCCCCCTGGGTAAGGGTGGTAGTAGTGGTAGGCATCTGGCACCCCCTGGCTAAGGGTGGTAGTAGTGGTAGGCATCCAGCCCCCTGGGTAAGGGTGGTAGTGGTGGTGGGCATCTGGCACCCCCTGGCTAAGGGTGGTTGTGGTGGTTGGCATCCGGCCCCCCTGGGTAGGGGTGGTGGTGCGCATTCAGGCCCCTGTGTGCATATGTGGCATTGGTGATGGGCATCCCGCCCCTATGGTGCTGCTGTTGCTGGTGTAAGTAAATTCTGCATCCCTCTGTGTGTGTGTGATGTGTCGTGTACGTGTTGTATGTGTTTTGTGGTTGGTGTCTGACTTACCTTCTGCGCCGTACGCGTCCGTGCCTGTTCCGGTAGTAAATGTAGAAAATTGGTATGATCGGGACGAAGGGATTCATGGTTGGTTCGTGTCGTTCGTCCTTCTCGTTGCTTCGCGTCGTCCTCGTCGCTTCGCGTCGTCCTCGTCGCTGGCGTGTTCGTCTCGTAGCCGTGGATTGTGTTGTGGCGCGAATCGGAGCTTATGTGCGCCTCTCCCGGATGCTTTGACGTGCCGTGCGTAGCGACGGGTTCGGCGCGTACGGGAAGCGCATCGTACTTGTTCGGACGGAGCTGCATTTTCCCTTCCGTGCGACTCGATTCTGCGTTTCCGGATTCGCCTCGGTCGGAGAACAGGACCTGGATTGGGTGAGTACGGCTCGGCCGGATTCTGTGCTGTTGTGCGCATCGTACTTACTCGTTCGGTGTGCTGTACGGATCGGTCGGGAAACAGGCATTCGCATGGCTTTTTTCCCGACCGAATGGTATTGGGTGCGCCTCCGACCGAGATCGGAATCGGCCCCTGAGTCTCTCCACAGAATCCTTTTCCCTCCAATATGGAGATGATATGTGATGAATCCCTAACATATGATCTCAACCCCTTAACCAATGGACGTAAGAAATGGTCCACATACTTACTCAATGGTTCAGTAAGGGAATTAATACTGCTGACTATAGGTCTCATTGGAGGGTTATCGCAGCTTTTATGTATTTTGGGCAAGCCATACAAAGCCGGAATCCTTGGCGATAGATTTAGAGGGAGTGAATAAGGAGTTCATTGTTGAGTGTGCAAGGATGGTTTTAATGAATAATGTCTTTTTATTCAAAGATCAACTCTTTAAACAGAAGAAGGGGACCAGCATGGGGGCTACCTGTGCCCCTAGTTTAGCGTGTCTTTACGTTGGAGAATTTGAGAGTAGGCATATTTATAATGAACTTGCACCATTCTATGAGAATGTTATTGATTGGTATCGTTATATTAACAACATCTTTTTTATTTGGGATGGTGCATTGGAACAGTTAGATGAGTTGTTGTCTTGGCTTAATATGGGCGATCCTAATTTGAAATTTACGTCCAACCATAGTAGGTCAAAAGTTGACTTTCTTGATATTACTATTAAGGTGGAGAATGGATCCTTAGCAGTTGAGCTTTACACAAAACCTATGGCTAAGAATACCCTCTTACACTATTCAAGCTTTCATCCAAAATCCCAGAGGGATAATATCCCTTTCAGTCAATTTCTTCGTTTGCGAAGAAATTGTTCTGATATTAAATTTTTACCGACATGCAGATATTTTGAAGAGGAAGCTTAGAGATAGGGGTTATCCCAAGAAACTTATCTCCCATTCATGCAAACGAGCTAGATTCTATAACAGAGAGGCAATGATTACTAAGACTGAACATAAAAAGAAAGATATGGAAAAAATTGTATTTGTTAGTAATTTTTCAGATATTAGTAACCAGATAAAAAATGTGATTAACAGCAATTGGCATATTGTTAATAATGAAGAAGGGAAGAAATTGGAGAAACCTATCTTTGCATTTAAAAGAAATAAGAATTTAAAGAATGATTTGGTACATACATATAGGGAAGGACAGGGTAACACACAGAGCACACTAAGTGGGAATCCAGCAGTGGGGAACGTTAAATGTGGTGCATGTAATGTATGTGCCCTTTGCATTGAGTCAAAAAGCTTGGAGCATAATGGCTATCAGATTCATTCAAGGACTCTTAATAACTGTAGAAGCAAAAATATAATATATTTTTTGCGATGCCCTGTGGGAAAGCCTACATAGGGGAAACGGGTAGGGAATTTCGTACGAGACTACAGGAACATTGTTCTGCTATTAGAACTAATAAAATCAATGCCCCTTTAGTATCCCATTTCTTGGAAATGGGACATAATGATGCGGATATAGAATGGTTCATTCTAGAGAAAATCTGGATGAATGCCCGAGGAGGTAGTATGGAATTGAAACGAAAAGCTAGAGAACAGTGGTTTATCTCACAATTTAACACTGTCCGCAATGGTCTTAACTCTAAGGAGGAATGGGACCGCCTTCTTGGGGGCCGTTAGCTTAGAGACGAGCCTGATCCATGGATTAATCTGAGCATTTATATATGTCATAGATGTATTGGTCTGTATTGAATCTAAGACTTATAGATGTAGTGGATATTATTATTGTTGTACTATTAGAATTTAAAGATGAGTCTCTATATGTGACTTATTGAGGCGTGACTTGGAAATATGTGTTATATCTATCGAAGTGGAGCTTGATATATTATAATAGAAGAAGTAATCTTTCCTACTTTGGTTTTATGATGATTATTTGATTCAAATGCATGGGTTATGAAAAAGAGAGCTGCCGCTTCTGTGGAATGAAAAGGATATTAACTCTATAGGGTTTGCTTTAGGAATATGAGAAGTAGGAATGATTTCACCTGCTAGAATTAGTTTTACGAAAGAGGATTGAGTTTTTTTATTTTTTATTTTGAATTCATGTAACGAGCCTGTATTTAGTTTGGGATTGCTTCAATCCAATATTGATCTGCAGCAGAGTGTGATGGCTGCCGTGTTAGCATTATGTTCGGAGCAAGCTCTTGAGCCATGAAAAAGATGGCCGCCGCTTTCTGAGGTTGAGGATGAAAATACGGTTTATAGGGTTTATTTTTAAAAAATAATGAGTAGTTTGGATTATTTTATTTGTTAGAATTAGTTTTACGAAATAGGATTGAGTTTTGTTTTTAGAACTCATTTTATGAGTCTTTTTTAGTTTTGGGTTTGTTTATTTTGATATAGATCTGCAGGATTGTGTGATGGCCGCTGTGTTAGCAGTGATTTTGCAGTACTTTTTTCTTTGGATGTTATAGACACGCCTAGCTTCATTTTGATTGGTTCCTCATAGGTCACATGGCCGCAGTTTCGAGAGTTTAAATGTCGGGCCCTTGCAAGTATGTATCTATCTTGGCGACGGAGGCATGCTGACCCCGTTTATGGCGTTTATTGATCTTGACAAGGTGAGAGTTTGACAGGCACAGTAGGGATTATCGCTGCTTTTTAACAACTTTTGAGAATAATGGGGGGTTTCTTTATCTCTGTTTCGTAGAATAAGGGTGATTGTTCTGGTTTGATTTATAAATATAGAGATTGGATGCACTTTCTGGCCATCAATAGTTTGGGGGAGTGAGGGGCCGTTTATGCCGATACGGCGGTAGCGGAAGCCTCAATCTTACATACCAATACCGAAGCGTTTGTTTTTATAGTGTTGTTGTGTTGCGGTTTAGCAAAGAATGGTTTTGTGCATGAATGACGCCTACATATATGGTTTGTTGGTTTCATACTAACAATAGAGGATATGTTGTTTTCTTCTTAGATAAACTACCGACTGGGATAGTACTGACGGGTCCGATTTTTTGAGCACCTGGATTAGAAATGCGCTTAGTGACGAATGACAAAAAGAGGTAACACTATTCTTAAATAAGGCACTATGGGGTAGAATGTTTAGGTAGATTTATTCTGAGGGCTTAGATACCCATTGGGATCCCCATTCTTGTGTGTATTTTTCTCCATAGATGAAAAGATTGACGACTTCTAGACCTCTATAAAGGCACAGACCTGCTCCTTTTATCCGGGATTTTTTTGAAATATTCATAGTTTACAGCAGATTGGTAAGATGGTTGTTGAATTTTATAAAGAACAAGGTACATAGCGTATGGGGCTCTTTCCTATATAAGTGTTTTTGACAAAAGTCTCTTATTTTTAGAATATTTGATATTTGCGAATGAAATTGAGAATGGGAGATTAATTTATCCCCACATTGGACTACGATTTTATTCAACTGCAGTAGAAACTTGGTGCTACTGATAAGAAAGGTAATTTCTAGAAGATTACATGGAATTACTTAACCCTGTGTAGGAGGCATAGAGCTATTTGGTAGCCTATGAATAAGGGGGGCCTAGTTTGGTGCATCTTCTTAATTTGTGCCCCCAAGAGAAAGTCTCCTTCTCTTCCTTTATATTTACCCCTTGAGGGATATTTTTATGGTTGTTATTATTAAATGGTGAATGAGAGTTTGTGTTGGTTGTTGCATGTGGGCTCACCATAATACGTTCCTTGTATATCCATCATTGGCTAATTGTTATACAGATATGTATATGTTTGCAAATAAATTGTGATTTCATGTATTTTTGAATGTATTTTAATCTATTTTTTGTACTTTATTATAATTATGCATAGAGCTACATTTTCGTTTGGGAGATATCTATTCCTGTCCTGAGGAAGGTGGTGTGTTAAAGCGACAATATCCACCGAAACGCGTCGACGCTAACTTGGAGAGGCATACTGTAGATTGTGTTGACATTTGGTTTGGTTGCTGTAAAAACGCTATATATATGCAACACACATCAAACAAATGATCTGGGTCTAATGTATTAGCCTCTATCTATGAATAGAAATTATCTTTCTATCTATCTCTCCCTTCTATCTTTGTCTTTGTTATATATGTTTTTATTCTGTTTTAATTAATGTTTTTAATTGATGATTTTAATAAATTTTGTATGTAAATGATAATGCACAATATTTATTGTACATACATTTTTTGTAAAGGAATTGAAATAAATATTTCTTAAGTGTAGACACTTGGCTTTTGATGGTTGTGTTATGGTGAGATATATGTTGTAAGAGTGTAAGTTTGTGGACGTACTGAATCGCCCAAAGGGGATTTTATTTTTTGACTACGACGATCCTCTCACATCTTGGTTTTCTGCAACATGGGGGTCTGTTGGACCAGTGTACCAAACAAGTGTGGCTCTACCCTGAGGATTTCATCTACCAGCACTTCCAATTCACTGTCTAGGAACTTTGGATTCTTCTTTGGGGGCATGGTGATGGGTGGTGGTGGGGATTGATGTGTGTGTGAGTGTGCAAGTGAGGGTAGGTGAGTGTCAGTTTTGCTGGGTGTATGTGAGGGTGCTATTAGGGAGGTGCTAATGGTGTGTGGCTTGTGTGATGGATGAGTTGTGGGTGTGTCTGTGGTTGCTGTCTGATGGTGTTCTGTGCTGGCAGGTCAGTTGAATTTGCAAAGGATCATGGTAGGGATTTGTGGCCTTTATATGGGTGGAGTTGTGGGTGTGTCTTTGTTCCATTTTCCCCACCCCCCCAGTATTTATTGACTTTGTCATTGCTTGTTTGGCCCTTTTTTTTGTATTTTTTCCTTTGTAGTTTTGGGGCATGTAGGAGACGTTCTTCTGACCGAGTAGGACGCTGCAGTTGGCTCGTGCGAGCTTCTCCGAGTCTTTCAAGCTGTGTTTCTGCTGTGTTTCATGTGCGGCGTACGCGTCGGTCGCGGAGTATTGGGTTGCTTCGGCTCCGTTTTGTATGCGTGTCGGTCGTACGGCTTGAGCTCCGTGCGACTCTGTCTGGTTTTCCACGCATTGCATCGTACTGCGCGGGTCGGAGTTCGCGGGTACGTTTCTGTCGGGTTCATTCCTGGTGCATGTCGGTCGGTTCGATTCGCGTGGTTTTCCGGCCGGATAGCTGGTTTTCGTGCGGTTAGGTCGTTCGGCTTGTGTTCCGTACGAGTCGGTCATAATTCACATGCATTGCATTGTACTACGTGGATCGGGCAGCGCCGGTACGTGTCAGTCGGACTAAATTCCCGTACCGAGTCGGTCGGTACGTTTTCCGGCCCGAATCGGAATTGGCCCCTATGTGTTCAACACCTAGTCCAATATGGTTGAATTGTAGTGGGAATAGTAAATGTCACCCCTTTAGTGTCCAACACCTTCCCCGATATGGTTGGATTGGAGTGGGAATAGTAAATGTCATCCTTTTAGTGTCCAACACCTTACCCAATATGGTTAGATTGGAGAGGGAATAGTAAATATCAGCCCTTTAATGTCCAGCACCTTTCTCAAATTGGTATAGATTAGAGTGGGAATAGTACATGTCTCCCTTTTTGTGTCCAACACCTTCCACAATATGGTTGGATTGGAGTGGGATTGGTAAATGTCAGACCTTTAGTGTCCAGCACCTTCCCCAATATGGTTGGTTTGGAGGGGTAATAATAAATGTCATCACTTTAGTGTCCAACACCTTACCCAATATGTTTGGATTGGAAAGGGAATAGTAAATATCACCCCTTTAATGTCCATCACCTTCCTCAATTTGGCATAGAGTAGAGTGAGAATAGTAAATGTGTCCCCTTTTGTGTCCATCACCTTCCACAATATGGTTGGATTGGAGTGGGAATAGTAATTGTCACCCCTTTGATGTCCAACACCTTCTCCGATATGGTTGGATTGGAGTAGGAATAGTAAATGTCTCCCCATTAGTGTCCAACACCTTCCCCGAATTGGTATAGACTGTAATGGAAATAGCAAATGTCAGCCCCTTTAGTGTCCAACACCTTCCTCAAATTGGTATAAATTGGAGTGGAAATTCTAAATGTCGCCCCTTTAGTACCCAACACCTTCCCCAAGTTGTTATAGATTGGAGTGGGAATAGTAAATGTCGCCCCTTTAATGTCAAACACCTTCCCCAATATGGTTGGATTGGAGTGGGAATAGTAAATGTCACCCCTTTAGTATCCAACACCTTCACCAATATGGTTGGATTGGAGTGGTATTAATAAATGTCACCCTTTTAATGTCCAACACCTTCCTCAAATTGGTTAAGATTAAAGTGGGAATATTAAATTTCGTTTCTTTAGTGTCCAACACCTTCCCCAATATAGAGGTCAATTACGATGTCGTTAGGAAAGCATTCCAACCGGATCGGTTCCGGAATGCTTTCCAAACGACTCGGATCGGGGGAGTCTGACCAAGCGATTTTGATGCATCCGGATGCTTCCGGATATGATTTGGCCAGACTCCCATTCAATGGAAGCCTGTGTTCCGAACAAGAACACAGGCTCCCATTAAAAAAATGGGTTGTTGGAGAAAGCCATGCACCCTGTGCTGGGCACCCCATGGTGCCTGCCACACTGTGCATGGTTGGAAAGGAGGGTCCCAGGGGTAACCCCATGGGCCCGATTTGGAGGGCCCTGGGTGAAGGGGGGCTGCTACGGGCCCCCAAAGTCAGATTCCAACAGCCGATCTGTTTCGGAACAACCGATTCGGAAAGGCTGTCCGAATCTGACACCCTAATTGCTCGGCTGGAAACGCGCTCCGTAGACCGCTACGATTCGGATCCGACCGACTCGGTTACTCCCAATGCCTTTCGGAACCGAGTCGGACAGTTCGAATGCTTCCCAACCATCGTAATCGCTCGTTGGGAACGTGTCTGAGTCGGTTGGAAAGGCGGGTTCTTAACCACATCGTAATCTACCCCATAATTGGATTGGAGTGGGAATAGTAAAAGGCACCCTATTAGTGCCCAGCACCTTTTCCAGATTGGTATAGAATGGAGTGGTAATAGCAAATGTCACCTCTTTAGTGTCCAACACCTTCCCCAGTATGGTTAGATTGGAGTGGGAATAGTAAATCTCCCCCCTTTAGTGTCCAACACCTTCCCCAGTATGGTTATATTGGAGTGGGAATAGTAAATATCACCCCTTTAGTGTCCAACACCTTTCCCAGTATAGTTAGATTGGAGTGGGAATAGCAAATGTCACCCCTTTAGTGTCCAACACCTTCCCCAATATGGTTGGATTGGAGCTGGAACAATAAATGTCATCACTTTAGTGCCCAATACACTCTTCAAATTGGTATAGCTTGGAGCTGGAATAGTAAAAAAGTCACCTCTTTAGTGTCTAATAATGTTTTCAGAATGTTTTTTGTTGGAGTGTGATTATTTAATTTTATATTGTTAATCTGAACTTGGTTGCTTTTTTATTTGTATGTAGTAGAAATACTTTGTGTTATTTTATTAGTATAGTTGGAAATCAGAAATATAATACAAAAGTAGTTGTATGCTTGTAAGCAATAATATTATTAATTACATTGTTTTGTATGAAAAAAGACGTCACATATTTTTTACATTTTATTTATGTTTTCAAACTGTCTATTGTATATTTCGACTTTTTAAATTATATATATTTCATCTCAAAAACAAACATTTCTATAAAGTTAAGTAAATAAAACATGTATTTTTATTTTTAATTAATCAATAAATGTAAATTCAATTTACATAGCATTGTATATTGTTCATTTTAAACTTTCACTTTCTATTGTTTAACAATTTTTTAACATTTCTAAATTTTTAATGTAAATATTTTCAACATTATTTTAACATACGTTTTAGTATATATTAAGTATTTGTATACCTTTTATACTATTATATAATGTACATGTATTTTTTACATTTTATCACAACATTTTTTACATGTTTTAAGTGTTTAATATTTTTTACCATTTGTTTCACATTTAACATTTTTACAATATTTGCCATTCAGTTTTTTTTTTAGTTTCATACAGCGTCCATTTTTGTTTACTGCTACCTTCTATTTTGTAACCTATTTGTGTTATTTTCAGTCTATTTTCCCAGAATCTGGTTGCGGTAAGGAGCTACTGTTCGTCGTAACAGGCAAGTCCTTTTTAAAGGATTTTTAAAAGGTTTTGAGGGTAGGTGGGTTCAGGGGGGAGTTCTAGAAGGTAGTTTTAGTGCTGTTTGTGTGCTTTTTGTTCATTTCGATGTATTACTGTTATTGTTTTTCACTAGTTTAGCATTTTTGTACACTATTTTAGTAATGTATTTTTTTGTTATGTTAAATCAAGTTAATTTAGTTATATTAAAATAGTTAACTGCTATATTTATTTTTGGATGGTCATGTGTTATGTGGTTGGGCTTTTTAATTTAATTTTCAGGTGTTTATCTACAGACGTTTCCAGTGGCATAACAAAAGCCCCCGCAATCCCAACGGTGTGTGGTGGCCCCCTCCAGCACTGGCAGTTCCCTGGCTTGAGAGTTCCGGAGCGTGGGGGCCCACCCTGCATGCACTTTGCAGGGGGGCCCCTTTAAGTTTCGCTACCCCACTGAACGTATCCTATGGGCATTGGGAGTTTACTTTTCTTTATTAGGGAAATCATGTTTGGTTTATAATAAACTAATGGTTTTTACTTTGATTTCCAATTTTTGAGTTTTCCTGGAGTGTTTAGTTTTTTAAAACACTTTTTGGGTGTTTTGTGGTTCTTAGCTTCTTTGGATTTCTTCAAGGTATTTCTGTTGGATTCATTGATTTTTGCATTTTTTTTGCTATGTGGATAATATTTTTCCTATTGTTGATGGATTACTATTTTTCATTATGTGGATACCAAAAAAGATCTGCAGCTGCAAAACAATACGTTTTATTTATTTAATTTCGAATAGGCCGGTTCGTCCTGTGCTAGATGAACCCAGGGGTTGACCACTGTAAGTTGCGCCGCCCAGTAATAATACTGAAGCGCCAGAAGAGCAATCCCTCCATCGTACCAGTTCCTTGTCAGTTTTTGTAGGACTATCCGTGGTGTCCCTCCATCCTAAAGGAGCGTCCGTACTACCGCTTCTACCTCTCAATAATATGTAAGGGAAACTAGAAATGGTGTGTTTTGTAAAATATACAAAAAGCGGGGCAATGCCATCATTTTATATAGGGAAGCCTTCCCTACCAGCGACAAGGGCAAAGACCTCCAGTGCTCTACATCATCCCGAAGACGACGCTTGGGGGGCTCCAAATTGCGCTCATGAAAAAACACAGGGTCTCTTGTAATGTAGATGCCCAGGTATCGAAATCTCCCTTTCACAACTCTCGCCATGCATGATCTGGGAAGTCACTGTTCCGGGTCACGGAGGACATATATCAGCAACTTATCCCAATTTATAGTATATCCTGAATAATTTTGATACAGAGTGAAAATATGGAGCATCCTGTGCAGGGAGGAGTAGGGGTTCACCACGTAGAGAAGGATATCATCTGCATAAAGGGCGATCCTATCATCACAATTCTCAGACCATGTGAGCCCCCTAATCAGCGTGTCTCCCCGTATCCAAACCGCCAGTGGCTCCAGAACTAAGGCAAAGATCAGCGGAGAGAGGTGACATCCCTGTCTCGTGCCTCTATGTAATTTAAAGACCACCGAACGCCCTCCGTTTACCATTACTTGTGCTAAGGGATCTGTATACAAAAGACGTATCCGTGCTAAAAAGTTTGTTCCGAACCCCATTCTCTTGAGGACCGCAAACAGGAAAGGCCACTCTATAATGTCGAAGGCCATCTTAGCATCCAATGACACCTCAACAGCCTCCTCCTGGATATATTTCGCCTTTTCCAACACTCCATGAAGGCGTCTCAGGTTAAGCGCGGTATTCCTTCCAGGCATGAATCCTGATTGATCAAGATGGATCAACGTATGTAACACTGGAGCTAATCGGGTAGCCAAAATCTAAACGTTAGCATTCAGCAGGGAAATTGGTCTATAAGAAGTGCAACTCTCCGGCGGCATACCAGTTTCATGTATTACTACAATGTTAGCAAGCCTTTGATTATCCAGTAATTTCCCAATTTTGAAACTTTTGTGATACATTTTTATTGAATAAGGGGCGGTCTTGCATGCTGTAAATTTCTACAATTCAATCGGGAGGCTGTTTGGGCCCATTGCTTTCCCAGTTTTCAGTGCTCTAATGGCCTGAACCACTTAACTCTCCATAAGGTCTGTCTCTAAGCTATCTCTATTGGCGGCCTCCAAAGAGGACATGTCAAGAGTGGCCAATCATGCCCGTGCTTCATCCACGGTAGATCGTAACGATGGTGTATGAAACTGTTTGTAGTATGCTGCAAAGTTATCGGCTATCACCATTCTATCCCTAACCGGCACTCTGTCGTCTCTGGCAATTTCAAATACCCATTTAGGAACCGCTTCTCATTTATCCAATCATGCCAGGTGTTTTCCTGCTCTATCACCTACCTCATAAAGGCGATGTAAGGTCGCCCGGTGCCTTGCTATGGCTGCCTCCTCTGCAATATCTCTATATTCTTTCTGTTTAACATGCAGCCTATTGCCGAGCATCCATGTGGTCTGGCAATAGCAGCTCAGACTTCAATTTCTGGATCTCTCTTTCCAATGCCTCTAACTACTTTAGTTTCTCCTTTCTATGGCCCGCTATCAAGGAAACCCCTTGGCCTCTTATCACTGCCTTGAAGGCTTCAAGGTTTAGTGTTTTGGTTTAGAAATGTTCATAGTTTTCGAGGAGTTTGGTAGCTTACTATGTATTTTATAACATGCTTCTGGCTATTATTTCTAAGTAATCTACTCCTTTGTTACTTATGAAGAGTTTGACTTTAAATTGTAGCATATCGTACATTCTCTTGGTTGTTTACGAAGTTTAGGGCTTTACTCTTTTTGTAATTCTTCTATAAATTTGTATAGTGTAGGTTGGGTTCTGCCTAATGTGGAATGTAAGCCATTGTGCCATCCTTCCACTGCATTGTTTGTTTTGGCCTCCTGTGCCATGGTGCTGTCATAGACATTCCACCATGGTATTTGGAATATGGGTCAGCGTCTGTGTCCTGAGCAATGAAGTCTGCCAACCCAAGTGTCTTCGAAATAGTCCATTTGGGGGCTAAGTTTGCCTTTGTTGTGTTGGTAGAAAGGGCTAACTATTAGTAAATTGTATAAGTTGGCTATCTTTGTGACAGGGACCTAGGCTAGTGCAATCACTATTTTTATTTCAAAAGCAAATTGGCTGTTTGTAGAATATTCTACACTTAGGGCCTAATTACGATGTCGGTCGGAAACTCTTCCGGCCGACACCGTCTCGGATTCGGTACCAACCGACTCGTATTCGGCGGGTCCTCCCGACCGATTACGATGGTTCCGAACACAGTTCGGAAAGTCTCCCATTGACTTCAATGGGAGCCTGTGTTCCGACCGACAACACAGGCTCCCATTGGAAAAAGGGGCGGTTGCGGAAAACCTTGCACCCTGTCCCAGGCACCCCATGGCACCTGCCACACTGTGCATGGTTTTAAAGGGGGGTCCCTTGGGTACCCCCACGGGCCCCAACCGGAGGCCTCAGAGTGAAGGGGGGCCTGCTAAGTGCCCCCAAAGTCAGTTTCCAACAGCCTTTTCGCCTCGGACAGACCAATTCGGAAAGGCTGTCCGTATCGGACATCGTAATACGTCGGTCAGAAACGCGGTCCATAGCGCTGTATGATTCAGCTTCGACCGACTAGGAGTCTCCAAATGCCGGTCGGAACTGAATCGGACTGACCGACGGTTACCTTTTCAGCGTAATCGGTTGGTTGGAAATGTTTCCGAGTCGGTTGGAAACATAGGTTCTGACACAGTTTAGGAGAATCAGACTTCCGTTCGGAGCCTTTCCGACCGACATCATAATTAGGCCCTTAGTGGAAATTTTTGGAGGTGCCTCCATATACTTTTTAAGGATGAGCGGAACTCGCAGAGTTTCACTCAGCGGAATTCTGCAGAGTAACATGAAAACTCCAAGAGATTCTGCGGAGTTCCACGAACAGGGCAAAAGCGGCACATCACGCTACTCGCGCTGATTTTTAGTGCTGAGAGCTTGTTTTGCGCTAAAAATAAGCGCAAACAGCACCACACGGCACACCAGAGGGTGCTGCTTCTTGCTGCATTTTATTGGTTGGTTTAGTTTTAGTTTTAATTTTTTTTATTCTTTCAGTCCTTCTATGGCAAACACTAATTTAGGCATTGTTTTTGATGTATGATATATAGTTTGATACTTTTGAATAGCTAAGATTCTGCTGATGTAATATAGTTTAGTTTTATTTAAGTATGCATATAAAATATTTTGCTTTTCTTTGAAGTAACTGTTTTTATGTAAAAACCTGTTTTTTTAATATATTTATTAGTGACTATTTCATTATGTCGGCCATAATACTGTCATTGATATTGTGTGAATTTATATTTTTGATATATTATATATTTTTTTAAAGTTAACGATAAGTTTGTATCCGATATTTGTTTTCGATATAGTAAAAAATTGGTTTTTTTAACACCGATATTTGTGTTCTTGATATTTATGGTTTTAGTAGTTAAGTATAGGAAGTCGATATTTCTGTTAGCGATACTTAATTTCTGATATTTTTTTGTATTGAAAATCATCAATATTATGTCAGTGATCCGTGCATTTCATGTATGGCTCGGCCAACAGTAATTATCTCTATGCTGCAATTGCTACAGCCATGCAATACTTCGACTTTATATACGGCACACCTCACAGTTTTGAACTGTACACACTACACACAGTGCACGCTCTCTCACAGAGCTCACTACATAATACACACAGCTCACAACCTCCATTCGTGATCTGTGAGCAGTAACAGAGCACACAGACTGCAGCCATGCCCTGTTAAGAGTATGCACAGGGGAAGTCATGCACAGCACGCAATGCATACAAGGGGCAGCCTTTGGCCATGCTGGGTCTCCACAGGGGGTGTCTGTGCCTTGTGAACTACACAGAGAGGGCAGAACCCTGTTGCCTTGCACAGTGGCAGCAATGGCTGATGAGAAATACGTACAGGCAGAGGTTGTGACCATATCCTGTGCACCTTTTTATATGGCATTTGACCTTCATATGGGGGGTTGCAATTCATATGCAGATCCCTTGAATAAAAAAAAGCATTGGCAAAGTCATTAGACCTTGCCTTTGGGACCTACTTTCTATGCCAGTGCTGTTTGCCGATGCTGTTTAGTATTGGCAAAAAAGGTGCAATGAGGCAGAGGCTCTATTGGCTGTAGTGTCACCCTATAGGCATGCACCTGCATTGCTACACTTGTCTGCACCTACAGAAAGACACAGGTGCTTGCTATTTTTTTTTTTTTATTGACCGATTTAAGACGACAGGCCCCTCTTAGGTCGGTAAATAAAAAATAAATAAATTGTAAGTGAGCAAACGCGCTTTGGAGAGTCGGCAGCCATTTACTGCCTGGGCCTCTAAAAAAATGCATATTTAAAAAAAGAATGGCGCGGTGGGAGGTCAGTGGAGGAGTGGGTGGAGGAGCAGGTTGGACGGAAGCAACGGGTGTGGGTGGGGAGTATGAGGGAGAGAGTAACCAGGAGAGAAGCACACAAAGAAGACATAAAGACAGGGGGCGGGGTGAGAAGTGCACAGATGAAAGTTTGAGCTGCCATGAGGAAGAGAGAAAACACAGAGCGATACAGCATTTGGCGGGGAAGAAGGGAGAGAAACACAAGAGAGAGAGAGTTGGAAACTACATGCACTCTGATGGAGTGCTTAACCAAAATGAACAAAAGTAGTTCCCTAAATGTGAGGAGTGGAGGAACATTAGTCAGCCAGTCGAGAGGGTGGTAATGAGGCTATGCTCCAAGGTAGGGACAAACACAAGATGGACAGCACAAGCTATCGAGTAATGTATAGTTAAAATAATTAGTAACAATAGGTAAGCAAACAGCTACCCAGCAATCCAGACTTATAAACATAGTGCTGCTTGTGTGCAGAGCACACCTTTGATAGGTGTGCAGACAAAATAATCAGAGAAAAAATATTGTGTGGACAAAATATTGTGTCAAGAATATCGAGGACAAAAATATTGTGAAGGTAAGTTTGCATAGGTAAGTAAAGTTTTACTATATATATATCTTCAGGGTACGTAGATGTGGAGTTAAGAAACGTAAATCTATATTTACTTATTTGCACTTACCTTCTCGATATTTTGGTCTGCGATACTTTTGACATGATAGTCTGTCCACACAATAGTTGTGTGTCCGATATTCTGTCAGTGATCCCCATGCTACCGTCATATGCTACGTATAAAAGACACAGAGCACAGCACAGAGCTCACACAGCACAACTGATGACTTCACGCTGTGATGGATAAAGTAAGTGTAAGGCTGTAGATGTATGGACACACGGCATGCATTCCCTATACAGAGGTAAAATAAGACACTGCCTTTGGCCGTGACCTGTGCATTGTGTGTGATTATGCCTGTGAGCAGGCGCGGTGCGTCCATTCGGGCGTTGGGGCGTAGCCCCCCCGCCCGCAGCTCCCTCGGCGTCTTTGAACTTAAGTAAAGTTCAAAGACGCCGAGGGAGAACTGACAATCATGTCAGTCAGCATGACATCAGACCGCCCACCCCCTTCAGAGTCTGAAGGGGGTGGGCGGTCCGGCGTCATGTTGACTGACATGATTGTCAGACGGACCAGGGGCAACAGGCAGCAGCACAAGTGCGCATGAGTGGGGAAGGGCAGCGAATTTTCGCGCCGTGCCCAGTCATGCGCACTTGTGTTTGCACTGGCTTGCGCATGCCCATTAGGAGAGCGAGGGTTGAGCAAAGGCTCAAACCTCGGTCTCCTAATGGGCAGGCGGGCGAGAGATAACCGTATCCTAAGCAAATCCTGGCGCTGCCAGCAGCGCCAGGATTGGCTGAGAGGGGCTATAGGCGCAAACGGACCCGAGGCAGCGCGGACGGCAGACCTGCTGCTCAGGTAGGATTAAGGATTTCTTTTAATTATTTTAAAACTTAACTCCCCCACCCCCGCGCGACCCCCCCCCGCGAGCCGCGACTGGAAATGCCTCCCTCTCCATAGGTGTGAATAAAATGATGGCTTGTATATCGATTTGCCCTTGATGATTAAGGGCCGACTGAGAGATCACATGATAATCGAAAAGACAGTTAAAAATTGCCAATGTTTGTGCAGCAACTTTACAGCCATTGGTAAAGCTACTGCCAGCAGCGGTGAGCCATGGACGGCAGTACAGACAAACTGAGACTACCTGCTTGTTTTTGCAGACAATGTTTTTCCTGAAACCCTCACTGTGTTTTTTCTGCTCCTTCTGCTGATTGTTTAGCGGCACGAGGCAGTTGATTTTGTAGTGTGCGCTGCATACAACTTGTCACTCCAGTCTACAAAAAGTCAACTTCTCCCCAAAATCGCATCGTTTTCCCCTGAATGGAAACGATAAATGAGAGGTCAGTGGTTTGGGAGGGACGGTTGACGAATGTGGGAGAATGAGGAACGCCGCTCAGCACTACGTTGAAACGAAATTCTCATGCTCTGTTGTGGAGGTCGGGAATTTTTATATTGGGTATGTTGAGGTCAGGAATGGCCAAAAAAGGTTTTATAATTTTCACAAACGTGTAAATCTGGGTTCAGCGAATAAAGACAAAACTGAACTGAAGCAATGTGTTTCTGTGAAAATTGTGTTGTTTTGCCTTCATTCCATTTTTCACAAATTGGTTTGTTTGCAAGAACGATTTGTTTTTCCACAAATCAATTCATTTGTGACATATTTTGATCAATGCGTGTAAGCTTGTTTTTTTATTTGATGTATTTTCAGGGAAACGTTTCTATGCAAATTAGTAGTAAGCATGTTGCCTTACGATACGGAGACATATCCGCCTTGATTAATAACATTGGTACTTATTTTATAAAATTTAAACAATGCACCAATTCGTCTATCTCACATCATTTGAGCCTTTGGCCAGTAGGCGACTGCCGAGCTCTGCACCTCGTGCATGTACCCACTCAGTTATCCTATGGGGCATTTCTTGTGGTATGCAGCAGTCAACAGCAGTAGGTGCAGTCACCCAGAGGGCTATCTTAATTGGGCTGAGATCTCCGCCCTGCGGGTTTTGTGTATTTCTATGCAGTTAGTACAGCACAGACGTCTTTATGGGGTGCAGGCCGGACTGAGTGGAGGTCCGTTTTGTAGCAGTACAGTAATTTTGAAAGCATCCACTGCAGAGTTCCCTCTACATCCAGTAGTTTCAAGATAACTCTAATGATTAATGTTCTTCCTGGAGAGAGATCACAGTTTTGGCTCATTTAAGGTAGCACAGAGGGTTCATATGCCTGCTGGAAATAACATGTACAATGCAGATTACAGAACAGCATTTTATGTGCATAGCTTAGTGGGTTACTGCTTTTGTCACAGAGGCCCTTCTGTTACTGTGCAGTTCATAAATTACAATTGTATCTAACACAGTGACCTTTGAAATGCCATCAAAGAGCTGCATGCAAGCTACATGGTACAGGTTAGAAAGTTATGTTTTTTTCTAAGTCTTTCATTATCCTAATGTTGCTAAAAAGGGTTTGTTTGGATAGAAATAAATTCTTATTAGCAAAGCTGACACTAACCACTGTTACGTCTGAATCCTGAGTTTGTGTTTCTCCAGATCACCAAGCACTCTTAAAAATGCCTACTAATATAGATGACATGAATCCTACACCTTGTAGTCCCCTTTGTCTTATGTAATATTTTCTATACACTGACTTACACCCATATGATTCATTGTTATCTCAAAGTCTGTTATGCAGTTCTGTGGTTATACTGAATAAGCAGCTACCTACGTCATTATCATATGAAATCTCTTTATTGATGTCATAACTACATTTTCGCAATTGTTTTATTAACCTTCTCACTTTCTTAAAATTGTTTGAAAATGCACCATTTGCCCACTCTTGTTTAAAAATGTTCTTGTGGGGAGAAGCCCCCGAGCCACCCTTATGGCGGTCAGGCTCGCTTGCTACTCTCACTCACCACAGGGCACTCAGAACTTTTACGCCCCACTACTTTCAAATGTCACCAGCCACCACTGCCTGTGAGCGCAACAGAAACACAAAGAAACAACCCATGGACACTTAAGGTCTTCTTATGAGTTGGTTGGACTTTGCTGCGGAGATACTGCAGGACTGGAATGTAAACTACTGGCCGGTATCTCCACAGCAAATGCTGGTCTTTATGTGGTTTTTCCCCTGGTTTGACTGCCTGTTTCTTGTCTGCTCTGAGCAGGTGGAAAGTTTCTGCAGGACTGCCGGTGATAGGGAAGGGGTGAGGGGCAGACTTGTATCTGGGCGAGGTCAGCGGTCGAAGTGCATTAAAGTAAGGGCAGTAACGCCCCTCAGTTACCGCCCACTGCGACTGCTGGGCAAAGTGAGCATTGTCTGCTCCACCGAACTGCTGCACGGGCCTTGTTGCGGCTAGGCAATGTTTCTGCCTGCAGCCCTCCTCACATGCCGGTGTCTCCGGGCCCAGAATATCAGGCCCGGAGTCTTCAGACACGATATTTCTGGACACGGACACAGTCACACTTGTAATGGGGACTTGAGTTATTTAACTCAGAGTTACTGCTCGTAATGAGGCCCCTAGTGCCTTAAAGTGCTGATATTCCAGTGCTAGAGTATGGAAAAGGTAGTAGGATTACTACTCACAGTAATTGGTAATTACCCCTCGGTCCCCATTGTCCTCATCCCATTCATTACAAGTGAGATAGTCTATCTCACAGACAGAAAAAAAAAAGAGAAAAATACTTGTATACACTGCCCCACCCTCTCCCACTACGGGTGCCTAAGCAGTACTTACCCAGCGTTCCGCCTGTTTTTTTTCTGTCTGCCGACAGACGATGGGACGAGGATAAGGAGTGGCTCCTGCAGGGCAAGGAGCGCTCATTAAAGACTACACCGGCCGACGCGTCAGCTTGGCAGGAGCATTGGCTGGCTGAATTGCGCATCTCCCGGCCTGCTAGGCTCGCGGGGAGACGCACAGGATGTCTGACATTCATTTTTTTAATAAGAAATTTGGAAGATATACAGTGGCGTCGCGCCGTGATTCACCGTCATTGCCGCATTACCTGACTTCCGGATTTCCCAGTGATTGTCTACGCATGAGCGCCTCACAGTTACTGCCTTTGGGGTCATCTCAGCCCTCAGAGTCGGAGAATGAGATGCCAGGATCAGAGAATCATAAGGACAAATACATTGCAAGGGACATGTTGCCTGACTTGATTGGACATGTTAAATCCAAAATGGGTTTTCAGGATGAGGAAGTTCCTGAGACTTCGACGGGGTCTCTCCTACGCTAATTTCAAAGTACATCTCCCCTTGATGTTCCTGTGCATCCATATATTAATGAGGGATGGAAGGACCCGGATAAGATTATGCTCCCTAGATTCATGGCGAAATTGTATCCATTGCAGGATATGCAGGGGGTTCTCCAGATACTATCCCAATTGATTCCTTTGTGGCCAGTTTTGTGGGGAGAACATCCTTGGCAGAGGATGCCTTGTGAACTACACAGAGAGGGCAGAACCCTGTTGCCTTGCACAGTGGCAGCAATGGCTTATGAGAAATACTTACAGGGCAATCAATCAATCAATCAGGGGTTTGTTAAAGCGCGACTACTCACCCGTAAGGGTCTCAAGGCGCTAGGGATGGGGGGGGGGTGCAGGTTCCATCCATCAAGGAGGGGGTCTGTCGAAGAGCCAGGTTTTGAGGTTTCTTGCGAAGGTGGGGAGCAATGTTGTCTGTCTGAGGTGGAGCGGAAGGGCGTTCCATGCTTTGGCCGCGAGGAAGGAGAAGGAGCGGCCTCCCGATCTGGTCTTTCTGGTGCGGGGGACCACGGCGTAGGAGAGCTGGGCTGATCGTAGGGTCCTTTGGGGTGCGTGGAATTTGAGTCGGCTGTTCAGGTATGCTGGTCCGGTGCCGTGGAGGGCCTTGTGTGCGTGGGTGAGCATCTTGAAGGTGATTCTCGCCTCGACAGGGAGCCAATGGAGTGTGCGCAGGTGCTGGGAGATGTGGAAGTGTTTTGGCAGGTTGAGGACCAGTCTTGCGTCGGCGTTCTGGATGTTCTGTAGCTTGTGGGTGAGGTTTTTGTTTATTCCGGCGTAGAGTGCGTTGCCGTAGTCGAGTCTGCTGGTGACCAGGGCGTGAGTGACGGTCTTTCGGTGTTCGAGGGGGATCCATTTGAAGGTCTTACGAAGGAGGCGGAGGGTGTGGAAGCAGGAAGACGAGACAGAGTTGATCTGGCGGTCCATTTTGAGCTCGGAGTCCAGGATGATTCCCAGGTTGCGTGCGTGGTCTGTGGGGGTTGGCGGGTTTCCGAGGGCGGGGGGCCACCAGGCGTCGCTCCAGGCATCGGGGTTTGGGCCCATGATGAGTACTTCTGTTTTGTTGGTGTTTAGTTGTAGGCAGCTGTTTTTCATCCATTTGGTGACGGCTTCCATGCCTTCTCGAAAGTTGCGTCTGGCGGTGTTGGGCTCATTGGATAGGGAGAGGATGAGCTGGGTGTCGTCTGCGTATGACACGATGTTGAGTCCGTAGGTTCTGATGATGGGGGCGAGTGGAGCCATGTAGACGTTGAAGAGCGTCGGGCTGAGGGAGGAGCCCTGGGGGACTCCGCAGGTGGTAGGTGTGGGGTCCGAGAGGAAAGGGGGAGTCTGACCCGCTGCGTCCTGCCGGAGAGGAAGGAGCGGATCCAGTCGAGGGCCTTGTCCTGGATTCCTGCGTCGTAGAGTCTGCGTATTAGGGTGCGGTGGGAGACTGTGTCGAACGCCGCTGATAGGTCGAGGAGGATGAGGGCTACTGTTTCTCCTTTGTCCAGTAGGGTGCGGATGTCGTCTGTTGCGGCGAGGAGGGCGGTTTCCGTACTGTGGTTTTTTCTGAAGCCGGATTGGGAGGAGTCGAGGATGTTGTGTTCTTCAATGAATGTGGCGAGTTGGCTGTTGATGGCTTTCTCGATGACTTTCGCTGGGAACAGGAGCAGGGAGATGGGTCTGTAGTTTTTGAGGTCGGTGGGGTCCGCTGAGGGTTTCTTTAGGAGGGGTTGACCTCGGCGTGTTTCCAGTCATCGGGGAACGAGGCGGTCGCCAGGGAGCGGTTGATGGTGTGGCGGAGCATGGGTGCGATGGTGTCGGCGGCTCTGTTGAAGATGTGGTGGGGCAGGGGTCGGTGGGGGCCCCTGAGTGGATTGACTTCATTGTCTTCAGTGTGTCTTCGGTGGTGAGGGCTGTCCAGTCGTCAATCGCTGGTTTCCGGGTGTCGGGGGTGGTTGGTGAGGGTTCAGTGTGTTGGTTGTCTTCGTCGAGTTGTCGTAGATGCTCTTGATTTTGTGGTGGAAAAAGGTGCTGAGTTTGTCGCAGAGGTCTTGTGAGGGAGGGATGTCTGTAGACTCGCTAGTGGGTTGGGCGAACTCCTTGATAATGCTGAAGAGTTCCTTGCTGTTGTGCGCGTGGGTGGAGATTCTGTCTTCAATCGCTTTTTCCTCGTTTCTCTGATGAGTTGATGGTGGGCGTTGGTGGCGGCTCTGAAGTTGTCGTGGGCTTCTGTGGATTTGGTGTTCCTCCAGGCCTTTTCGAGGCGGCGGCATGTGCTTCTGGACTCTCGAAGTTCGGTGGTAAACCATCTGGCTTTCTTGGCGCGGGTATTGTTGTTTTTCTTGAGGGGGGCTATGGTGTTGGTGCTGTCCGAGATCCATCTATGCAGGGTTCGGGCTGCGGTGTTGGGATCGTCGTTTTCCACGATGGTTGGGGTGGAGTTGTTGAGTGAGGAGGTGAGCTGGTCGTCAGTGATTTTGGTCCAGTTTCTTCGTGGAAGCAGGTGCTGGTGTCTGTGGATGGAGGGTGTTCTGAAGGTGAAGTGGACGCAACGATGGTCGGTACATGGGAGTTCGGTGGTGTGGCTGAAGGTGATGGAGTTTCCTGTAGTGAAGAGGGGGTCGAGGGTGTGTCCTGCTGAGTGCGTGGGCTCGGTCACGATCTGGCGCAGTCCAATGTTGTGGAGGTTGTCCAGGAGGGATGTGGTGTTGGGGTCCAGTTGGTTGTCGAGGTGGAAGTTGAGGTCTCCCAGCAGGGTGTAGTTGGTGGATGCGATGGCCTGCGGGGAGATAATGTCTGTGATGGAGTTGGCGAAGGGTCCGCGGGGTCCAGGGGGTCGGTAGATGAGGGTTCCTCGGAGGGTGGCGGTGGGGCTGGCCAGTATCTTGAAGTGAAGGTGTTCCATCAGTTCTGTGGGCTCATCAGGGAGTGTGCTCAGGCGGAGGCTGGATTTGTGGACGATGGCGATTCCTCCTCCTGGGCGGGTGGGGCGGTCCTTCCTGGAGATCTTGTATCCTTGGGGGATGGCGATGGCGATGTCCGGTCCCGAGGTGGTGTTGGTCCAGGTTTCGGTGAAGAACGCTACGTCCGGGATGGTGCTGTCGAGGAGGTCCCAGATTTCTGTGGCGTGTTTGTGGAGGGATCGGACGTTGGGGAGGATGCATTGCAGGGTCTTCAGTTCAGTTGTGTTCTTGTGGGCAGGTTGTGCTGGATCCGTGTTCTTGGCGGTGCTGCAGGTGTGCCGGCAGCGGTGACAGCTGAAGGGTCCGTGGGAGTCGGCTGGTGATGCTAGCTTGCAGTTGTTGTTGCGGCCTGGGTTGAGTGCGTGGAGTGCTGCTGGGTCGTAGCGTTGGCGGGGCGGAGGTCCAGGGTTCCTGGCGCTGTTCGCGGTCGGGTCGCGGATGGGCGCAGACGGGCTTGCCTTTGACACGCCTTCGGCACGCCAGCGGCGCGCCCTCGGCCGTGCAGTGGCCGCCATTAAGTAGGGGTCGGGGAGGGCTGGACAGCTGGGAGGCGGGAGGGGAGCTGGATTGGGCCGGTCGCGCTGGGGGGGCGGGGCCGCGGGGGCAGCAGCGGCGGGGAAAGGTAAAGGGAGGAAATAAGGGATAAAGAAAAAAGGGAAAATAGGCAGAAATAAGGCACAAAAGAGCAGAGATGCAGAAAAGTGCAAAAAGGTGAAAGATAAAAGAGGGTAGAAAAACAAGTGAAAACAAGTGAAAGGGCAGAGTGAGAGGAAGGGAAAATGAGCAGAAATAAGGCACAAAAGAGCAGAGATGCAGAAAAGTGCAGAAAGGTGAAAGATAGAAAAGGGTAGAAAAACGAGTGAAAGAAAGGAGACAGAGGTCCACTGGACCACCAGGGATGAGGCGCAGGGAAACCTGCGGGTGGAGGAGGGCCTCGATCACCAACACTCGAGAGTGCAGGGGCAGGGGCAGGCCTCGCTTAATGGTGGAGCTTCGAGGGTGGGAGAGCAATTTCACTGACAATGAGTCAGTGGTCTTGCTCTCCTGTCCCCGCAGTGGCCGCCATTAAGTAGGGGTCGGGGAGGGCTGGACAGCTGGGAGGAGGGAGGGGAGCTGGATTGGGCCGGTCGCGCTGGGGGGGAGGGGCCGCGGGGGCAGCAGCGGCGGGGGAAGGTAAAGGGAGGAAATAAGGGATAAAGAAAAAAGGAAAATAGGCAGAAATAAGGCACAAAAGAGCAGAGATGCAGAAAAGTGCAGAAAGGTGAAAGATAAAAGAGGGTAGAAAAACGAGTGAAAACAAGTGAAAGGGCAGAGCGAGAGGAAGGGAAAATGAGCAGAAATAAGGCACAAAAGAGCAGAGATGCAGAAAAGTGCAGAAAGGTGAAAGATAGAAAAGGGTAGAAAAACAAGTGAAAGAAAGGAGACAGAGGTCCACTGGACCACCAGGGATGAGGCGCAGGGAAACCTGCGGGTGGAGGAGGGCCTTGATCACCAACACTCGAGAGTGCAGGGGCAGGGGCAGGCCTCACTTAATGGTGGAGCTGCGAGGGTGGGAGAGCAATTTCACTGACAATGAGTCAGTGGTCTTGCAGAGGTTGTGACCATATCCTGTGCACCTTTTTATATGGCATTTGACCTGGGG
This sequence comes from Calotriton arnoldi, assembly GCA_963921515.1. Classification (NCBI taxonomy): domain Eukaryota; kingdom Metazoa; phylum Chordata; class Amphibia; order Caudata; family Salamandridae; genus Calotriton; species Calotriton arnoldi. Next base: position 2,208,396 of record CAWUFW010002387.1, on the reverse strand, counting down.
GTTGCAATTCATGTGCAGATCCCTTGAATTAAAAAAAGCATTGGCAAAGACCTTAGACCTTGCCTTAAGGATTCAGTGGACAAAAAGATTGATGCTTCCCTACGTAAAGTATAATCAGGCTCGCATCTGGCTCTGTGGGCTGGGATATATGGTACTTATGTGGCTCAGCCTCTAATCTCTGACATTAAGACATTAAACAGATCTATGGACAATGCATCTGATTGTCCGGCTTTGTTGGAACAAATTGAACACAAGGTGGAATACTTATCTGATGTTTTTTTGATGTGGTGAGGGCATCTGGTACTCAAAGATTGGCGTACAGACTCAGCCCAGAAGGCATCTTTTCTCAGACTACCATTTCAGGGTAATCAGCTGTTTGGGGCAGAGTTGGAAGATTGTTAGACTTGGCATCTTTTGGCGTGTTTCCCCTGACTTTTTGCTTTCTGACCTCCCGGTTTTGACTCTGTTTTTGCTGGTGTAATGATTCTGCGCACTTTCCTCACTGCTGTCCAGTGGGAAAGTGCAAGTGCTCCTGTATAAAATGTGTTACGGATTGGCGTTTCCATGATTGGCCTATTTGGTTTATGTGTCAGTCCCTCGTAAAGTGCACTGTGAGTGCCAGGGCCTATAGACCAAATGCTGTTGGTGGGCTGCAGCACTGGATTGTGCCACCCACGCAAACAGCCCGTAAAGAGTAACTCGGGCCTGCCATTGCAGAGCCTGTGCGCAGCCTGGGGCTGTCGACTTGGCAAGTGCGCACACTTGCAAGTCCCTAAACCTTCCCTTTTCTACATGTTAGTCACCCCTAAGGTAGGCCCAAGGTACCCCTGTGGGCAGGGTGCGTTGTATGCGAAAGGTAGGACATGCCCTGGTGTGTGCGGCATGTCCTGATAGTGAATTACAGCCTAGTTCGTTTTTCACTATTGCAAGGCTACCTGTTCCCAATAGACCAGAACGGGCAGTTTTGATTATTACAGCTTATAATCCTAACTGACCCCGGGAACATGGTAGAAATTTGAGTTTAGTATGCCTGGACTCAGAATGATAAAATGCATCTTTTAGTGAAGTTGGTTTTAACATTCTGTGTTTGAAAATACCACTTTTAGAAAGTGGGTATTTTCTTGTCTAACCATCCAAGCCTGCCTCTGCGAGGTTGTGTATTCCTTGTCTGGAGTGTGAGTGACAGGGGCTGGGGGATGCCAGGAGACAGGGTGAGTCAGCACAGGGCTGAATAGCAAGATCTACATGTAGATGGGTGGGAGGAGTTGCACCTGGGCCCTGAATAGGACAGTGCCTTCCCTCCACAATGCTGGCTCCACCTCCTGCGGTGCGTCTGATGTCCCTGGCCTACTCTCTGAAAGAAGGGACGGAGACTTGTCAACAAAGTGCTCCAGAACTGGTTTGGACTAGGCAAAGGCCTCTCTGCCTTCAGAGAACAAAGGAATTTGGGATATAAACATTGGGGCCCTGACCCCATGAATTTAGATCTCGCTGGAATCAAGGAACCTGTCAAGACGAAGAGCTGGAGAGCTGCTAGGAGGAGTACTGCCCCTTTGCTGAGTTATTGCCTTGTTGGGTTGGCCTGCAGTTGCTGCTTCTGTCTTGGGCAGTGAAAGGACTGAACTTTCTACAAACTTGTGCTGAGTATCTCCAAGGGCCTGAAACCGAGCTGGCCTCCTGTTAAGAAGTCTCAGGGACTGCAAAGACTTCACAAGCCTCTGGGTACCGCTTCTGGAACGCTGTTTCAGTTGCCACAGAGGAAGGGAACTGCAACCGACTCCGTCAACCGAATCCATCCCTGACCGGTGACCTGGTTGCACCGCAGACCGCATCGCCCCGCTTCACATCGCAACCCTGGTCTCACCGTAGGCGACGTCCGACGCCGTCAACACCGAGCCGCTGCTTGCACCGTGACCTGTGGGCACCGCAGTTCGCATCGCATCGCTTCACTGAACCAGCCGGACCCGACCGACGCGGACGCTGCAACTGGCTCAACAGTCGTGACCGCATCGCATTTGGGGCACCGCTCGCACGTTTGCGACGCACCACTCCGACTCGCACCGCTGTCCGACGCCAGCTCCCGCACTCCGGCTTGGTCGCCTGCATCGCAACCTGTCAGCACCGCATTGTGCACCGTCTCGCCCTGCACCGCACGCCTTGGACTCACCGACTCCGTCTGCACGACGCTCATCGAGCCGCTGCCTGCACCGCATCGAGGGACACCGCACCTTGCATCGCTCCGTCTTGCACCGCTACCGCGACGAACGCCGACCGGCTCGTACACTCCGTACCAGCCACAACGAGAAAGGTACTGTGACCGAGTCTGTTCACGACTCTGCTGGCCCGTAGCGACGCGGTCGGCTGGAACTGTTGGACTCTGTGTAATTCAGCATCGCGGTAGACCCGGACGGGGCTACCGACTCGTACAAACTTTGCTTTTGTGTTATTCCTGCAAAGAAGAAGTTACCTTATCAAGCATTCGTTTTTAAAGTATAGTATTGTGGATTTTTGTCGTAATTGGTCTTGTCTTGAGTACATAAAAATATTGGTTATTTTTCTAAACTGGTGTGGTGTCCGTTTGTAGTGCTTACACTGTATTACTGTTGGTTATGTGCAAATGCTTTACACACTGCCTCTAGAATAAGCCTGACTGCTCGTGCCAAGCTACCAAGGGGGTGAGCAGGGGTTATTTTAGGAGTGTAATTCTCTTACCCTGACTAGGAAGAAGGGTCCCTACTTGGACAAAGGTGCAAACCCTTGCCAACTAGAGATCCCATTTCTAACATTGGTTGTCAGCGGTGAGGATAGGACTTGTGTTTGCACTCGACTTACAGTGATTGGTGTGCACTACTACCATATCGCAGACCATTACGTACCACATACTGGTTCTTTTTCTTTTGGCCTATTTTTGATCTTGCCAGTTTTCAACTCACTACTTTTGTCATGCCTGACTCAGCTGCATCATCCGTTGCATCTCTGGAAGTTATCTTTGAGGAGGATAGGTTGGAAACCTACGCCGTAAAGGAACTACGAGCAATTTGTAAAAACCTGAAAGTCCAAATTAAAGGCCTCACAAGGAAGGAGGAGCTACAGAAGGTGCTGAGGGCCTGGGTAGCAGCCAGACATGCCAGTGGGCAGCCTGGTAATCTCAGTGAGGAGGTGGAGGAGCCTATTTCCAGGGTGGATGTGCTTTTGGGTGGGGGGAACCCGCCAGGTCAGGCAGCAGCAGTCTGTCCCCAGAGGAGCTGGAGGACAGGCGAGAGGCAAGGCAGTTTGAGCTGCAGAAGCTCAGGCTGGAGGGTGAGCGGGAGGAGAAGAGGGAGGAGAGGAGATTGGCCATGGAGGAGAAGAAGATGCTCTTAGAGCATGAGAGAGAACTGAAGGAGCTAGAACTTAGGAGTAAGTCAGGCTCAGATGGTGGCAGCAATTCGTCCAGGAAGGCAGACAGGATTGTGCACATTCCCAAGAATGTAGGCAAGGAGTTCAAGAAGGGGGATGACATACAAAGGTGGTTTCAGGGTTATGAGGCAGCCATACACATGAATGGGGTCCCTGAGGAAAATTGGGGAGCAGGATTGTGGCCACTTTTCCCTGAAGAAGCAAGGGATGCTCTGATAGCTTTGGGTAAGGGGTATCACCTCACCTATGCTGACATGAAGGATGCCCTTCTCACTAAGTATGGTCTTACTCCTGAAAAGTACAGGGATCAGTTCAGGTCCAGTAAGAAGTCTGATGCCAACACTTGGTTGGAATGTGTGGATGTGTTCTGCAGGTCGCTGGATGGTTGGGTAAAGGGCAGTAGTGTAACAGATTTTCAGGGGCTCTACAACTTGATTGCATGGGAGCACTTGTCTAGTCTATGTTTTGCAGATCTGCGCCAGCACCTAGTGGATAGTAAGCTAACTGACCCCAGGAAGCTTGCTATGGAAGCGGACCGCTGGGTGAGTACCAGGGTCCACAAGAAAGCGTTTGGGGGAGACTCAGCCAAAGGTGGACAGGGTCCCCAGCAGAAAGGTGGGGGGGACAAGGGTAAAGCACAGGAGTTCTCTAAAGGGCCCCAAACTAGTACTCAGGGTAAAGGTTCCCAGCCCCCGGTGATAAGAAGAAAGGGGTCTCTACAGGGAAGCCTGTTGAGACCGGCCCCCGCAAGTGTTATGCATGTGACCAGGTAGGTCACTTTAAGGGGGACCCCAAGTGCCCAAAGGGGACACAGCCACCCACCGGTGGACAGTCCAAAGTGTTGGCTAGTGTAGCGCTTGGGGAGGAGGGGTGCCCACAGGAGGGTGGGGATTCGCAGAAATGACCCTTGTCTCACTCGGGGACAGTGAGATGGTCCCAGGAAACCAGGTGCCCCTTAACACAAAGAAATATAGCACCTGGGTGACCATCAATGGGAACAGGGTAGAGGCTCTCAGAGATACTGGAGCCAGTGTGACCTCAGTCCGGTGTCACCTGGTCTCTGAGAAGCAGGTAGTCCCAGGGGCATTCCACCAAGTAGTTGCTGTAGACAACTCTGAGCGCCAGTGTATGGTGGCGCAGGTTCCCTTTGAATGGGGGGTCTCAGGTCCCTTGAGGGTGGTTGTGAGCCCTACCATGCCTGTAGATTGTCTGCTAGGTAACGACCTGGAGCAGTCCTTATGGAAGGAGGTTGAGCTCAGGTCTCACTTGGAGATGCTTGGGTTGCCAGAGTGGGCATGCGTGTCTACTCGGTCAATGGCAGCCAGAAAGGGTGATCAAGAGGACTTGGAGCCTGGAACAGTGGCCCAAGTCCCTGCCAAGAGAAAGGGCAGGGGCGCGGGAAACCGGCCCCGAAGTTCCCACGGACCGGGAGGAGGCGGACCTCGAGGGGGACGCCCCGGTGCCTACAGGGGAGCAGGTAGCCGAACTGGGAGACATCTCTGAGCTGACCCATTGGCAGCAAGAAGGGGGTCCCACCAGGGAGGAGTTCTGCAGGGATCAGAACGAGTGCCCTACTCTGGAGGGTCTGCAGCGGCAGGCTGCAGACCAGGCAGCTGGTAATCAGTCCGGGTCACATCTGATCTACTGGGAGAGTGGTCTCCTATACAGTGAGCCTAAGGTTGCTGAGCCTGGGTCAGCCCGTGTGCTGGTGGTACCCCAGCGCTTCAGGACCTTCCTACTGGGTCTGGCTCATGACGTGCCTTTGGCAGGACATTTGGGGCAGGACAAAACCTTTGACAGGCTTGTCACCCACTTCTTTTGGCACCAAATGCGAAGGCAGTCAGATGCACACTGTAGGTCTTGCCAAACTTGCCAGGCAAGTGGTAAGAGTGGGAGGAAGGTCAAAGCTCCTCTCCAACCTTTTCCTGTCATTGGAACACCCTTTGAAAGGGTAGGGATGGATATTGTGGGGCCACTGGATCCCAAGACAGCCATGGGCAACAGGTACATCCTGGTCTTGGTGGACCATGCCACCCGGTACCCGGAGGCAATCCCTCTCAGGACAACGACGGCGCCAGTGGTGGGCAGGGCGTTAATGGGGATCTTTTCCCGTGTGGGATTCCCCAGAGAGGTGGTTTCTGATAGGGGGACCAATTTCATATCCAAGTATATGACATCCCTGTGGAAGGAGTGCAGTGTAACCTACAAGTTCACCACTCCTTACCACCCACAAGGAAACGGTCTGGTGGAGAGATTCAACCAGACCTTGAAAGGCATGATCAAGGGTCTAACAGAACCCATGAGGCGTAAGTGGGACGTCCTCTTGCCATGCCTACTCTTTGCATACAGGGAGGTGCCTCAGAAGTCTCTTGGGTACAGCCCCTTTGAGCTCCTGTATGGCCACCCTGTCAGAGGACCTCTGAGTTTGGTAAAGGAAGGCTGGGAGGCAGCTCCCAGGAAAACTCCCCAGGATGTGTTTAGCTACATGCTGGCCTTTAGAAACCAAACTACCCGCTTCAGGAAACTCGCTCAGGCGAGCCTAGAAGCAAGCCAGGAAGAAATGAAGAGATGGTATGACCAGAATGCCACTCTGGTCGAATTTCAACCTGGGCAAAAAGTGTGGGTCATGGCCCCAGTGGCACCTTGTGCCTTGCAGGACAAGTGGACTGGGCCATATGAGGTGGTGGAGCGCAAAAGTGACGTCACCTACCTGGTGGATTTGCAAGCTCCAAGGAACCCTTTGAGGGTCCTTCACGTGAACCGCCTCAAGCCCCACTTCGAGAGGTCCGAAGTGAGTATGCTCTTGGCGACAGATGATGGGGTGGAAGAGGAGAGTGAGCCTCTCCCTGACCTCCTGTCTACCAAGGAACATGATGGGTCAGTAGAAGGTGTGATCCTCTCCCCTACTCTGACTCAGGAGCAGCAGGGGGACTGTCACCAGTTGTTGGGACAGTTCGCCCCACTGTTCTCTCTGACCCCCGGTGTTACTCACTGGTGTACCCATGACGTGGACACTGGTGACAGCCCTCCTGTGAAGCACAAGATTTACAGGTTGACTGACCGGGTCAGAGCCAGCATCAAGGAGGAGGTCTCTAAGATGTTGGCGTTAGGGGTGATTGAGCCCTCCCACAGTCCTTGGGCCAGCCCAGTGGTCTTGGTCCCAAAGGCTGCTGCGCCCGGTGCCACTCCAGAACTCCGGTTTTGTGTGGACTACCGTGGGCTCAATGCCGTCACCAGGACTGACGCGCACCCCAGCCCCAGAGCTGATGAGCTCATTGATCGGTTGGGAGCTGCCCGGTTCCTCAGCACGTTTGATTTGACGTCTGGGTACTGGCAGATTGCCTTAACTGATGGGGCCAAGGAGAGATCAGCATTCTCAACCCCAGAAGGTCATTACCAATTCCGGGTGATGCCCTTTGGGTTGAAGAATGCCCCTGCCACCTTTCAGAGGTTGGTCAATCAGGTGTTGGCTGGGCTGGAGGATTTCAGTGCCGCCTACCTGGATGACATTGCTGTGTTCAGTTCCAGCTGGGAAGAACATTTATAGCACCTTGAGAAAGTGTTGAGGGCTCTGCAAGGTGCAGGCCTCACGATCAAGGCCAGTAAGTGCCAGATCGGGCAGGGTTCTGTGGTGTACTTGGGACACCAGGTAGGAAGCGGCCAGGTGGCGCCCCTACAACCCAAGATTGACACCATTCTGGCTTGGGAGCCCCCAAGACCCAGACAGAGGTGAGAGCCTTCTTAGGTCTCACCGGCTACTATAGGAGATTTGTTAAGGGCTATGGCACCATCGTTGCCCCTTAACAGAGCTGACTTCTAAGAAGCAGCCCAGGAAAGTGATCTGGACTGAGTCCTGCCAGAAAGCTTTTGATGCCCTGAAGGCAGCCATGTGCACGGCGCCCGTGCTCAAGGCACCTGACTTCTCCAAGGAATTTGTCGTGCAGACTGATGCTTCAGAGCATGGTGTGGGAGCGGTGCTCTCACAACTGAAGGAAGAGGGCCTGGATCAGCCTGTAGTCTTCCTTAGCAGGAGACTACTCCCCAGGGAACAGAGGTGGAGTGCCATAGAAAGGGAATCTTTTGCTGTGGTCTGGGCGCTGAAGAAGTTGAGACCATACCTGTTTGGGACTCACTTCCGGGTTCAGACCGACCACAGGCCCCTCAGATGGTTGATGCAAATGAGGGGTGAGAATCCAAAACTGCTGAGGTGGTCCATCTCCCTACAGGGAATGGACTTTACGGTGGAACACCGTCCTGAGTACAGAACACGCCAACGCAGATGGTCTGTCCAGGTTCTTCCGCCTTAGTGAAGAGAACTCCAATGGGGTTGGGTAGTTCTCCCTACTTTCAGCTGGAGGGGACATGTGTTAGACTTGGCATCTTTTGGCGTGTTTCCCCTGACTTTTTGCTTTCTGACCTCCCGGTTTTGACTCTGTTTTTGCTGGTGTAATGATTCTGCGCACTTTCCTCACTGCTGTCCAGTGGGAAAGTGCAAGTGCTCCTGTATAAAATGTGTTACGGATTGGCGTTTCCATGATTGGCCTATTTGGTTTATGTGTCAGTCCCTCGTAAAGTGCACTGCGAGTGCCAGGGCCTATAGACCAAATGCTGTTGGTGGGCTGCAGCACTGGATTGTGCCACCCACGCAAACAGCCCGTAAAGAGTAACTCGGGCCTGCCATTGCAGAGCCTGTGCGCAGCCTGGGGCTGCCATGTCGACTTGGCAAGTGCGCACACTTGCAAGTCCCTAAACCTTCCCTTTTCTACATGTTAGTCACCCCTAAGGTAGGCCCAAGGTACCCCTGTGGGCAGGGTGCGTTGTATGCGAAAGGTAGGACATGCCCTGGTGTGTGCGGCATGTCCTGATAGTGAATTACAGCCTAGTTCGTTTTTCACTATTGCAAGGCTACCTGTTCCCCATAGGCCAGAACGGGCAGTTTTGATTATTACAGCTTATAATCCTAACTGACCCTGGGAACATGGTAGAAATTCGAGTTTAGTATGCCTGGACTCAGAATGATAAAATGCATCTTTTAGTGAAGTTGGTTTTAACATTCTGTGTTTGAAAATACCACTTTTAGAAAGTGGGTATTTTCTTGTCTATGTGTAACCACAGTACCCAGAATATACCTTGGATAAGGGAACAAGAGGCACGGGGTACTGGGAGTCAGCAGCCTCCAACATAAATGTATAACCACAAAAGAGCTACTCCCAGTATACTAGTCTATGTGCAATGTATCTAAATAAGTGAGTGAAGGTGTCTCACAAAAATTGAAGGACTGGTCTCACACACCACCTGGTGTCATGCTTCATCATAGACCAGTCCTCGCCCTCTAAAAACTTGGTTTGATAGAGGGCGGGCATACACCTGGCGACAGGGATGCACTTCTAAACTAAGTGGGGGCCCTTATAAAGAAAAGTGAATTTAAAACCCATTCCAGATGTCAAATTAATTTATTATCTACCGGCATCTGTATGGTATTAAAAATGTAAAGTGATCGGTAAACTGGGGATTTTATTGTCCCTTTACCGACATCAATATGGTCAATATGGTCAACATGTTTCTGCCAAGAGGCCCAAGAGGGTCCGCGGCATTCATCAGGACCTAAATAGTAATCTGGAGGGCTCCGCTCTTACCACAATTATGGTGAGAGGACATCCACTGTGTGGGGTGACGTGATCACAACCCACTGAGAAATGGCCTTTATACTTAGCACCTGAAAAAAAGAAAACAAATGTGTAGAAAGACACAAAGCACAAGACATGATTTCCACTCAGCCTCATACACAGACACTAATAGTGAGTGGCTATTTGTGAAAAACTGAGTGTCAGTCATCTGTGACTATAACAAACATGGAGGCAAATACCTCCATATTGCTTACCCTAAACTCGGGAATCAGTGCCCCATAGGAGGGTGAGGGCGGAAGACCGCATTTGGTCCAGCGCTACAGTAATTTAAAGAAAAGAAAGGAAAACGACAGAGATACCTCATATTAGTGCGTAGCAGTTATAAAAATGGTGCTTCTTGAAGTTCCATGATTACCAGGTTAAAATACTGGAAGGAAAACAACATATAACTCATGTTCATTCACACATTCAATCACACTCTTACTGATCCACGATGCAGTCTCCGCTGTTACACCTATGTCTGTGCTCCTCCTCTCCTCGATGTGGAGGAGCTGCAGTGACCGTGGGCTATATATACGCGTGTGTTCACTTCTCAGCGCGCCTAAATTAGTACACACTAATTACTAATTGGCTGTACGTGTGTTTGCTTCTCAGCGCGCCTCAATTAGTGTACACTGATTACTAATTGGCTATCGGATCGGCAGATCCGGTGTCTCAAAATGCGCGCTGTGAATGATCATGAGCGCCGCCTGACCTGCCTCAAACAGGAACATCCGTTTAAAATGCCTGCATCGGTAAATCACCCCGCCTACTAGGCGTGCGTATCGCGGGAGTCTCTAATTTCTAGAGCATGCGCAGAAGAGCAAGTGAGAAACGGCTATGTGCAGCAGCAAAGATAGTACGCATGCGTATAATGTGAAACGCTTGCGTTGTCATATACAGAGTGCAAAGTTAACAACACAGGATGTTAGAAGATATGAATTTACGGCGCATATATATAGTGCGTCCACTCGTTACCTGTGACTGATATTTACAACTAGTGCAGTTCAATCGAACAGGGCAAAGATCTCTGGTAATTAAAGCTGAATCTATCGCATAAAGTCTCAGAAGTTGGTCATTGGTATTGACCAATAGTGATACTCTAACCACAAGTGACACATGCACATCAGATAAAGGAGCCATGAGCAGCTAGTACGACTCAGGTTTTTTTAAATTAAAGGAACCCGACTCATCAAAAATGTGACTGCATGGTAAAGGGTGTTTAAAGGGATGTAATCACTATGTATATCTTTCACCAAAGAGGTTAAAGGTACCTGATTCAAAAGAATGTTACTACATGGTGGACGATGTTTTAAAAGGGTGTAGTCACTATGTATATCTTTCACCAGTAAAGGTTGATTTTTGGACTAGAGGACCCGGTTCATAAAAATTATTACTGCTTGGTAGAGGATGTAAAAGGGATGTAATCACTGTATATATCTTTCATCATTAAAAAAGGGGGGTGGGGGGGAGGGAGGGGAGAGAGAGAGAGAGAGAGAGAGAGAGAGAGGGGGGCCTGAATGTCGTCAAGAGACACAATTCATGTATATTATTTGGCTAAATGTAGCCAAGGAATCTCATCATTTAGACCCTCTTTCCATGTTCGAATACGGTACACCCATCTCTGCTCCCTGATATGTAGAGATCTGGTCAAGTCCACCATTCGTTTCTTCATAACTTCCAGGATCACCCACTTAAGATCTGTGTCTTTATGGTTATGTTCAATGAAGTGTCTTGTAAGTTTCGTGTTGGTCTTTTTGCACCGTATTGTACTGCGGTGCTCGTTGATGCGAATCTTGATTTTACGTGTGGTCATGCCCACATATTTCAAGTTACAGGGGCATGTCAGAAGGTATACCACATTCTTGGTATTACAGTTCGAAAAATTATTCAGCACCCAAGGACGTGTTGTACCAATGTCGACCTCCTTAGTTGTCAACGTGAATGGGCATGCAACGCAGTTGCCACAGGCGTAGTGACCTATTGGATGTTGTATATTCCAGAGAGTCATTTGATTATCTGTCGCTAGTGGTGGGTCTTTAGTATGTACTAGCTCATCCCGTAAATTCCTGTTTCTTTTAAAAGCAAACAGTGGGGGTTCCCAGCATTCTCCTGCACCATGTAAGATATGCCAGTTTCTCTTTATGATCTTCTGAACAGTATTGGAGGCTGGTGTATATGTCGTTACGCACACAATCCGGTTGTTTTTCTCTTTCATGTTGTCTTCAAGCAACGCATCACGGTTGTTGTTATTTGCTCTCTTTTTCGCTTTCCTGATCATTTTCCTAGGATAGTGCAGTTCAAGTAATTTCACCTCCAATTTCTCAGCTTGCCCATGAAAATTAGTGGTTTCAATCAATCAATCAATCAATCACGGCATTTATAGAGCGCGCTACTCACCCGGGAGGGTCTCAAGGCGCTGGGGGAGGGGGTAAGTTACTGCTCGAACAGCCAGGTCTTGAGCTGCTTCCTGAAGGAGAGATGGTCCTGGGTTCGCCGAAGGTGAGTGGGGAGGGAGTTCCAGGTCTTGGCTGCCAGGTAGGAGAAGGATCAGAGCAATTACGACGCACCCGGAGAAATTGGCCTACAGGCAAATTGTTCCTTAGGGCTTTAGGATGAAAACTGTCATATAACAGTAAGCTGTTTTTATCCGTCGGTTTATTGTATACCCTAGTACTAATGCCCTTCGTGTTCATTGTAATGTCTAGATCTAAAAAAATAGCATGATCTTTGCTAATAGAGTGCGTGAATTTCAGATGTTGGTCTTTGGTATTGACCCATTCGACAAAGTTTCTAGCTGTTTCCTCATCACCTCGCCAAACTATAAAAACATCATCAATGTATCGTTTCCATATTTTAAGATGATCTGAAAACGGGTTACTTGCATGATAGATATAATCCTCCTCAAATTGATGCACATACAGACATGCCAAACTCGGGGCGAAGGTGCTGCCCATAGATGTACCAGAGATCTGATGGTACACTACTTCCTCGAATTCAAAAAAGTTCTCAGTTAGGGCTACCTCAGCGCAATCCATAATGAAGTGCTGTGGTGTAAGGAAATTCCATTCTGTATTCAGTAGGATATGTTCAACAACTTCTAGTGTACGCACCTGGGGAATACTTGTGTACAATGCCTCTATGTCCATCGTAATGAGTAGATCTTCCGCATAATTTGTTTCCAAATCTCTCAAAAGGCAGAGTACATCCTTTGTGTCTTGTAAATAAGATCTTGATTTTTTCACAATAGGTTTTAAAAACCAATCACAAAACTGAGAAAGTGGCTCAAGGATAGATCCGAACCCGGATACAATCGGTCGACCAGGTGGAGGTATTTTCTCTTTATGAATTTTAGGAAGGATGTAAAATCTTGGTGTTCTGGGCGATTCATTCACCAGAAACTCAGCCTCATGTTTCGTTATCCAATCATTACACACCGCTTCATTCACCATACCTTAGATCTTAATAGACAACCACAGGGTCGGATCATCTGGATACTTCTCATAACTGGTAGTATCAGAAAGGAGACGGGTGCATTCCTCCTGGTACATTGATTTATTCATCAGGACAATAGTGACTACACCCTTTTAAAACATCGTCCACCATGTAGTAACATTCTTTTGAATCAGGTACCTTTAACCTCTTTGGTGAAAGATATACATAGTGATTACATCCCTTTAAACACCCTTTACCATGCAGTCACATTTTTGATGAGTCGGGTTCCTTTAATTTTAAAAAACCTGAGTCGTACTAGCTGCTCATGGCTCCTTTATCTGATGTGCATGTGTCACTTGTGGTTAGAGTATCACTATTGGTCAATACCAATGACCAACTTCTGAGACTTTATGCGATAGATTCAGCTTTAATTACCAGAGATCTTTGCCCTGTTCGATTGAACTGCATTAGTTGTAAATATCAGTCACAGGTAACGAGTGGACGCACTATATATATGCGCCGTAAATTCATATCTTCTAACATCCTGTGTTGTTAACTTTGCACTCTGTATATGACAACGCAAGCGTTTCACATTATACGCATGCGTACTATCTTTGCTGCTGCACATAGCCGTTTCTCACTTGCTCTTCTGCGCATGCTCTAGAAATTAGAGACTCCCGCGATACGCACGCCTAGTAGGCGGGGTGATTTACCGATGCAGGCATTTTAAACGGATGTTCCTGTTTGAGGCAGGTCAGGCGGCGCTCATGATCATTCACAGCGCGCATTTCGAGACACCGGATCTGCCGATCCGATAGCCAATTAGTAATCAGTGTACACTAATTGAGGCGCGCTGAGAAGCAAACACACGTACAGCCAATTAGTAATTAGTGTGTACTAATTTAGGCGCGCTGAGAAGTGAACACACGCGTATATATAGCCCACGGTCACTGCAGCTCCTCCACATCGAGGAGAGGAGGAGCACAGACATAGGTGTAACAGTGGAGACTGCATCGTGGATCAGTAAGAGTGTGATTGAATGTGTGAATGAACATGAGTTATATGTTGTTTTCCTTCCAGTATTTTAACCTGGTAATCATGGAACTTCAAGAAGCACCATTTTTATAACTGCTACGCACTAATATGAGGTATCTCTGTCGTTTTCCTTTCTTTTCTTTAAATTACTGTAGCGCTGGACCAAATGCGGTCTTCCGCCCTCACCCTCCTATGGGGCACTGATTCCCGAGTTTAGGGTAAGCAATATGGAGGTATTTGCCTCCAAGTTTGTTATAGTCACACATGACTGACACTAAGTTTTTCACAAATAGCCACTCACTATTAGTGTCTGTGTATGAGGCTGAGTGGAAATCATGTCTTGTGCTTTGTGTCTTTCTACACATTTGTTTTCTTTTTTTCAGGTGCTAAGTATAAAGGCCATTTCTCAGTGGGTTGTGATCATGTCACCCCACACAGTGGATGTCCTCTCACCATAATTGTGGTAAGAGCGGAGCCCTCCAGATTACTATTTAGGTCCTGATGAATGCCGCGGACCCTCTTGGGCCTCTTGGCAGAAACATGTTGACCATATTGACCATATTGATGTCGATAGAGGGACAATAAAATCCCCAGTTTACCGATCACTTTACATTTTTAATACCATACAGATGCCGGTAGATAATAAATTAATTTGACATCTGGAATGGGTTTTAAATTCACTTTTCTTTATAAGGGCCCCCACTTAGTTTAGAAGTGCATCCCTGTCGCCAGGTGTATGCCCGCCCTCTATCAAACCAAGTTTTTAGAGGGCGAGGACTGGTCTATGATGAAGCATGACACCAGGTATTTTCTTGTCTAACCATCCAAGCCTGCCTCTGCGAGGTTGTGTATTCCTTGTCTGGAGTGTGAGGGACAGGGGCTGGGGGATGCCAGGAGACAGGGTGAGTCAGCACAGGGCTGAATAGCAAGATCTACATGTAGATGGGTGGGAGGAGTTGCACCTGGGCCCTGAATAGGACAGTGCCTTCCCTCCACAATGCTGGCTCCACCTCCTGTGGTGCGTCTGATGTCCCTGGCCTACTCTCTGAAAGAAGGGACGGAGACTTGTCAACAAAGTGCTCCAGAACTGGTTTGGACTAGGCAAAGGCCTCTCTGCCTTCAGAGAACAAAGGAATTTGGGATATAAATATTGGGGCCCTGACCCCATGAATTTAGATCTCGCTGGAATCAAGGAACCTGTCAAGACGAAGAGCTGGAGAGCTGCTAGGAGGAGTACTGCCCCTTTGCTGAGTTATTGCCTTGTTGGGTTGGCCTGCAGTTACTGCTTCTGTCTTGGGCAGTGAAAGGACTGAACTTTCTACAAACTTGTGCTGAGTATCTCCAAGGGCCTGAAACCGAGCTGGCCTCCTGTTAAGAAGTCTCAGGGACTGCAAAGACTTCACAAGCCTCTGGGTACCAATTCTGGAACGCTGTTTCAGTTGCCACAGAGGAAGGGAACTGCAACCGACTCCGTCAACCGAATCCATCCCTGACCGGTGACCTGGTTGCACCGCAGACCGCATCGCCCCGCTTCGCATCGCAACCCTGGTCTCACCGTAGGCGACGTCCGACACCGTCAACACCGAGCCGCTGCTTGCACCGTGACCTGTGGGCACCGCAGTTCGCATCGCATCGCTTCACTGAACCAGCCGGACCCGACCGACGCGGACGCTGCAACTGGCTCAACAGTCGTGACCGCATCGCATTTGGGGCACCGATCGCACGTTTGCGACGCATCGCTCCGACTCGCACCGCTGTCCGACGCCAGCTCCCGCACTCCGGCTTGGTCGCCTGCATCGCAACCTGTCAGCACCGCATCGTGCACCGTCTCGCCCTGCACCGCACGCCTTGGACTCACCGACTCCGTCTGCACGACGCTCATCGAGCCGCTGCCTGCACCGCATCGAGGGACACCGCACCTTGCATCGCTCCGTCTTGCACCGCTACCGCGACGAACGCCGACCGGCTCGTACACTCCGTACCAGCCACAACGAGAAAGGTACTGTGACCGAGTCTGTTCACGACTCTGCTGGCCCGTAGCGACTCGGTCGGCTGGAACTGTTGGACTCTGCGTAATTCAGCATCGCGGTAGACCCGGACGGGGCTACCGACTCGTACGAACTTTGCTTTTGTGTTATTCCTGCAAAGAAGAAGTTACCTTATCAAGCATTCGTTTTTAAAGTATAGTATTGTGGATTTTTGTCGTAATTGGTCTTGTCTTGAGTACATAAAAATATTGGTTATTTTTCTAAACTGGTGTGGTGTCCGTTTGTAGTGCTTACACTGTATTACTGTTGGTTATGTGCAAATGCTTTACACACTGCCTCTAGAATAAGCCTGACTGCTCGTGCCAAGCTACCAAGGGGTGAGCAGGGGTTATTTTAGGAGTGTAACTCCCTTACCCTGACTAGGAACAAGGGTCCCTACTTGGACAAAGGTGCAAACCCTTGCCAACTAGAGATCCCATTTCTAACAAAGATGAACTCTACAAGTTGTTTAAAGAGAAGAAGCATTTGTCCTCCTTTAAACTTGCTTCTTCTGAGAAACAGCCTGTGAAGCCTAAGTCCCCCTTCCGTCAGCCTTCTCTGAGGCAATATCCGCATTCTCAAGGGCGGTTTCAGGCTCATCAAGACAAGAAAGCCAAGTCTCCTCCAAACCCTCATCTCCCTTTCTGTTTCTACAGCGGCTGCGTCTCTCGGTTTGGAAGTTGAGAGGCATGGATTGCAGAGTAACGGTCTGTCCAGGCATTTAGCTGGTGCTATCCAGCAGTCCCTTCTACCGAAGTCATACGAGAGGCACTGGGGTAGTTTTTAGCGTTGTTGTCAGCCTCTTCAGCTTTCCCCTCTTGACTGTAATCTGAATGAGGACCTACAGTTTTTGAGAGAAGGCTTTGAGAAGCGTTTGGCTGTTTCTATTCTGCGTGCCCAGTGGGTGGCTATTAAGGCTTTTAGATCCCCGTGGGGGAATTTGGCTGACATGGAGAATTTGGTGGCGCGGTTGTTGCGTAGCTTTTCTCTGTCTCACCCTTTGGTTAAGCCTTTGTTTCTTTTGTGGGATTTGCCTTTGGATTGGAAACCATTGTTTCTGCTCCCGTTGAACCTTTGAAGTTGGTCGACATTATGTTTGGGACTTTTAAGGTGGCATTTTTGGTGGCCATAACCTCTGCCAGGTACATTGGGGAATTGGGTGCCTTGATGGCCGGGGACCTTTTTTGGCGTTTTCAGATGATGGGGTCATTTTTCGTCTGGATTCATCTTTTGTGCCAAAAGTAGCGTCACAGTTTCACACGAATCATGAATTGGTTCTTCTGGCTCTTTGTACGGAGTCAGATTCTTCCACAGCAGATCAGTGGTCTTTGCTGGACCTGAAGAAGGCTTTGTTGGTCTATCTAGAACGCATGACGTCTTTTAGAAAGACAGGCTCTTTATTTATGTCTTTTGGTGCTTCTTCCAGGGGGGGACAAGGCTTCCTCTTTGTCCATCAGTATGTGGATGAAGCAGTTGATTTCTCTGGCGTACTCCTTGCCGTGGTCTCCTCCTCCTGCGGGGGTTCAGGGTCGATCACCCTGGGTGGAGGTGCTACCTAGACAGAGTTAAAAGGGGTGCCCATCTCTGAAATTTGCAGGGCAGCTACATGGACGTTCTCTAATACCTTTGTTAAGCATTACAGGCGGAAGAGCCTTCTCCTACATCGCAGCAAAGATCTGGAACGAGCTCCCAGTCAACATCAGACGCTCCCCCACCCTGAACACCTTCAGAAAGAGTCTCAAGACCTGGCTCTTCGACTGACCCGGAGCTGCACCCCCCCTCCCCCAGCGCCTTGAGACCCTCACGGGTGAGTAGCGCGCTTTATAAACCCCTGATTGATTGATTGATTATAGGTTGCAAAATGTTTTGTGCGATGATAATTTTGGTTTGGGTGTTTTACATGCAGTTGCTTCGTAAAATTGCCCTATTGCCTGTATGAATAAATCACTATGAGATGCTGCAATATATGTGAGTTTCCTTGTGTGGTTTCTACTTTCCTATGAATGCTGGGCTGCTTGGCTTGGGTATTTTCACTTGTAATGAATGGGACAAGGACAAAGAGGACCTTGGGGTAATGAAGATTACTGGTAAGAGATAGGACATTACAGCTGGTGGTAATCAACGCCCATTGCAAGGCGTGGAAATACCGCTCACCAGTAAGATATGCTCAGCCAGCTTTCTGACTGCACTAATTGCACTCCTGCCGGCAACACGCGTTACAGAGCAAATACCGCGCAAAACTGATGACGTTTACTGACTAAAATAAGACAGCACTGGTCTGAAAATGGGCAAAACCACAGTCTAATTCAACAGGATGAAGCTGTAAGGGTGGTCGTGAAACACTTTGGCAATGATGTTAGGGTGCTTTGTCCTTCGGGGCCATATTTCGGCCAATGAAAGTAAAGTCTACTTTTTAGCCACTCACATTCTTACCGCAATGGTAATTTTTATCCCATACACAGAAAGTGTGCAGCCAATTGTAGTTTTTAGTGCTGGTGCTATTATATTCTGCGTCCCACTGACTGATAATGATGGCAAGTAATTGTTAGGTGTGAAGTCATTCCGGAAGCCATGTAACACACAGACCACTCGACTTGGTCTTGTGGTTTATTAGGTTAAGAGCGCCCTGTGCCATTATAGAACTATAACACATGGCCATGTCCCCCATGTATGATACCAGAACATATTATTCAAATGTTCCTCCTTTAGGAATATTTTATCGACATTTGTGAAATCTTTGCACCCGCCATGTTTTTACTATTGAAAATACCACATGTAACATTACTTAACATATTTTAACACATTTCGAGGTCCCACCTTGGAGAAGCTGATTGCATAAGTCATTTGCTGTGGGGTCTGGAGACCAGTTTCATTTCAGACTAGGCATTTCTCAACATGTCCCTGTTTCTTCTTCTGCGGCAAAAATGTAAAAAGTGGAACAATTTAGGACCAGTAGCAAATGCTTTGTTAACATGGATTGGCAAAGCAAATAGGTCTCGCCTTTTCAATATATTTGACAATGCTGCCTGCTGAAGTTGTGCAGCACTGGCAAAAAAAAGACGAAAAAAATAGTTTGATGATTTGTACAAGTGCATGCGTACACATCATGACGCTATGGAGGCTCAGCATGATGACGTATGTGCGTTCATGCACAACTGCACAGATGCATGCGTAAGTCACAACAAGACTGCTATTCTGTTTATTTTTTATTTACCATTTCAAGACTGCAGATGGCGCTTGTGCAGTACATTAAAAAAATGGAGCAGTAATTAGAAACATAATTTAAACGTGCATGAAAGCGCTTTGTAAGACTGGGGAGACTTGCGGAAAATGGCAGCTACTAAAACCTTCAAAAACGTTTAAAAAAAGTCCTTTTTTTAAAGGAACTCGACAGGTGGTGTGGGGGGGGGGGCAGCGGAAGATCGGTGGAGGGAGCAAATAGGGAAGAAATCAGCATAGGGGGGCAACGTGGAGTGGGTGGAGGAACGACAAAGGAGCCTGGAAGGGAGATAATGCATACCAATAAAAATAAAACAAACTGGGCGGGGGAGCAGGAAGCGATGGATGAGCGCTAAGGGTGGGGGGAGGGGCCAGCAGCATGGACCATGTTGGGTGATGGGTATTGGAGGGTAGATGCAGTACAACAGGGAGACAGCTAGAAAACAAATGGATTCTTAGGAGTGCAGAAAGTAAAAGAAAGACTAGATCCATGAATTTGAGCAATAAAAGGATGCAGGGCATTCAATCAATAGGAAGGTAAACAAGCTGTGCTCCAGGTGGTGGATGACCACAAGAAGAGGAAGATAAGCCATTGGTTAAGAAGCAAATACAATGAGAGTGACAAGAAAGCCAAAAGGGTTGGCTCAACCCTCACTGTAAGTTCTGGTATTGTCCACAATAGGTTTTTCAACAACAGACAGCTTAGGCTAGACCTAAAACAGTGGACAGTAAATGTACATTTAACTACAAATTATTTTAAGGAAAGATGGTTGTGGTACGAACTACAGTTATTGGTAAATTTAAATGCATTTTATGGCTCACAGCCTCTCATTGCTGTAGCATGATCGCACTTTTCATAGCAATGGTGACTTATTAACTGGCTCTGAGGTTTTTATTGCAGACTGGAGTCTGATACGGTTGGTCCAGGTAGACGGCCAGAAAGGTGATTGAATGCGTACCTTTTTGGGTGAATCACAGCTTTAATGAGTTGTGGGCATGGTGAGGGAGAGTGAGGCTGCACCAGCTAGATTAAGTATCTTCCAGGTCCGCGGGCATGATCATTGCCAGGGAGATGTATGTGTGGTGGGCATCCGTAATTCGCAAGTGCTATGGAGGTCCTGATAATAGGGGTGAGTGAAATTATGTCACTTTTCCCTGAGTAATTCCATTAGATGTCATGAAATGTTCACCAAATTAATTATGCAAAATAACACAAAATTACACTTTTAGTGTGAAGATTGGTTTGCCAGTGTCTCCCTGGCCTTTTTCATGCATGGGCAGACTTTGCATCCAAAACTCACAGGCGGAACCAGCAGGAGACTAGTTCAAGCAGAAGATGTCTCCCAGGAACACAATTTCTGCACAAACCAGTCTCCACTGGGCAAAAATAGAGTGAAAATAACACAACATTTCTGGGAATTTTGGGCATTTTGCAATTTTCAAATTTTGCAAATTACGCTGGTGTAATTTAAATATTGCCTATGTCTACCTAATATCAAGTTATTTGCATATTTTCGTTGTGCCACATGTTGGTTCAAAGGTTTCTCTTAATGTTTCCTGATCTAGGTTTGTGTGTGGTGTGTCTTGGTGAAAAACTGGTGTAAACTTGGTGACCCAATTATAAGGTTCCTCTTTAGATGTGTGCAGTATTCTTTCCATTGTGCGCTGCTGCAGACTGTGCCTTTAGCAAACAGTGTGTGATTAGAGGTGTGTGCTTGCGTGAGCACGGTGACATCCGGTTATATGGCCCATCTCAGCTGTGTTAGATGTCTGTTCAGTGTTCAGTTTAAAGTGCTTCTTTGAGAGCAGTGTAAACAGCTCTTCATGGTTAAATAACACAGTCTAACATTCATTTACCACAGCAGTGGAAGGAGTTAATACATTACCAGCCCTTTCACCTGAAGAAAAGGACAGGTGGGTGAATGGTGTCTGCAGAGGGCACACTGCTGTCATCAATGAGGAATAGGGCTTTCCCTCTGCTGCTGGCGTCTTGTAGGGTGACCACCTCCCTCCAGGTCTGTCCAGACAGTGTTTCCAGTCCTGGACTTTTGTGTGATTGAACTCTTGCATTCTGGTTCTTGTAGTCTTGTTTAGCTTTCATTGACCACACTTGAAAAATCAATAATTTGTATGCACAAAGTCCACCTGAAATTAGTTACTTGTATGTAAAATGTTGAGGACTGGACACTGTGTCCGTAATATTTGGAGTGAGTTGGTCACCCCAGCATTTTGTGGTCTTAAAACATATTTCACAAAGAAAAGATTCTCACACAGAGGTTTTCTATCTGTGATTTTTGTTCTTTCTTGGTTGTGTTTCCCATGCTTCAAAGCTGTGGTCGCTTGCTCTGGAGGTGAATTGGAACTTCAAGTGCCCAGGAAAGTAAGGGTTTACCTACCAGATTCAGGCATCCCAGTCATTTGTTATTTTGCACACCATGCCACCTCTGTTTGGACCCAGCTATATGCAAATCAGTCTTGACCCTGTTCCTATGGGAACAGTCCAGCCCGAACTGCCACGCCAGGTCCTCTCTGAACTGGATTACTAGCAACCAGGTCTGGTTTCGACCTAGTTATGGCTCATCAGCCAGGTATAGCTTGGTTTCATTGAGACAGTGCGCACGGGACCTACGCCTGGCAATATCCTTCCCACTTAGGGCGAAACACTAAAGTATACAAAAAAGTGAGGGGTGGAATCCTTGAATGAATCTTAGCCACTGGAAATAACTCGGGGCAGCATCCCAGTCCATCATTATTTCGCCCACCATGCCACCTCAGTTTGGACCCAGACATATGCAAATCAGTCTTGACCCTGCTCTAATGGGAGCAGTGCTGCTCGAACCGCCAAATAAGGATGGAATGGGATTGTATTTGTAATGCATTGCAGCATTTATATATCGCTTACTACCCCTGTGTGGGTTCTGACGTCCTTGCCTACTTGAATAGCATGCTACACCATGCAGGGTAGGTGGTTGAAAAGATGTTGTATTTGTTTTGATCCTATGTGAGAAGTGTTTCCATGTCATGCGTTATGACCACCGAGGTGTGGTTATCGTGTTATGGTACTTAACATGTAGCCGTATGTTGCATGATAAAGTGTAAGAGACAGACGTGCAGTTTTATGATTTTCAGTACGCTGGTAGCCTTGAAACAGCTCTGCAGGTCCCTTTATGGTATTTCATTTGATATAACCTGCTTCGCTGGTTAGTGCACTGAGTTGCCCAATCTCCCCGTGGAGAAAAGAGTAACTTTCAAAATCCTCACTCACGCCTACAAATGCCTACACAACAACGGACCCAAATACCTCAACGACAGAATCAACTTCCACGTACCCAAAAGAAACCTCCGATCTTCCAACCTCGCACTGGCCGAAACCCCGCGCATCCACAGAGCCAGAGCAGGCGGAAGATCCTTCTCTCACATTGCAGCCAAGACCTGGAACAAGCTACCGGCAGACATCAGACGCGCCCCCTCCCTGAACACCTTCAGGAAGACCCTCAAGACCTGGCTCTTCGGCTAAACAGATCTGCGGACCCCCCCCCCCCACCTCAGCGCCTTCAGACCCTCACGGGTGAGTAGCGCGTTTACAATTCCCTGATTGATTGATTGATTGATTGAATCTGAGATTGTGTGTATAGTTGTGGTCCTGAGCTGGCATGGTTGGAGCGAGAGAGGAGTGGAGAGATCTATAGGGATGGGCATTTTTTAATATCATCCCATACTTGAGTGTCTATGATGCAGCCCTGAGTACTTACCCGTGGCTGAGATTAATTCAAGGATTCCATCCATCACTTTTTTTACATACTTTTGATATACTTTGTGTATCTTGCCCTAAGTGGCATGGGTATGCCCAGGCGTGCGTCCCGTGCTCACTGTGTCACTGGAACCAAGCGGCACCAGGCTGATGAGCCCATAACTAGGTTGAAACTGGTCCTGGGTTGCTTGTGTTCTGGTTCAGGAAGGACCTGGCTTGGCAGTTTGGGCTGGACAGGAGCAGAGTCAAGACTGATTTGCATACGGCTGGGTCCAAACCGAGGTGCCCTGGTGAGCAAAATAAGGATGGCGGCCCGAGAGATCACCAGTGGCTGAGATGAATTCAAACATTTCATTCATCACTTTAGTGTTCCGCCCTACCCAGCTCCAGCATTTACAAATCGATTACATCCAGGGTCTAGCTATCAATGGTGCAGCAGGTGCAGTGGCACCGGGAGATAGTGGTGTGAAATTCAGGCATTAACTACGCAAATGGTGGCAGAGGGGCCTGCTTTCCTTCTTTACATTAGGGCCCACGTCACCCATTCTACGTCACTGATTACACCAACAAGGGGCATTAGAGGAGAATTAAATCCGGTGACCTCTGCGGGGTCAAATGACGCAGGCACCTGCTCACAGCCTTCCCTGGGACCAGCGCTGTGGGGCAGACAGAGCGCTGGGGCCCCTGCGCCTTGCCGACAGCTGCCAGGGCCCCTCCCACGCCAGAGCCAGTCCATAAAACATTAAAGTCCTGGACCCGTCCCCCCTGCCCCGCCCCCACAGGGCCCAGGCTAGGCCACTAATCCGGGGGAACGCAAGCCTGATTTCAAACGTATTTTCCCTAATACCGGTATTAAACCTCGCCCCATTTGCACTGGCTTAGAAAAAACAAGAGCCCGTTTCATGTTAAGGTGGCGTGGAGAACTCTGCCTTTCTAGGAGAAAAAAGAGACAAGAAACGCCCTGTTGAAGATGTGATGAACACAGCAGCACTGGGAGATTTCCTGACAGGTGACTCTGAAAGACTGGCAGGGCTGGTGAAGAGCCAGTCACATATCAGATTCTTTACACCAGCTCCACCGGCCTTTCATAGACAACAAAAAGTCTGGAAATCTCCACATATACCTATGTAGGGGGAGGGGTGGAGGGAGGGTTGTCTCCACCCGAGGCCCTCTGAAGATGTCACTCCGTTAGGGAGACAGACTGTTACTTCCAGTGCCCTTGCTGAGACATTCCGTTGCCTGTGACTTTGAGCCTACGTAAATAGTACATTAAAATTCAGTATATATTTGGTTTGTCAGACTTGCCTGTTTCCTTTAATTCAAATAATTTATTTAGTTTAATGTTAATATTATCATTTGTTAAGATTATTTTCCAATTGTACTTTATTTTTCTTTACTTTAGAGTAACCTTGCTAAATATTTAAATGTAATTATAGTTTGCCCATTATATAATAAGTTATTCTAAGTTTATCTAATTCATTTAATATTAATTTAATTAAGTGTTTTACATGTATTGCAGGCGATAAGGTTCACTATAGTTGTAATTAAATGCAAATTCAATTAATTAATGTTAGTGTAATTAAATGTTGATTGTTGGCTTTATAATTCCTTTTTGTTTACTTTCACACATATTTATTTTAAATAATTATTTAAAAGTTGCTATGATTAATCATAAAGTGTCCTTTTCAATTAAATTAAATTAGATTCAACATAATTAATATTATATCATTAAAATGTAATATGTGTTAAGCTTCCGTTAGGGCAGGTCTCCTTGTTAAATATATTTAAATGTATTGTGATTTGATTTAATCAATATTAAAAACACATAAATATTTGTTTCTGTTAGATTTCTCTATTTTCTATTAACTCAAATCACTTTAAATTAGTATCAATGACATTAAATATGTTGTTGGGGTAAGAGTAGAAGTGATCAGTCAAAGCAAGAGATATTCTGACTTGTGGAGGTTAGGGATAGCCATGCTATGTCCAAGTGATGGGGCTGAAGTAATGAAAAAAAAACACAAAAAGATGTACAGCCGGTCTGTACAACGTCATGACATTTGGTGTCACAGAGCGAAGGATGGTGCTGTCTCTAACACAATTGAAAATTGTTTTTTCTAAGGATGAGAACCCTCACCCACCCTTGGGTGGCATGCTTCATCATAGGGTTTGTCCTCACACCACAACAACCTGCCGTGGTGTGGACCACAATTCCTGAGCACAGGAGATGCTCATTAGATGTAAAATCCCCATGTGAATATCTCGTGCAGGTCATGGTGCAGAGTGAAATTGGAAAACGGTTAAAACTATCTCGTGGTGGAACTCAACTACTTTATTCCGCCCCCATTGATATGATTAAAACCAACAACAATAGAACTGGGGAAGAAATTCAAGAAGCGATCATATTGTATAGATATTTGGGACCTTCCGTGGTGAACTATATTAAAGTCCTCCTCATTGTCCAGTAAAGTGTGACAGATCTATTCAGTTATTCTATGCCTGTCCATTTGGTGATGTTTGGCTGTCCAGCGCTGGTGATGGACAACCCTCATGGAGAAGTGTGGCTCAATGGTTAGAGCGGCAGACCCTGATGCAGAGATCTGGCCCGGGACCAGGGTTCAATTCCCGCCTCGGCGGGTATTGGGCTCAATTTCCTCGGACCTGATAATTCTCGCCTCGGTGCCTATTCTAATCATGGGTCCCACTCTGCAACTCTGGGCAATAGCTTGCTTAATCTCCACAACGGCCCCAACAGCGCTGGGATGCCTGGCTTCACCCTGGGTGTGCCCAGGAGTGGACATTTCACAGGGAAAAGCCAGGAAGGGTTCCACAGCGGTATGCGTACAGCGCCTGGACACCCCTTTGGGGGTATGGGTGCGCTTTACAAGTACAAATTTCATTTCATAGCAAATATGTCTTATGTGAATTTAATAGCTATAAGTTACGATTTGTTGCTGACCACTGCAAACTACGGTTGTAGTGTTATTGTGGCCATAACTGTTATACATGGAAGTACATAACTATGTAATGCCACAGCGAACCATAGACTAATCCTTCTTTGCTCACCTGCATATCGAAAGCAATTTGCTGGTTAAGTTCTTTGCAATGCATGGGTTGTAAGCTGAGGATTGTGCTTGATTGTGCATCTGTTTTCTGGGCTCTCTTGCCTGGGTGCAGGTGGTGCAGTTATCTAGGGAATAGCTATGTTTTCCACTCTTCTAAAGTTTATATGCTCCTGGGTGCATCTAAAGCTGCCTAGCGGTGACATCCTGAGCAGGGCAGCTTCTACTGAGAAAGCAGTGCCTAACAGTGGCGTCACTAGGGTTGGTGTCACCCAGTGCGGTAACTCATGGTGTCACCCCCTCACGACTTACCCCATGATGGACCTCCTCCGAGTCCTCCAAGTCCGCCAAAAGCTTTCCTTGCGTGAGTGACGTTTCGAACCTCGTCGACGTCCGGACGCCGACATGCAGAGGCTCACGGTGTCACCCCATGTGATGCCTTGCGTGAGTGACGTTTCGACGTCCGGACGCCGACGTGCAGAGGCTCACAGTGTCACCCCATGTGATGCCTTGCGTGAGTGACGTTTCGAACGTCGTCGACATCCGGACGCCGACGTGCAGAGGCTCACGGTGTCACCCCAAGTGATGGTGTCACCCGGTGCGGTCCGCACCCCCGCACCCCTCTAGTGACGCCGCTGGTGCCTAATATGGGTTTCTTATGGTAAGTCTTGGAACAGTAATGCTGTTCCCATTTACATTTCACGTTTTACTTACTCTTAAATTCCCTATGGGTATTTGATTTTTTCAGGATGTTGTGTTCTGTACTTTTTTTGCATACAATATATTATTGACATACAGTGCGTACTGAAAATAGTGGCCTCTATATACCAGTGTGAGTTCAGATTGTTGGTGGGTGTTTATAACGGGCCCCGATTGAGAGCTGTGGAGTTCAGGCAGAATCAGAGCAAATTTCTCACAGCAACTTTTCAGAGGGTCATAAAGGGGTTCAGAATACATGTTCACCCAAACCTTGGCACAAAGAGCTGGGTTGGGATTTACATCCAACACAAAACAGAATTTGCGCTGGAAAGTTCCCCTAAGTAGTACAAATGTGTACTATGTGCTACTTTGTGCTTTTTTGACTCAAGGGGGAGTTCCAGGGGTGGTACATGCAAGCTCCCATGAAATCACCCTAACTAACTAACATTCATGGGCAGGGATTTGCGCCAAAACCTTATGCCTCCTGTCAGAACTCCTGGAAGGATGATACCCTGTGTTGTCTGCCAGTTTCCCTGGGGGCACCTTTTAAATCATGTAACACCCGCTGGCCAGGCTTCTCTAACTCTTCTTGGTGATTTTCAGGGCCTCCACACTCTCTTCCCCCAATGCGGCTGCCTTTCAGGGCTCTTGCCTTTTCCATGCCCCTTCCCACTGGCTTGCTCACGCCCCCTTGGTGTTAAGGCCTCCAGACTGAGAGTTGGACTTTGGAAATAGTCCGGCCTCTTATTTATCAGGAGTAGGGTTTTTTTCAGCAACTCTCACGAGAGTTCAAGGCCCATGTGACCTAGTCGCCATTTTGAAGGTAGGCCGGGAAAATACCAACTGAAGAAAGGTGCTTAGCTTCGTTACCATCCAAAGAAGCAACACCAGGACACTCTCTGGACCACTTTCCTGCACAGCGTCATCCCGCAGCTTCTCCTCTTGACGCGTCACTCTCCTCCACAGTGCTTCTTCCCTCCTGGTCTACTCCGGTAAGACTCCAGTCATTCCTAAAAGGTAAACAACAAAGGACAATGTGAGATACCTTTCTCAATAATCTAGTGCGGTCACGCCCCTCATGCGACATTGTCTAAAGACCTCGCGCCCAGCGGGCAACATTGTTAACAGATCGCCCCATGCATGCAACGCTATTTAAAGCTAACTAAGACTGCAAATAAGTCTTAGAACTAATGGCAAAGAATCTTTTAAGAGAACAATTAAAAGGTTTGGTGTATTTAATTCAAGCAAGCCTCGGGATCTGTCAAAGATTGTGCATACAACAGTCATAATAACCTCTGCCAAGAACTACTTGAGATTGGCCCAGTTAAAAACACTTTGATCAAGGACAATAAGTCAAGCAACACAGTTTGGTTAACAATTGGTGGGTTCAAGTGAAATCAGAGTTTGCATGTAGAGTATGTTGTTGTTTATATTGAATGTGACCCTGAAATGCCTTTTCTCTTTCAGGAGAAAAATTTGCTCCAAGATTAGAGTTGGTTGACAATTCCCTCTGGCGACAGACGAGGCGAGACCACTGAGGCAGTGTCTTTTCTCTTGTGTCTCCATCCCAACCCCCTGCCCCTTTGAGACTCCTGTCAGCATTTGTGTGGTGAGTGAACCCTCCTTGAGAAAAGTATCAAGGGGGCGTGGGTGGGCTCTTATCACCCCTGCAGAATATCAGAGCCTAGATTTACTAACAATTTGTGTTGTGGTTGCACCACTTTTGTGGCACAGTCATGACACAAAATGCTAGTAGATACAAAGCTACGCAAGGGCCGATTTGCGCCGCCTTCCATGGCTTTGTAAAAAAATGGAACGCAACGCAGTGGCTTGCACTGCATCGCATTACATTTGGTTCTGGGATGCGTTCCATGGGTGGAGTATAGTCGTTCCCCTGCGTCCACCATGGATTTCACACAATCCCATATTTACATTGGTTTGTAAACCTGGGATTGCATGAAATCGCTGCGCCTCGCAGAGGACGGCGTAATGGGGAGGACGTTTTTTTTTTCTCCTCGTTATTTCCTCTTTCTATGTGTGCTGCGTTTTGCATGGAATGAAGAAAATGCCTTGAGGGATTGCTTTTATGCAGACGTCCTGCAGAATCACAAATCTCCTTGTAACACAGGCACCCTTGTATTGGCGCTAGGCTGCCTGAAGTGCGTCAGCGGTATGAGAGAGTAGAAGTGCGCCATATCTTAGTAGATATGGTGTATTTCTGCTCATTCGCTATCACACAATGAAGTGCTGCAAGTTGCCTTGCTGCACTGTGTTGCGTGAAAGGTCAGTAAATCTGTCCCCCGGTCTTCAAGTGAGTGGTATTCTTAGCACCTCCTCGAGGTAGGCGTAACATGGATAAGTGTTTCATTTCTCCTTACTTTTTGAACTTTGCATGTGTGCTACATTGTACAGCACACATACAAAGTGGGAAAAGTGTTAAAGGATAGTACAAGGGTCTCCTTCCAGTACAAAACCTATGCTTTAGGGAATGCACACACCCTTGCACTAAGGTGCAAGGGTGTGTACATTGGTGCATGACAGCCAAAAGTGTGCCAGAACTGTGGGAGATAAACGATGCAGCATATCTTAGTAGAAACGGCACATTTTCTCTCTCTCCTTTCGACAAAAGGCAGCGCAGCAGCTTTGGAGCTGAGCTGCCTCGAGTCAAAAAGCAGTAAATCTGGGATGAGGTGTGTCGAGGAGAAATGGAGTGATTGAGACACTCTGAAGACTACTACCCCTTCCACAGACCATAGTAATGATTAATTCATAGTCTGCGTAACATGTTCAATGACTTTGTATGTTTTCGTGTGTGTGTATATATTTTCATCTGTGGTCAAAAGGGCATAGTCAGTGATGTGTGAAGTGACGGTCTCTGTGCTGCTGCACGATCTGAAGCCCGCATGGTCGTCGTGCAGGAGATGGTTAGCATCAACGTGATCTTGGAGCTGAACATAGACTGCTTTGACCTTGCTGATGAATGGTCGGTGAAGATGGACTGGTAGATGATGAGATCATCAGGGTCTAGTGTGGGTTTCTTTAGGAGTGGAATGATCTGCCCTGTCTTGAGTGTTTCTGAGAATATGCTTTGAGTGAGGGAGACATTAACTATGGTGAGTAGGGGTGAGACAACTCACCGCCCTCAGACAACTCTCCACCTCCCTCTCCCTTGCCCACACTCCCCACCTCCGCCAAAGCAGAAGTGGCGGCCGCTCCTTCTGCTACCTGGCCACCAAGGCCTGGAACTGCCTCCAGCTCCGGACCTTCCCCACCCCGCAGGGATTCAGGAAAGGTCTGAAAACCTGGCTGTTTGACAAATCTACACCAAGCAGCAGCAACCCTCATCGCCTGGATACCCTCACGGGTGATAAGCAGAGCTTTACTAATCCAGTTTGATTGATTGAGAGAGCATCCCCAGAGAGAGCTTAGATGAAGGATGGGGGTAGGACTTCATCTTCAGAAGAAGTGACTCTAAGGGAGTGGAATATGTCAGCAAGAATTGCAGGATTTAGGGCTTTGAAGGACGACTATTGCAGGATTCTCCTGGAAGGGGTGGGCATAAGAGATAAAGCAGGATGAGTTTTGTGGCTGTTGCTGTCGAATTGTTTATATTTTTTCTCTGGAGAAGAGGTTGATTGCACTTTTCTGTATAGTGAGGAAGTAGTGGGTCTGACACGGGGCTCATGCAGTGCTTGATTGTCCTGAAAAGTGTTCTGTTTCTGTTGGTGGCTTCATTGATGTTGCTGTTATAGTACTTTTCTTTGGCTGGCGTGATGAGCTTCAGTATCATGAGAAAGTTCTGTTTTCCGTTCATTTTCTTTCCTGTCTTTGGATGGACTGTTTGTTGTCAGCAAGATTTTCAGAATACCAGTGTGGCTTTGGCTTGCACCTGCATGTTTTAATTGGGGCGTGGATGTTCACATAGTTATGGAGACATTTGTTAAAGTGGCTTAGAAGGATGTTGGCATCGGACATGGAGTTGAAAGGGTGAGAGCAGGGCTTTAAGTGGGCCGGGTCTTGCCGGTGCAGAGCACCGGCAGTTCTTAAAAGCAGGCGCCGAAACGGGTCCCTATCGGGCTCTCTATTTTTACCCTCAGGGTGGGGGGGAAAAAACTTAACTCTGCAATAGTAGCACGGGTCGCTGCTTTTGATGTAACTCCTGAGAGACTCCTTTTTCAGTTTTATATAGGGCAAACTTGCAGCGCTTCACATGAGCACCAGTTACATTACACAAGCACATATTAATTTTTTTACTCATAGGATGTTGAGCCGACGTCAGGCTCGAACCTGCTTTCTCAGCTCAAAAGTCGGCAGCTCTAGCCTTAAGCCACATCTCGCTCACAAAAACTGCAGCATATTCAGTATTATATACAACGGCGCACCATGCTAAGCACAGATTTTTTAGCATACGTGTTTTTAAGCCACGCCCATAATTTCATCAGCCACGCCCCTACGAGAGACCCCCCAGTTTTTTCATTCCACTTAAAGCCCTGGGTGAGAGATGCGTTCAACCATTCAGTGGTCTATGGAGAAGACGTTGAAGGATTTGAATGTTCGTGTTTGTCCTTCTCTTTTTGGTTGACCTTGGTTTGTTGGTAGGAAACAGAGCATGAAGATAGGGATGGAGAAGTGGTCGGTACCATCAGGAGCATGGGTGATCCGCATTGCATGGTTGATGATGCTGAGAAGAAAAGGTCGAGGATGTGGCCTTTGGAGTGGGTTCGTTTTGTGAAATGCTCTAGTTGAGTTGAGTGTGTTAATGAAGATGAGAAGAGTCTCTCTTATTTTTTTTATCTTGTGTTTTCTAGGATATTGAAGTCCCCCAAGAGGGCTGTGTGGGCATGTTGGATGGACAGGGAGGCAAGGATATCGGAATATTCATCGATGAAGTCCCTGTAGATGAGAAGGAAGATGGTGGTCTGAGTTTCAGAGAATGGGAAATGGCATGTCGGCAGCTCCGTGGACTTGTGTGTTATTTGCT
Organism: Calotriton arnoldi; assembly: GCA_963921515.1. NCBI lineage: Eukaryota > Metazoa > Chordata > Amphibia > Caudata > Salamandridae > Calotriton > Calotriton arnoldi. The sequence continues at coordinate 2,177,122 of CAWUFW010002387.1, read as the reverse complement.
TGATTAGGGTACAGGACCAGGAGGACTTAAGGATGACAACGAGGCTTCCTCCCTTCTTTATGAGCTCTGCCACACAATGGATGCTGTAGTGTGTTGGAAGAAGGATATCTAGGATGTGCGGGTGAACCATTGTTCTATAATGAAGAGGTCATCAAGCTTGTGATAGGTGATGAGGTCTGAGATATTTGCTACCTGGATTACTGAAGAACAAGCAGTAATGAGCATGATTTGGAATGTGTGTTCTCTAGTTTGAGGGTGTGTGGTAGTTAGTGGTAACCGTGGGCGGACAACTCCGCCCCGCCCGCGGAGTGTGCGGAGATTTGCCAACACCGCGGAGAACGCGGAGTAGGCAAATCTCCGCACACTCCGCAGCGGAGCGGAGTTGGCCCGCCGCCCGCCTCCACCCCACTATTAAGATATAAGCTACAAGTAATTTAAAAAAGTAAAAAACACTTACCTGTTTACCGCGGCATCCCCGGGCTGCCCACCTCTTCCTCGCCATACGGGTACTGCTTGAGAGAACTGCGCATGCGCGCGCGCCCGCGCATGCGCATTTCTTGCAAGAAATGCGCGGGCGCGCGCCCATGCGCAGTTCTCTCAAGCAGTACCCGTATGGCGAGGAAGAGGAGGAGAGCAGCCCGGGGACGCCGCGGTAAACAGGTAAGTGGTTTTTACTTTTTTTAAATTACTTGTAACTTATATCTTTATAGGGGGTGGAGGCGGGCGGCGTAGCGGAGTTCCAAGGAGTTTGTTTCCAACTCCGTGGCCCTCCGCGTAGCCCTGCTACGCGGACTACGCCCAGGGTTAGTTAGTGGGATGTATGTGAGGCTGGGTCAATGTGGTGTGAGGATGCTATGTGAGTGTGTGGTCTAGTTCTTAGTGTAATTGTAGGGATTGGCAAAATGGAGTAATGGATGAGGCAAATGTTTGTATCTTACCATGTACGTTTCAGTGGAATATGGGTTCTTGGCCAAGGACCTTCCCTGCCCCAACAGGCCGAAACAGGTGATACCCTTCTCTGGGTATGCCCTTTTCTGGGAAATTGACTCCCTGAAGAGATGACTGAAGTTGGAAATAGTATGTAGGTTGAGGCAATAGTATGTGGAAGTATTTTGTGTCAAAGTAATGGTAAGTCAAAGTAATTGAGGTTGAAGTAATAGAGGTTAAAGTAACAGTATGTAGACGTACTAGAGGTTGAAGGAATGGTACTAAGAAATAATGGAGGCTTAAGTGATGGTATATAGTATTAATGGACATCAAATTAAGTGTATGTAGAAATAATGGAGATCGAACAAATGGTAGGTAGAAGTAATTGAGGTTGAAGTAATGGTATGTAGAAGTACTAGAGGTTGAAGGAATGATACTGAGATATAATGGAGATTTAAGTGATGGTATATAGAAGTACTGGTGGTCGAAGTAATAACATGAACCCCTTTTAAGCTGGGTTTTCCCTGGGACATAAATCCTGCATAAACATATTTTGAATTGAGTGAGTGTTTTTTGCACAACCTGGCAGACAACAGAACTGGATGAAATCAGTACAGAGCCAAGAGAGCTGTGGGGACTGTCATACGCAGGACCGAGTTTAGGAGGTGCGACTGGGGTAGCTGCACCTGTTTAGCAATAACTTATAGCTTTTAAAGCACCTGCTGCAGAGTTCCTTGGGTGTACAGCAGTTTTCAGGCAACAATAAAAATGTCAAGATAACACCGGTGATAAATGTTCCTGTTGGACAGAGATCGAGCTTTGTCTAGTGGCAGTTTTAGCTCACCATAAAGTAGCGCAGAGGGTTAATATCCCTGCTTCAAAGAACGTGCACCATGCAGATCACAGAACTGTATTTTATGTGGCTGGCTTACCGGGTTAATGCTTTTGTCACAGAGACCCATTTTGATACTTGCAGTTCATAAGTTAGAATCCTGCTATAGCACAGTGACCTATGAACTGTCACCAAAGAGCTGCATGCAAACTGCATAGTATAGGTTAGAATGTTGTTTTCCCCCCCAGCCTTTCATTATACGAATGTCGCTAAAAAGGGTTCGTTTGGGTTGAAATACATTCTTGTAAGTAAAGCCAACCCAACCACTGTACATTTTAAATCCTGACTTTGTGCTGCTCCAGAACAAACACTCTTAAAATATACTGCCTACTAGTATCTGTGACATGTGACTCCTACACCTTGTAGCCCTCATTACCTCATGTAAAATGTCCTATAGACTGATTTACACATGATTCATTGTCTCAGCATAATGTGTGTGATGTAAAGTGCTCTGACACCTTACACTGGTATGACTAGCGCTATAAAACAAATAGAATGCATGTGAGAGGGGCTATGGAGAGATGAGAGGCACTGCTGGAGGGTGGTAGTGAGGGAATCCGAGGAAGAGGAGGTCATTGGGGGGGGCACCAAAAAAGAATATCGCACCGGTTCCCACTAGTGCTAAAGACGGTCCTGGTCATATGAGATGCAATTAGGACCCTCAGGAAATTAGTGAACAGCGTGGCGGACTCGTGAAACTTGGACAGCTTGGTGTTGCATAGCACTATCTTTATAAATACTAGCATTTGCATGCAGCACACGAGAGAGAAGGAGAGAGGAGAGGAGCACGGTACATCTGCCAATCACTGCCAAGCTGAGTCCACCTATGTCAGGCTGGGGGGACTTCCCAAAATGTTACATTCATTTTCACATATGTTATGTTCCGTACCCCTCTATACCGTACACAATGCTCAGGAATTTTTTTCAGGAATTTTTATTGAATTTGATTTAAACCTCAACTGAGGTCAACAAATACGTGATTAAAAGATAATAAAACAATTGTATTATTCAATATTAAAACAATTCTAAGACACTTTAAAAAAACCTATATAGATTATAACAGGTAAATTCATCTGGCGGTGAATTACAAAACTCAATTAAACTTTTTGCAGATCGTAGATTATGTCTAAAACGTATGGGCTTTATATGCCGGCACCGGACCTTTACCAGAATCAAGTTTGGACAAATTAATAACACATGTACTAAATCCTGCCGTCCTCCATTACATAAATCACAAGTTTCTGTGGAATTATCCGATTTGTCCTATTTAAAAGTCCGGGTCTTCAAGGGTGAGACCCCTAGCCTCATTCAAATTATGGTACGCCTGACCATGTGCTCTAGTGAGAAAGGAATATAACTTTGTGGAGTTTTATATTGTAAAACTGTTACAATGCTCAATAACCGCCTATTCTAGTTCATTCTATTCTATTCACCAGGATTTATAAAGTGCACGGCTACCCAGAGGGGCTTCCCAGTGCTAAGTTCTAGCTACGTTCATGCTATCTTCCTATGTACATGCCAAGGGATGCCTACCATGTAAGGCGACTGGAATGATAGATTTTCACCATCTAGCATCGGCACAGATGTAGCATCGACATGTTTAACTAACAGATGGGCTTTGACATTATGTATTTCGATGCCTTTATCATCTGCCTACCTGTGCGGCAATGCCCTTTGACCCCTCCCAGCTTCCGGAATCTGTTTCCACCACTGGACAAAGACATGCCATCTTCTTGCTGTTGTAATGTCTCCTGTCCAACTATTGACTCTCTGTTGTACTTGCATTATATTTTTTCTCTCTCTATCTCTATTCAACTATGCATCAAGTATAGCGCTCAGCCACGCTCCTCGGTCAAGGAGCTGAGGTGGATGAATTTTTTGGGGGAAATTTTTGTGAATATTCCAAACGGCGCCAACATTATTAGCGAAACAAAAACTCTCTTCATATGGAAACTCTGACTTAACTAGGAAGATCCTTTTTGTTATGGTAATAACTTTGGTACCTGTTTGAAGAATCTTCATAAAACTTTCCAAGAAAGACGATTATCCGCCTTAGCACCTTCCTAGAAAGTTCGAGGTGATACGGCAAGCAGGTGGCAAGGAAAAGGGGAGGGGGGCAAAATGTCGTTTACCCATGGTAGTTCCCTTAGGAAATTTTCAGAAGCAATACAGAAAAAATGGCTGACCAGAATTACACCAGATCTGGCAGAAAGTTAGAAGCTTTTAATTATTTGGTGTAAATTTGTTCAGTCATTGTTGAGAAGTTTGTGTTTAAATTATAGTGATATCAGGACTGTTGGTCCTGCGGGACTCCTCCGGTAAACACGCAGTAGCAGAAATTAAAAAAGTAGGGTGATCTGATTGGCCAAGACGGTTTTTATCCCATTGGATATTTTGGTCCCACGGGACCGAATGATCTGATTGAGTGGCTGCAACATGAAGATGAATGTTGCGACCGCCATTTTAGAACTCAGGGACTCGGTCCCCGTTTTATGAAGTTAAATTAAAATAAAATAGAGAGGAGCAAGGTAGGGGTACCCTGACCCCCTGCCATTTCTGGGGGTACTCAGAAGTACCCCCTTCCCCCTGGGACCAAAAAGAAAAAAGAAAAATATTTGTGCAGTGGGCTCCTTGATACTCCTTCAGCACCCAGTGCGGCCTTCCGCGAAGTGCCCAGGGACTCCTGCAGGACCCGTGGTACGGCAAGACCGTGCAAGCTTTAATAAGTGAAGTTTGCGTGGTCTCATGGTACCGCTGGTGACATTTGAGCTGCAATTCCGCAGGAGTATGGCTTAACTTCTATACATTAGCCAATTAAAAGGCATGCACTACCAAGCCCTATTGTCAGCCGTCCATAGTGTGTAAAACTACTCTACACATATTCCTAAAATGATTAGAATTGTGTGCACCATTTTATGAATCCTTGCAATCATGCTGAGATTTGAACCATCTGTGAGTCACCCATACAGTATATATTTGAAAAGCAATCTTTAATGTCTCAGAATTTTCATAGAACTTTTGGAAATAAATATCTGCACTTTAAAAATCTCAGGCCAGATTCACGAAAGTATCTTACGGTTAGTAAAGTTACGAGTACGGAGACTTCGCACTTGGGGCGGAGTCTCATCACTGAGCCAGAATCGCCGTACTGTGCACTGCAGTGCGGACATTCTGCCCCAAGAGAGAAACCTTTGCACTTATAACTTTACTACATGTTAAGCTACCTTCGTGAATCGGGCCCCTCCAGTTTATATAGAATTTATCTATAGCACTCCATGGCAACTCTCTAACAACAGTATGTACACAGAAATACACAGATGAATTATCTATTTTATGGAGAAACTTTAGATTTTCGGACATATTTTTCGTAACAGGCCTTTGAATTAGGGCGCAACTTATTTTAAACATACCTGTGCAACTCACAGTAGTTGTGCTCAGTTTCTACTTTGCTTTAATGAAGTACGGCTTGCACTTAAGCTTCGCTGTTGTGTAAAGTGTGCACCACATAACTTTTACCATACTGAATGAGACTAGTCTCCAATACTACACTGTGTCAATTTCAGGAGCAGTAGCTTCGAAGGTGTCATCAGATATGTGATCAGTGATGTCATCAATGATGTCAATTGAGATGTCATCACTGATATCACCAGTGATGTTATTTAACATTTCATGAGTAGTGTAATATGTGATGTCCTAAGCAGTGCATGGTGAAGCCATAAGTTATAGTTCAGTAGCTCAATAGTTAGCTAAGTAAACTATAACTGGTAAATTTGAAGGTTTTATTTTGTTATTAATTATTAGTTTTTATATTATTACAATACCAAACTATAACATTACTTTAACCTTTGTCTTTTTCACTGAATATATATATATATATAAACACCACTTCCGAATCTCCCTGATGAATCGGACACCGACACGGGGGTAGCGTTGGCAATTTCGTCTCTCGTTTAATTCATGTACGCTGTAACGCGTTTCGGCACACCAGCCTTGATCACAGCCAGTACTCCTGCCCCCAGAGCCCAGGGTCTTTGGGCACAGTGCCTGCCCTTTGGTCACCCAGTCTGCATGATACCTCAGCACCCTTTGCATCCCTCTGCCATAAAAAGGTGGTTTGGGGGCTGATGTGACGTTTGGCCATACTCTTCCGCAAGCACCGCTGTCCCTGCAGAATGCTGTCCCTGGCCATTGTCCATGCACAATGGGATGCAGGCTCAGTGTGTGTCCTTTGGCCACTCCTGGCACAAGGCACCTGTACCCCCCCAGCCCTCTGGCCATGTGTCTATCTATCGCTTTGTCTCTTTCTCTCTCTCTCTCTCTCTCTCTCTCTGTCTGTCTGTCTGTCTGTCTCTCTCTCTCTGTCTCTCTCTCTGTCTCTATCTCTCTGTCTCTCTCTCTCTCTCTGTCTCTCTCTCTTTCTTTTCTCTCTCTCTCTCTCTCTCGATAGGTCTGGCAGCGTGCCTGCCTAGACTGTCGATCTATCCATCCATCCATCTCGTTAGTCAGTCTGGCCACGTGCCTGCCTAATTAATCTATCTATCTATCTATCTATCTATCTATCTATCTATCTATCTATCTATCTATCTATCTATCTATCTATCTATCTATCTGTCTGTCTGTCTGTCTGTCTGTCTGTCTGTCTGTCTGTCTGTCTGGTCTGTCTGTCTGTCTGTCTGACCACGTGCCTGCCTAATTAATCTATCTATCTATCTATCTATCTATCTATCTATCTATCTATCTATCTATCTATCTATCTATCTATCTATCTATCTGTCTGTCTGTCTGTCTGTCTGTCTGTCTGTCTGTCTGTCTGTCTGACCACGTGCCTGCCTAGTCTGTCTGTCTGTCTATCCACCTGTCCATCTAGATGTCTGAGTGCCTTTCTTTCTGTATTCACTATTTCTGTTTATGAATTCCTGGTCCTACGCCATGGCAGGCTTGCTGTTTGGGGTAAAGAGAGACGAAGGAGAAGTAGGACACAGGAAACTGTAAAATGTTCATTTTTAGATAACATTCTTCTCTGGTTTGGAATGAGGGTCCCAACTGAACTCCTGGCCCTCATGAGAGCTCCCTGTGTAAATGACCCTCATAGAGGAATTCCTGCCCCCTCCCTCGAGACCGTCTCGTCGAAGAGAGGCAGGAAAAAAAGCCGCAATATGGCTTTTTGTGTTTGCTGAGAAATGGCAAAAGGAAGGGAAATATTAAAATCTGTGGCTTTCCTCCTGTTCCCGCTTCCAGATGGCACAGGGGAGGGGCAGGATGTCCCAGATGGTGATGTGAAGGAAGGCCTGGCTCTTTTCCCTGGTGAACCTGTCCTGGGATCAAGTGCCTGCAGCAGTGGTCCCCACCTCCACAGTGTGTTACATTGTGAGTGTGCACAAAGTGCCAAGAGCTTGGGGATCGAGGCACGTGTGGGTACAGTCAGACAATGCTATGTTACATGTAATATGTGAGGTCATAAGCAGTGCATGGTGGGGGCGCACGTTATAGTTAATGCTGCTAACTATTACTGGTGAATTTCTATATCTTTTTAGTTCAAAATGTTAATGTTGTCACTGACATATTTACTCACTATAACGGTACTTTAACCTTTGGTTTTTTTCAATGAATAAAAATAAAATTATATATATATATATATATATATCACCAACTCCGCTTCATTCGCTTCCCTTTTTGAAGAAAGACGGATACGGACCACGATAGAATAGTGGTTATTGATTTTATTTCGGACTGTCCGCCATTACGCGTTTCAGCCTATCACGGCCTTGATCACATGTGTATATATATATATATGTGGCCGGAGCTTCAAGGGTAACTGTTGTGCTTCTGTACAGCTTTTGTGCTGCCAAGGGATTGGATTGCTCTGGCCCCCGCTTCCAGGAAATGTGGAGTTTCGCTGTCATCTGCAGTCCGTGACTGCACGGAGAGACTTGCTCATGGTAGTGGAGTCTCCGTTACCACTCAAATCCTGGAGACTTGCGGTGAGACGTCAATGGGGACCAGGGCGATGAGCTTTGTGCTGCGAGGACACTGGGAGTAATTTTAAACTGCACTATTTACGTCTGTTCAGCGATCACCAGCACTCACCAAGAGTTATAATCAGGCGGGGAAAACGCTTACCTGTTGGCCGGGATGGTGCTTTCTGGGAGTCGCAGTCTACCGATGTGGACTGTGAGATGGCGTTCCAGTAACCAATCGCCTGAGCTGGGCTTCCGCCAATGGGAGTGAAATGGATCATATGAAAGGCGGCAGTTAGCAGTTTGTGGTGTTTGGCATTTGATAAAGGCAATCAGCCGAAACGCGTCATGCCTTCTGGACAGCAATAAAGTTCTTCATCCTGGCCCCCTGTTGCGTCCCTCCGGTTCTTTCTTTGGTGGATGGAATCTTTGGTGGATATATATATATATATATTTCCCTGCTTTGGAAGAACGGACACGGACTCCGGTTGACTGGTGCTGCTTAGGCCGACGAGTTTCGGCCTAAACAGGCCTTGATCACATGACGCGGCTGTGGTGAGGATACCAATATTTAAAGTGACAAGTGCATAAACATGTGATAATGAACAGCAAAAACAGACTGATGTGTACTAATATCACTGGATTAATCCATTTTGATCACATTAAAAACAGCAGATGATTACACTTATATCGCTGTTTAAAATAAAGCAGTCAATATTGCTATTCATAATACAACTTTGTACATCCCATTGTAAACTTAAATGCATGTGCCTGATAAATCAGGTCATATATATATTCAATCAAAAGTGGCACGTTTTGAAGTGGTCATTTGTTGCATTTGGTGTAGACCACATGAATTTGGAACGCTCATTTACAAAATATAAAATAAAATAAAAAGACCAAATGGTTAAGCGTCCTGAAGAGTCTTGGGTCACCTTTATCTATCTGTGCCGCTGCATGGTGGACTTTTTAAAACGTGCCACTTTTGATTAAATATATATATGACCTGATATATATATATATTCACTGAAAAAACCATATAGTTATAGTTAGAAATTAGCATTTAAAAAACCTTTGAAATTCACTGAAAAAACCATAGGTTTTAGGGACAGTTATAGTTAGTTGGACATTTCACTCGTACAAAACCATAGAAATTCCCCCGTTATAGTTAGTTCAGCTAACTATAACTCGCGCCCGCAATGCACTGCTGATGACGTCACATATTACATCACTCATGACATGGTCAGTGACATCACTGATGACATCACTGATGACATCTCAAATGACATCACTGATGACATCACTGATGACATCATCCAGTGACTGTGTGTTTTTGTAAAGTTTAAATATGTTTAATATATATAGGGAAAGGCGTATTGAAGAATGAGTGGCTGTATAAGTGTCTGAATGGATGATTTAGTACGTGAGTGACTGACTCTACAAGTGAGTGATTAAATGTATCTTACTGAATGCATGGGTTAGTGACTAAACTGTGTGAATGTCTGTATCCGTCTTTCTGTTGGTTTGTAAGCGGCTGCATGGCTTTCTGAATAGCTACATGAGTGTCTACATGGGTTATTGATTGATTGTCTGAGTATCTGTATGGGTGCCTGAGTGTTTGTGTGGGTGGGGTGTTTGTGACTCTGTGCATAGATGTGTGAGTTGGTGATTCACTGGGTGCATGGTTTCAAGAGTGCATCTGTGATGGACTGAATGGGTGGGTGAGTGTGTGTATGGGTGTGTTAGTGATTGAATGTATATCTCAGTGGTACATGTGTGAGTAACTACATATGTGAAAGGCAGTATATATGTGTGTTGGAGTATATAAATGGCTATAAGTGAGAGTGTGTGATTGTGAGAGTGGCTGTATGGATGAGTGTGTACTTGTATCAGTGATTGTATAAGAGCGTAAGAATGTGCTAGTATTTGTATGAGTAAGTGAGCTGGTGTGTGTATAACTGTATAGGTGAGTAAATGGGTGTGTGATTAAGTTTTTGCATGACTGACTAGGTGTGTGAGTACCTCTATGGATGAGTGGCGGTGTGTGAGTGTTTATATAGGTGTATGATTGCATATGATAGTCCTGTACTGAGTGACTGTAGGTATGAGTGACTGTACGGGTGAGTGAGTGGATGTTGTGTAGACCTAAGAATCAGTGAGTGGGTATGTAGTTTTGGTGTTGGAGTGTCTATGGTTTTGAGAATGGCAGTCTGTAATTTAGAGTGGGTGTATCAAAAGTTATATTAGGGTGTGAGAAGATGCATGAAATTATCACATGGATGATGTCATCAGTGATGTCATCAGTGATGTCATTTGAGATGTCATCAGTGATGTCACTGACCATGTCATGAGTGATGTAATATGTGACGTCATCAGCAGTGCATTGTGGGGCGAGTTAGTAGTTAGCTGAACTAACTATAACGGGGGAATTTCTGTGGTTTTGTACGAGTGAAATGTCCAACTAACTATAACTGTCCCTAAAACCTATGGTTTTTTCAGTGAATTTCAAAGGTTTTTTAAATGCTAATTTCTAACTATAACGTGTCTGAAACCTATGGTTTTTTCAGTGAATTTCAAAGGTTTTTTAAATGCTAATTTCTAACTATAACGTGCCTGAAACCTATGATTTTTAAGTGAATTTCAAAGGTTTTTTTAAATGCTAGTTTCTAACTATGCCTACAGAGGTAGGACATGTGAAGAAAGAAGAAAAAAACGCACAGAAAGAAGCAAAAGATGTGCAGAAAGAACCAACAGAGGAGCAGAAAGAGGCCTTGTTGCAAAATCATCCTGTGCCCACAACTTTTTCAGACGGGTACTGATGGTAACTGACTCTGACTAACCAGAGCCAGTGCTATGCTAAAAGACACTTAGAATACATGTGAAAACACCTACATACACTAGGGAACACTATGCGTTGGGGTACCCCTGTGATTAGCATGACCTCCTCTGCAAGTCCCTAGTACATAATAGGGCAGGGGGATTAAAACTACCTCTTAAAACGCGCTACATGGGCGTTTGCACAGTGGTGAAGGGAGGGGGGCCTGAGGTGACATGTGTGCAAACGCACCCCGTGGCGCGTCTTAAGTTGCGTGGATTAAGTCCCCTGGAATTTTGAGGGTCCCTGGGGCCTAACTAGGCCCCCAGGTACCTACAGTTAGGACCACAGAGCTGAGTTGCAGAGAGGCATTCCGAGGCCACGCACCTTTTTTCACCTCTCTGCAACGCAACTCTGTTGTGCTTACTGAAGGTTCCTGGTGGGCTAGTTGGCCCCCAGGGTCCCTCAGGATTCAAAGGGAATTAATTCCCCAACTTAAAACGCACCACAGGGCGTGTTTGCGCACATGTCACCTGAGGCCCCGCCTCCTCCCTTCACCACTGTGCAAATGCGCCCGTGGTGTGTTTTAAGTTGGGGGATTAGGTCACCTTGAATCCTGAGGGTCCCTGGGGCCCAACTAGCCCACTAGGTACTTCCAGTAAGCACCACAGGCCTGCGTTGCAACGCCTGTAACAAATTGTGCAGTTGTGTTTAGGTAGTGAAGAGGGTCGTGCTGGGGGTAGTGTTTTAGGGTTTAGGGTAGTGCAGTGGTGTTTGTGTAGTGTAGGGGGTCATGCTGGGGGTAGATTTAGGGTTTAGGGTAGTGCAGTGGTGTTTGGGCAGTGTAGGGAGTCGTGCTGGGGGAGTGTTTTAGGGTTTAGGGTAGTGCAGTGGTGTTTGGGTAGTGTAGGGGCCGTGCTGGGGGTAGTGTTTTAGGGTTTAGGGTAGTGCAGTGGTGTTTGGGTAGTGTAGGGGGTCGTGCTGGGGGTAGTGATTTAGGGTAGTGCAGTGGTGTTTGGGTAGTGTAGGGGGTACTGCTGGGGTAGTGTTTTAGGGTTTAGGGTAGTGCAGTGGTGTTTGGGTAGTGTAGGGGTACTGCTGGGGGTAGTTTTTTAGGGTTTAGGGTAGTGCAGTGGTGTTTGGGTAGTGTAGTGGTTCGTGCTGGGGGTAGTTTTTTAGGGTTTAGGGTAGTGCAGTGGTGTTTGTGTAATGTAGGGGGTAGTGTTTTAGGGTTTAGGGCAGTGCAGTGGTGTTTGGGTAGTGTAGGGGGTCGTAATGGGGGGAGTGTTTTAGGGATTAGGTAGTGCATTGGGTTTTGGGTAGTGTAGGGGGTCATGCGGGGGGTAGTGTTTTAGGTTTAGGGCAGTGAAGTGGTGTTTGGGTAGTGTAGGGGGTCGTGCTGGGGGAGTGTTTTAGGTTTAGGGCAGTGCAGTGGTGTTAGGGTAGTGTAGGGGTCGTGCTGGGGGAGTGTTTTAGGGTTTAGGGCAGTGCAGTGGTGTTCGGGTAGTGTAGGGGTCGTGCTGGGGGAGTGTTTGAGGGTTTATTGCAGTGCAGTCGTGTTCGGGTAGTGTAGGGGTTGTGCTGGGGGTAGTATTTTAGGCTTAGGGTAGTGCAGTGGTGTTCGGGTAGTGTAGGGGGTCGTGCTGGGGGTAGTGTTCTAGGGTTTAGGGCAGTGCAGTGGTGTTTGGGCAGTGTAGGGGGTAATGCTGGGGGTGGTGTTTTAGGGTTTAGGGCAGTGCAGTGGTGTTCGGGCAGGGTAGGGGGTCGTGCTGGGGGTGATGTTTCAGGGTTTAGGGCAGTGCAGTGGTGTTCGGGCAGTGTAGGGGGTGGTGTTTCAGGGTTTAGGGCAGTGCAGTGGTGTTCGGGCAGTGTAGGGGGTCGTGCAGGGTGTGGTGTTTCAGGGTTTAGGGCAGTGGTGTTCGGGCAGTGTAGGGGGTCGTGCTGGTGTGGTGTTTCAGGGTTTGGGGCAGTGCAGTGGTGTTCTGAGCAGTAAAGGGGGTCGTGCTGGGGGTGGTGTTTCAGGGTTTAGGGCAGTGCAGTGGTGTTCGGGCAATGTAGGGGGCGGTGCAGGGGTGGTGTTTCAGGGTTTAGGGCAGTGCAGTGGTGTTCGGGCAGTGTAGGGGGTGGTGCAGGGGGTGGTGTTTCAGGGTTTAGGGCAGTGCAGTGCAGTGTTCGGGCAGTGTAGGGGTCATGCAGGGGGTGGTGTTTCAGGGTTTAGGGCAGTGCAGTGGTGTTTGGGCAGTGTAGGGGGTCGTGCTGGGGCTGGTGTTTCAGGGTTTAGGGCAGTACAGTGGTGTTCGGGCAGTGTAGGGGTCGTGCTGGGGCTGGTGTTTCAGGGTTTAGGCAGTGCAGTGGTGTGTTTGGGCAGTGTAGGGGGTTGTGCTGGGGCTGGTGTTTCAGGGTTTAGGGCAGTGCAGTGGTGTCTGGCCAGTGTAGGTGGTCGTGCTGGGGCTGGTGTTTCAGGGTTTAGGGCAGTGCAGTGGTGTTCGGGCAGTGTAGGGGGTCGTGCTGGGGGTGGTGTTTCAGGGTTTAGGGCAGTGCAGTGGTGTTCGGGCAGTGTAGGGGGTCGTGCTGGGGCTAGTGTTTCAGGATTTAGGGCAGAGCAATGGTGTTCAGGCAGTGTAGGGGGCTTTGCTGGAGGTGGTGTTTCAGGGTTTAGGGCAGTGCAGTGGTGTTTGTGCAGTGTAGGGGGTGGTGTTTCAGGGTTTAGGGCAGTGGTGTTCAGGCAGTGTAGGGGTCTTGCTGGAGTTGATGTTTCAGGGTTTAGGGCAGTGCAGTGGTGTTTGGGCAGTGTAGGGGTCAAAGTGGGGGGTGGTGTTTCAGGGTTTAGGGCAGTGCAGTGGTGTTCGGGCAGTGTAGGGGGTCGTGCTGGGGGTGGTGTTTCAGGGTTTAGGGCAGTGCATTGGTGTTCGGGCAGTGTAGGGTGTCGTGCTGAGGGGCGGTGTTTCAGGGTTTAGGGCAGTGCAGTGGTGTTCGGGCAGTGTAGGGGTCGTGCAGGGGGTGGTGTTTCAGGGTTTAGGGCAGTGCAGTGGTGTTTGGGCAGTGTAGGGGGTCGTGCAGGGGGTGGTGTTTCAGGGTTTAGGGCAGTGCAGTGGTGTTCGGCCAGTGTAGGTGGTCTTGCTGGGGGTGGTGTTTCAGGCTTTAGTGCAGTGGTGTTCGGGCAGTGTAGGGGTCTTGCTGGGGGTGGTGTTTCAGGGTTTAGTGCAGTGGTGTTCGGGCAATGTAGGGGTCGTGCTGGGGCTGGTGTTTGAGGGTTTAGGGTAGTGCAGTGGTGTTCGGGCAGTGTAGGGGGTCGTGCTGGGGCTGGTGTTTCAGGGTTTAGGGCAGTGCAGTGGTTTTCGGGCAGTGTAGGCGGTCGTGCTGGGGCTGGTGTTTCAGGGTTTAGGGCAGTGCAGTGGTGTTCGGGCAGTGTACGGGGTAGTGCTGGGGCTGGTGTTTCAGGGTTTAGGGTAGTGCAGTGGTGTTCGGGCAGTGTAGGGGGTCGTGCTGGGGCTGGTGTTTCATGGTTTAGGGCAGTGCAGTGGTGTTCGGGCAGTGTAGGGGGTCGTGCTGGGGGTGGTGTTTCAGGGTTTAGGGCAGTGCAGTGGTGTCCGGGCAGTGTAGGGGCTCATGCTGCGTGGTGGTGTTTCAGGGTTTAGGGCAGTGCAGTGGTGTTTGGGCAGTGTAGGGGTCTTGCTGGGGGTGGTGTTTCAGGGTTTAGGGCAGTGGTGTTCGGGCAGTGTAGGGGGTCTTGCTGGGGGTGATGTTTCAGGGTTTAGGGCAGTGCAGTGGTGTTCGGGCAGTGTAGGGGGTCTTGCTGGGGGTAGTGTTTCGGGGTTTAGGGTAGTGCAGTGGTGTTCAGTGCAGTGTAGGGGGTCGTGCAGGGGGTGGTGTTTCAGGGTTTAGGGCAGTGCAGTAGTGTTCGGGCAGTGTAGGGGATCGTGCAGGGGGTGGTGTTTCAGGGTTTAGGGCAGTGCAGTGGTGTTCGGGCAGTGTAGGGGGTCGTGCTGGGGGTGGTGTTTCAGGGTTTAGGGCAGTGCAGTGGTGTTCGGGCAGTGTAGGGGGTCGTGCAGGGGGTGGTGTTTCAGGGTTTAGGGCAGTGCAGTGGTGTTCGGGCAGTGTAGGGGTCGTGCTGGGGCTGGTGTTTCAGGGTTTAGGGCAGTGCAGTGGTGTTCGGGCAGTGTAGGGGTCTTTCTGGGGGTGGTGTTTCAGGGTTTAGGGCAGTGGGGTTCGGGCAGTGTAGGGGGTCTTGCTGGGGGTGATGTTTCAGGGTTTAGGGCAGTGCAGTGGTGTTCGGGCAGTGTAGGGGGTCTTGCTGGGCGTAGTGTTTCAGGGTTTAGGGCAGTGCAGTGGTGTTCGTGCAGTGTAGGGGGTCGTGCTGGGGATGGTGTTTCAGGGTTTAGGGCAGTGCAGTAGTGTTCGGGCAGTGTAGGGGGTCGTGCAGGGGTGGTGTTTCAGGGTTTAGGGCAGTGCAGTGGTGTTCGGGCAGTGTAGGTGGTCGTGCTGGGGGTGGTGTTTCAGGGTTTAGGGCAGTGCAGTGGTGTTTGGGCAGTGTAGGGGTCGTGCTGGGGGTGGTGTTTCAGGGTTTAGGGCAGTGGTGTTCGGGCAGTGTAGGGGTCTTGCTGGGGGTGATGTTTCAGGGTTTAGGGCAGTGCAGTGGTGTTCGGGCAGTGTAGGAGGTCTTGCTGGGGGTAGTGTTTCAGGGTTTAGGGCAGTGCAGTGGTGTTCGGGCAGTGTAGGGGGCGTGCTGGGGGTGGTGTTTCAGGGTTTAGGGCAGTGCAGTGGTGTTCGGGCAGTGTAGGGGTCGTGAAGGGGGTGGTGTTTCAGGGTTTAGGGCAGTGCAGTGGTGTTCGGGCAGTGTAGGGGTCGTGCTAGGGTTGGTGTTTCAGGGTTTAGGGCAGTGCAGTGGTGTTCGGGCAGTGTAGGGGGTCGTGCAGGGGCTGGTGTTTCAGGGTTTAGGGCAGTGCAGTGGTGTTCGGGCAGTGTAGGGGTTGTGCTGGGGTAGTGTTTTAGGGTTTAGGGTAGTGCAGTGGTGCTTGTGTAGTGTAGGGGGTCGTGCTGGGGGTAGTGTTTTAGGGTTTAGGGTAGTGCAGTGGTGTTTGTGTAGTGTAGGGGGTCATGTTTTAGGGTAGTGCAGTGGTGTTTGGGTAGTGTAGGGGGTCGTGCTGGGGGTAGTGTTTTAGGGTTTAAGGTAGTGCAGTGGTGTTTGTGTAGTGTAGGGGGTCGTGCTAGGTGTAGTGTTTTAGGGTTTAGGGTAGTGCAGTGGTGCTTGTGTAGTGTAGGGGGTCGTGCTGGGGGTAGTGTTTTAGGTTTAGGGTAGTGCAGTGGTGTTTGTGTAGTGTAGGGGGTCATGTTTTAGGGTAGTGCAGTGGTGTTTGGGTAGTGTAGGGGGTCATGCTGGGGGTAGTGTTTTAGGATTTAGGTTAGTGCAGTGGTGTTGGGGTAGTGTTTTAGGGTTTAGGGTAGTGCAGTGGTGTTTGTGTAGTGTAGGGGGTCATGCTGGGGGTAGTGTTTTAGGTTTTAGGATAGCCCAGTGGTGCTTGTGTAGTGTAGGGGTCGTGCTGGGGGTAGTGTTTTAGGTTTAGGGTAGTGCAGTGGTGTTTTTGTAGTGTAGGGGGGTCATGTTTTAAGATGCAACGCTCCAATACCTGACCAGTCTGCACTACATAAAACTGCAAAAAACTAAAAATAAAAAGTGTTTTGCACACTTTTGTCATTGGCCTATATGTGGGCTACATCTGGGTAATATTTGTGCTACATTTGGGCTCTTTTTTCACTGGTGGCCATCTTGGAAGACTTCTTTGTTATGAAGTTTCCTAATTTCCTCATTTACTGCAGTCTCCTCAGTAGGAAATGCTTTCAGTTTTTTACTTTGATTCCATCAAGAAGGCATTCAGATGTGTCACACATTTGCCATAAATTCAGAATGTTAGCACTCTAGTTGTTCATTAGATCACTGTAGTAAAGCTACTGCTCACCAAGGAGTTAACTGGAAGTCTACTGCTGGTATTGAAAGTGATTGTTTCAGTCTGCATGTCAGAATTTTCTAATGAAATAGAAGAGGATTTGAGATCTCACTTAAAACATGCACTAAATTTTCTTTTTGCAGCACTAACCATAATTTCTATGGCAAAATGAACCCCCTCATTTTGTTCCTTTTAAATTAAATGTATTAAGTGTTACCAGTTTATTCCAATCAAGATGGCTTCAGGTGTGCCATACTTTTGTCATAAGTAAGGCTGTTAGCACTCTAGTTGTTCTTTAGAACACTCTGGGAAGCTGCAGTAGAACACAAAGGCATCAACTGACAGGCTGCTCCTGTTGAAATATAACAGGAAGATATTTGAGATCTCACTTAAAACATGTCCTAATTTTTCTTTCTACAGCACTAACCATAATTTCTATGGCAAAATGAACCCCTCATTTTGTTCCTTTTTAAATTAAATGTTTTAAGTGTTACCAGTTTATTCCAATCAAGATGGCTTCAGGTGTGCCATACTTTTGTCATAAGTAAGACTGTTAGCGCTCTAGTTGTTCTTTAGAACACTCTGGGAAGCTGCAGTAGAACACAAAGGCATCAACTGACAGGCTGCTCCTGTTGAAATATAACAGGAAGATATTTGAGATCACACTTGAAACATGTCCTAATTTTTCTTTCCGGAGCACTAACCATCATTTCTATGACAAGATGAACCCCATCATTTTGTTCCTTTTTAAATTAAATGTTTTAAGTGTTACCAGTTTATTCCAATCAAGATGGCTTCAGGTGTGCCATACTTTTGTCATAAGTAAGGCTGTTAGCACTCTAGTTGTTCTTTAGAACACTCTGGGAAGCTGCAGTAGAACACAAAGGAATCAACTGACAGTCTCTGCCCTTGTTGGATGTACATGTTTTACTGAGAATGTCAGACTTCATTCTCACATGACTGAGAAAGATAATGTGAATTTACAGAAAATATGCTCTCATTTTAGCTTCTGGAGCACCTTCCAAAACTCTATGGGACAAGCATGTGAAAATAGTTTTCTCTCAAACATGATTCATGATATCCCAGCAGAAGGTTTTTCATAGGGTAAAATCACCTTAGAACACACCACAATTCCTGAAATTAGTATGGTACCATCAACAAATGAATTCTAATGTAACTAAAGTCTGTTATCACCCTTTATAGTTCTCCTTTTGGTAACCTCAAAATCTTCGATTCACTACAATGCATTTCAATGGGGTACTATCATTTATATTGGTCCCAAGATGGCTGCCAGCAATTCCAGGATGAAGTGCTGACAGCCAATCAGATCTCACGATGACATGTGTGGTTAGGCTCCGCCCAGATATATATGTGTTTTTACTTTTGATTTTCTCAGCAACTACTGAACGGATTTACACCATTTAACAAAAGGGTTCTTTCTGAACCAAGAACTACCTCTTTGTCAAATTTGGTGTAATTCCGTTCAGCAGTTCGGGCTGTAGCCTTGCATAAAGTTTCCTATGGGAAATTGATTTTTTGACTCTTATTTTTTTAATTTCTCCGCAATTACTGAACGGATTTACACCATTTAACAAAAGGGTTCTTTCTGAACCAAGAACTACCTCTTTGCCAAATTTGGTGTAATTCCGTTCAGCAGTGCAGGCTGTAGCCTTGCATAAAGTTTCCTATGGGAAATTGATTTTTTGACTTTATTTTTTAATTTTCTCAAGAATTACTGAACGGATTTACACCATTTAACAAAAAGGGTTCTTTCTGAACCAAGAACTACCTCTTTGCCAAATTTGGTGTAATTCCGTTCAGCAGTTCGGGCTGTAGCCGTGTCTAAAGTTTCCTATGGGAAAATGAATGGGGAAAACACGCTTTGGGACTCCCTTTGTCTCGGCCCCCGCTTGACGAATCACCCTGAGACTTTCAGGGTAGGAGCGGACCGGAGCGGGCCATAAAGTTTGAAAATTTCACGAAGATTCGTCAACCGACGCAAGAGTTATTTTAAATAGAATGTCGCGGATTTCCTATGGAAAATAGGTCCTAACTATAACTATCTACTGGCGACCGCCAGTAGATAATATATATATATACATATTTTCCACCAAAACGCCCTTGAGCTCCCAGGACGCACACTGGGGGCCGTGAACCAATTGAAGGCATGTATATAAAGAAGCCAAATTCTCTGCGCAAATGATAATGGGCCTCTGAGGAAGTGGCATTCTGGCCACGAAACGCGTCAATCCACAATCATTATACCGGATGGTAAAGGCAAGCTGATAATTGAAGCCTAAAGGCAGGCAAGCTGTTGTGTGCGTCCTGGGAGCTCAAGGGCGTTTTGGTGGAAAATAATTGTCACGGGGGCCTGTACCGTGCAGGACGGCACCATCTTTTAATTTTAAGAGGCTGTGGAGGGAAACAAATTCCAATCTGAATATACAGCACAGTGAGCCCAAATGAAAATTGTCTTGCTTTTACGATGGTGGATCCTACCAAGGAATTAATTGATGTCTTATTTATTTTGCGCAGGGAAACCTAGTAAGAAAATAAAAAATTGCTGAAAGGACTAAACTACATGTCCCAACATGCCGCATGAACTTGTAATTAACTAGCAAGGCCCACTGGGGCCGTGAACCAATTGAAGGCATGTATATAAAGAAGCCAAATTCTCTGCGCAAATGATAATGGGCTTCTGAGGAAGTGGCATTCTGGCCACGTAAACGCGTCAGGCCGCAATCATTATACCGGATGGTAAAGGCAAGCTGATAATTGAAGCCTCAAAGGCAGGCAAGCTGTTGTGTGCGTCCTGGGAGCTCAAGGGCGTTTTGGTGGAAAATATATATACATATATATATATATATATATATATATATTCACTGAAAAAACCATAGGTTTTAGGGACAGTTATAGTTAGTTGGACATTTCACTCGTACAAAACCCGTGAAATTCCCCTGTTATAGTTAGTTCAGCTAACTATAACTCGCGCCCCGCAATGCACTGCTGATGACGTCACATATTACATCACTCATGACATGGTCAGTGACATCACTGATGACATCACTGATGACATCTCAAATGACATCACTGATGACATCATCCAGTGACTGTGTGTTTCTGTAAAGTTTAAA
This sequence comes from Calotriton arnoldi, assembly GCA_963921515.1. Taxonomy (NCBI): domain Eukaryota; kingdom Metazoa; phylum Chordata; class Amphibia; order Caudata; family Salamandridae; genus Calotriton; species Calotriton arnoldi. Next base: position 2,157,452 of record CAWUFW010002387.1, on the reverse strand, counting down.
TATTTTAATATATATAGGAAAAGACGTATTGAAGAATGAGTGGGTGTCTAAGTGTCTGTATGGATGATTTAGTAGGTGCGTGACTGACTCTATAAGTGAGTGATTTAACGTATCTTACTGAATGCATGGGTTAGTGACTAAACTGGGTGAATGTCTGTATCCGTCTGTCTGTTGCTGTGTAAGTGGCTGCATGTGTTTGTGAATAGCTACATGAGTGTCTATATGAGTTATTGAATGGTTCTCTGAGTATCTGTATGGGTGCCTCAGTGTTTGTGTGGGAGGGTGTGTGCGACTCTGTGCATAGATGTGTGAGTGGGTGATTCACTGGGTGGATGGTTTCAAGAGTGCATCTGTGATAGACTGTATGGGTGGGTAAGTGTGTGTAAGAGTGTGTTAGTGAGTGAATATATGTCCCAGTGGTACATGTGTGAGTAACTACATATGTGAAAGGCAGTATATATGTGTGTTGGAGTATATAAATAGCTATGTTTAGAGTGAGTGATTGTGATAGTGGCTGTATGGATGAGTGTGTGCTTGTATCAGTGATTGTATAAGAGCGTAACAATGTGGTAGTATTTGTATGATTAAGTGAGCTGGTGTGTGTATAACTGTATAGGTGAGTAAATGGCAGTGTGTTTAATTATTTGCATGACTGACTAGGTGTGTGAGTACCTCTATGGATGAGTGGCGGTGTTTGAGTGTCTATATAGGAGTAAGAGTGCATATGATAGTCCTGTACTGAGTGACCATAAGTATGAGTGACTGTACGGGTGAGTGAGTGGATGTGTGTGTGTAGACCTAAGAATCAGTGAGTGGGTATGTAGTTATTGGTGTTGGAGTGTCTATGGTTTTGCGAATGGCAGTCTGTAATTTAGATTGGGTATATCAAAGGTTATATTAGGGTGTGAGGAGGTGCATCAGATTATCACGTGGATGATGTCATCAGTGATGTCATTTGAGATGTCATCAGTGATGTCATCAGTGATGTCACTGACCATGTCATGAGTGATGTAATATGTGACGTCATCAGCAGTGCATTGCTGGGGCGCGAGTTATAGTTAGCTGAACTAACTATAACAGGGGAATTTCACGGGTTTTGTACGAGTGAAATGTCCAACTAACTATAACTGTCCCTAAAACCTATGGTTTTTTCAGTGAATTTCAAAGGTTTTTTAAATGCTAATTTCTAACTATAACGTGTCTGAAACCTATGGTTTTTTCAGTGAATTTCAAAGGTTTTTTAAATGCTAATTTCTAACTATAACGCCCCTAAAACCTATGGTTTTTTCAGTGAATTTCAAAGGTTTTGTAAATGACAATTTTTAAATGTATTAATTGTTATATTTATTTTTTTGATACTGATTTACTACATTTTTTAAAACTATTTATTTTTATATATTTTATTTATTAAATTACATTGTAATTACATTATACATTACATTACAAAATATACTTTCTCAGAATGAATTACTTTAGTTTAAATAGTTTGCAAATAGGCAATAGAGTTTTAAGTACAGTAGTTACAGTTGTTGCAATGGGCAACACAATTTCAAACACAATGCAACATTGAGCTCAATGTGAATTTCTAGTTAAATGCAATTAGTTACTTTATGGATTACTTTTTCTAACCACAGGACTGGATCCTAGATTCAGTCCTGGGACATCTCCTGTAAACAGTTGAGTAAAAGCGTTTTGGTTACAGTAGTGATTTTTAAGGAATATTATTGTATTTTAAAAGTTGACACTTAGAAACTTTTTCACATAGAATCACCAATGTTATCCTATGGGAGGAAATTCACTTAGCAGGTAAGTAGTGTTATCGTTACTTTTTCTTACTCAGTGTTGGATCCTGATCCAGCACTGGTGCATCTCCTGTAAACAGTTGAAAGAATGCGTTTAAGTCATACAGGCGATTTTTAAGGAATATTTGTAATTTGTGAAAATCGACACTTTGAAACTTTTCTGCTGAAAACCAGACAATGGATTCCTATGGAAGGAAATGTAAGTTACTGGTAAGTACGGTTAGAATTACTTTTCAGGGTCAGTGCTGGGCTAAAAGATGCAGCACTGGGTTCTCTCCTGATAACAGGTGAGTAAATTGGAATTCGTACTTTGGTTGATTTTAGAGGAATATTATAAAGTTCCAAAACTCCACACTTAGAAGAATTTCCAAGTGAAACCAGTCAATGTTAGCCTATGAAGGAAATTCAAGCTACCGGCAAGTACGGTTAAAATTACTTTTCAGGACCAGTACTGGGCTGAAAGATGCAGCACTGAGGTCTCTCCTGATAACAGGTGAGTAAATCAGAATTCGATTTCGGCTGATTTTAGAGGAATATTTGTATGTTTCAAAATCAACACTTAGAAACTTTTTCAGCAAAAAGCAGGCAATGATATCCTATGGAAGGAAATTCAAGTTACTGGTAAGTACGGTTAAAATTACTTTTGAGGATCAGTACTGGGCTGAAAGATGCAGCACTGAGGTCTCTCCTGATAACAGGTGAGTAAATCGGAATTCGTATTTCGGCTGATTTTAGAGGAATATTTTAAAGTTCCAAAACTCCACACTTAGAAGAATTTCCAAGTGAAACCAGTCAATGATATCCTATGGAAGGAAATTCAAGCTACTGGTAAGTACGGTTAAAATTACTTTGAGGATCAGTACTGGGCTGAAAGATGCAGCACTGAGGTCTCTCCTGATAACAGGTGAGTAAATCGGAATTCGTATTTCGGCTGATTTTAGAGGAATATTTTAAAGTTCCAAAACTCCACACTTAGAAGAATTTCCAAGTGAAACCAGTCAATGTTAGCCTATGGAAGGAAATTCAAGTTACTGGTAAGTACGGTTAAAATTACTTTTCAGGACCAGTACTGGGCTGAAAGATACAGCACTGAGGTCTCTCCTGATAACAGGTGAGTAAATCGGAATTCGTATTTCGGCTGATTTTAGAGGAATATTTGTATGTTTCAAAACTCAACACTTAGAAGACTTTTTCAGCAAAAGCAGGCAATGATATCCTATGGAAGGAAATTCAAGTTACTGGTAAGTACGGTTAAAATTACTTTTCAGGATTAGTACTGGGCTGAAAGATGCAGCACTGAGGTCTCTCCTGATAACAGGTGAGTAAATCCGAATTCGTAGTTCGGCAGATTTTAGAGGAATATTTGCACAATGGTGAAGGTAGGGGGCGGGGCCTGAGGTGACATCTCAGTAAACGCGCCCGTGGCGCGTTTTAAGTTGGGGGATTAAGTCCCCTTGAATCATGAGGGTCCCTAGGGGCCAACTAGCCCACCAGGAACCCTCCAGTATGCGCTAGGGGCTGCGTTGCAGAGAGTGTAGAGAGGCCACACCTCTTTTTACACCTCTCTGCAACGCAGCTCTGTGGCGCTTTCTGGATGTACCTGTTGGGCTAGTTGGCCCCCAGGGACCCTCAGGATTGAAGGGGATTTAATTCCCCATCTTAAAACGCGCCACGGGGCCTGTTTGCACACATGTCACCTGAAGCCCCGCCCCCTCCCTTCACCACTGTGCAAACGCGCCCCGTGGCGCGTTTTAAGTTGGGGGATTAAGTCCCCTTGAATCCTGAGAGTTCCTGGGGGCCAACTAGCCCACCATGTACCTCCAAAAAGCGCCACAGAGCTGTGTTGCAGAGAGGTGTATAAAGGGGCGTGGCCTCTGTACACCTCTCTGCAACGCAGCCCCCTGGCGCATACTGGAGGTTCCTGGTGGGCTAGTTGGTCCTCAGGGACCCCCAGTATTCAAGGGGGAATTACTTCCCATCTGCAAACGCGCCAGGGGGCGCGTTTGCAGAGTGGTGAAGGAAAAGGGCGGGGCCTGCGGGCCGATCGTTTTTTTTTTTTTCCCTGAAGGGGGCTGTGTGACCCCCTTCCTTTTTCTTATTTTTGGGCCCTGGGGACCCCATCCCCCAGGGCCTTACCCCCTTTTTTTGTTGTAAATTTTTAAAAAATATTTCTGGGGAGGGGGGCCACGTGGCCCTCCCGGGCCACTACTTGCCCCGGGGACCCCATCCCCCGGGGCCTGGCCTCTGGTTGGGACTGTGGGGGTCCCCAAACCCCCACAGTCCCGCCGGCTCCCCGTGTCCTACGGGAGCCGGCATTGCTTTTACACATGGGGAGCATGCTAACATGCTGCTCCCCGTGTGAAAATCAATTGTCTTTGGATACTGGCGAGAGCAGGTCTCTGCCTCTCTTCCAATATCCAAGCAGCTTGCAATGACAGGACGGAGCCGCGAGGCTCCCGTCCTGTCATTGCAAACAGCAGTGTCCCGGGGTAGGCACCTGGGACACTGCAGGAGCCGCCATGGGGGTGGCAGTCCCCAGGGCCACCACAGGCTCCAGGAGGAGGGCCGCGCGGCCCCCCTCCCCACATCAGCAAAGCCCCGGGAGGTGGTGGTCCCCGGGCTTCGGGGGTCCAAAACGGACCCCATTTTATTTGTTAGTGCCCCGGAGAGGTGGCGGTCCCCGGGCGTGTGGGGGCCTCGAGCCCCCACACAGGAAAAAAGAAAGAAGCCCCGGGAGGTGGTGTTCCCCCGGGGCTTGGGGGCCCTTAGAGAGCATGCAGGATGCGCACCCTGAGCGCATCCTGCCGATTTTTTAAAAAAAAAAAAGCTTTTTTTTGCCCAGGGGGTCCTTGTGGGACCCCCTGAGCAGACCTAGGGGGTCAGGGTGTTTCTACCCTGCCCCCTTTGTGCGCTTTGCGCACTTTTTTACTGCTTCTTGTTCCTCGGTTCTACCGAGGAATAAGATGGCTGCCAACACTTCCTGGTTTGGAGTGTTGACAGCCAATTAGCAGACAGCTCGTGGATCGGGAGGGTGCGCGAATCCGACGCTGCCATAGATATATATGTACTTTTACTTTTGATTTTCTCAGCAACTACTGAACGGATTTACACCATTTAACAAAAAGGGTTCTTTCTGAACCAAGAACTACCTCTTGCCAAATTTGGTGTAATTCCGTTCAGCAGTTCGGGCTGTAGCCGTGTCTAAAGTTTCCTATGGGAAAATGAATGGGGAAAACACGCTTTGGGACCCCTTTTTCTCGGCCCCCGCTTGACGAATCACCCTGAGACTTTCAGGGTAGGAGCGGACCGGAGCGCCCCACAAAGTTTGAAAATTTTGCGAAGATACGTCAACCGGCAAGAGAGTTATTTCAAATAGAATGTCATGGATTTCCTATGGAAAATAGGTTCTAACTATAACTATCTACTGGCGAACGCCAGTAGATAATATATATATATATATATATATATATATATATATATATATATATATATATATATATATATATATATGTATATATATATATATATATCTCAAGCTCAGAACTTCAAAAAATGAAGAGACCACACTCGGGTGAGAGGACAAAGACTGCTCCTATATTTCGATAATGATAAAGACTCGACCAAGCGTCTCTTCGCTGAGGGCATGCTAGCAATATCTGGTTGGATGACGGAACATTTCCTCCAGCTGAATGCTGCCAAAACCGAGATCCTGCTATTTGGCACCGCTCAAACGAATTGGTTCCCCGACTGGTGACCTGCTGCGCTGGGCCCAGCTCCCATCCCGAAGCCTATGGCTAAAAACCTGGGTGTCTGACTGGACCACTCTCTATCTATGAGAGACCAAGTCATGGCCACCTCAGGCACCTGCTACCACATGCTGAGCCTTCTCCGTAGAGTGTTCCAGATGCTTCCTTTATCAGTCCGCAGAACCCTGATTCAAGCCTTGGTTATTAGCCGGCTCGATTACTGCAACGCTCTCCTTGCATCGGCCAATGAATCCCTTCTAAATAGAATGCAGGTGATTCAGAATATTGCAGCTCGCCTGGCTCTCAATATGCCTCCCAGAACTTCTTCCCGGCCATTGCTGAGGCAGCTTCACTGGCTTCCCATCCGCCAGAGAATTAATCTCAAAATTTGCTGTCTAGCCCACAAGGCACTTCATGGTGGAAGCCCAAGCTATCTGGCAGAAAAACTTAAGCCCTACATTCCTGGAAGATCGGGTCGTTCGGAAGGTAAAGGGCTGCTTGCTGTCCCCTGCTATAGAAAACTCCGAACTGGGGGCAAAACTTTTGCCTATTTGGCTCCGAAATATGTGAACTTATTGCCCGTTGAGCTGCGTAAGTGCATCAATCTCCTCCTCTTTAGGAAACTCCTGAAGACAGAACTTTTCCGTTACTGATTACTCTGACCTGGCATACTCCTCTTCTGCAGCGCGGAGATACCCCTTCCGGGGCGATTCCGGCGCTTTACAAATCCCATACAAATACAAATACAAATTTATTCAAAGAGTCACAAAACAAACAGGATGCGTTTCGGCTTGCGCCTTTTTCGACTGGCAGTGTGTTTGCAGCATTACCGTGCTTATATTTACAACAGTAATTCGGATGTCCTGTTACGTCATTTGTACATCAACATAGTAAACGGACTTACACAGCATTGATCTCCTTTCCAAATGCAAGTCCGTTTACTATGTGAATGTACTAATGACGTAACAGGACATCCGAATTACTGTTGTAAATATAAGCACATCCTGTTTGTTTTGTGACTCGTTGAATAAATCGAGTCTTTCTCCTCTCACACGAGTGCGGTCTCTTCATTTTTTGAAGTTCTGAGCTTGCTATGAATCGTGGACCCACCACCATGATCCCTCACCGACACCCGCCCCTGAGTGCTCAGTGGTTTCATGGTGGACTGGAGCAGTACCTCACGTCCCGGGTACAAAACTCCAGCGGTGGTGAGCCGCTGCAAATTCATTCACTCCGGCAGACCAGTGCGTGTCCAACCAAAAATGAATGCACTCACGGGTAATAAATTGCAATGTGCTTTAATGTACGAGCCTCAAAAGCACTGACAGATTCGTTTCGGCACGACGCCTTTTTCAATGTCAGTTTACATGTTTTTTCCAGCCATTTTAAAATCCATGACACAGCTTCATCAAAAGAAAAGAAGGCCAAAAAATGATTGTCATTCACAGGTTAAACCGGCGGCCATCTTATAACGTTAAAAAAAAAAAAAACATTTAATAGTGATATGTGTTATAAAAACATTATTGGTACAAGTAATTACCCAAACAGGGGGGGAATAACTCCACATAGGGAAAATAAATCACATAATGATGAATCATATATAGAAAATATATATCTCCCATCAATTTAATTAAGTCGTATTAATACAGAAATTCTAATCTATCCCACTCTGTTCAACAATCAAGCCCTGAATGGGCAATGGCAATCCATTATGGAATGGAGACAAAATATATGTAAATATTTTCACAAAAAAATATTAATTTCAATCTCAAAGCAGCTAGTTGATATATTCCCAAATCTATGTGAAGAAAGATGGCAAAGTCTTCCCAAATACATACAGGAAGACAACATATGGCCATGATACTCCGTGATGTCCTCAAATACTAAAAATACGTGCCGTACAGCTATTCCTATGTAATGAAAGCCTCTCAAGTTTATTCTAGGTGAATCCAAAGTTCTTCCTCATTATTCAGACCTTGCAGGACCTTTGTTTGCAGATCTATTATGTATTTGGACTCTAACGTGCGTAGCTTCCTAACCCTGTCCCCCCCTCTCTCATCTTTCGGGACCTGATTGATACAAAATAATTTAAGAAGATCATGGTTGCTATTGTGAACAGTTTCGAAATGGCGAGCTACAGGATAACTTTGATCCTTTTTAGTAATAGCTCGCATATGTTCTAAAATTCTTTTTTTGGTGGGGTGGATAGTGCTTCCTACATAGCGTTTAGAGTAAGGACACTCTAGGCAGTATACCGTAAACTCAGAGTTACAATTAAGTAACTTATTGATTTTCCTAAGTTTATTCGGTCCCTGTTCAGTGGTTTTATATTCACTCACTTTACTGCTATATTTGCACGCTTTGCATTGCATACAGGGAAAGAAGCCAGTAACACTGTCAAATTTCATGGGGATGGATCAGTAGTGGCTATGTACTAAGAGGTCTCTTACCGATGTACTGCGTCTGTATGTAATCTGGGGTCGTGGGGTGATGGTATTACCCAGTATATTATCAGTTTGGAGAATGTGCCAGTTTTTCTTAAAGATCTGAACTACTTGGTGTGATCTCTCACTGTAGTGAGTGATCATCCTTACTGGTCCTTCATCATTATATTTCATATGATCAGTATTAGTTTTAGTTACAAGAAGTTCAGCTCTCCTCACTCTCTCTACTCTTTTCACTGCCTCACTCACGATGTTAGTAGTATATCCCCTCGTCCTGAATCGTTCTAAGGCCCTCTTCTTTGCTTTCTGGTATTCAGATTCCCTACTACAGTTCTGCTTAATACGCAGTAGTTCACCATAGGGGATATTCCTTATCAAGCTCCTAGGATGGTGACTACCTGCATGCAGAACTGAGTTGCCTGCCGTGGGTTTTCTGTACAGCCTTGTGGACAGTTTGTTGTTATCCACATAAACTCCCATAAACAAATAGTAAACATTGGTATGACTGATATTCTCAGAAAATACCAAGTACAGATCATTAAGATTGAGAAAGGCAATAAATGCCTCAGCAGATGTACGACTGCCCTTCCCAACAATAAATAAATCATCTACATATCGGGCCCAAAGCGTTATATTATCGACCCAATGATCAGGCCCATCTGCCCAGGCCACTCTGCTTCTCCCACCAGCCCACGAACAAGTTTGCGTAACTGGGGGTGAAGCACGTGTCCATTGCAGTACCACGTTGCTGTTGGAACAACTGCCCAGCAAATATGAAGATATTATTTTCTAGGCAGAATCTGATCATAGCCAGAAGCATTTGATTATGTTTTTGATATTGTAAAGGTCTTTTGTTCAGAAACCACTTAGCAGCATTGATTCCTTTCTCATGATTGATACAAGTATAGAGGCTGGTTATGTCTAGAGTGATTAACAACATATCATCCTCCCACTCAATACCCTCAATCAATCTTAAAAAGTCTTGAGTGTCTCTAACATAGGAGCTCAAATTCTTTACCCAAGGGGCTAAAAAGGAATCAATATAAATGGAAGTGTTCTCCAGTAAACTGTTCAAAGAAGCCACAATAGGTTGCCCTAAGAGTATTTAACAGATACTTATGGACTTTGGGTAAGTGATAAAGGTCGGAAGAACTGGATATTCACAGTGTAAGAAATGGTATTCATCTTGGTCGAGCATGCCTTCATCTCTCCAAACCCTCAGGTGGTCATGAAATGTTCTCATACACTTGTCATACTCCACTCTCGGAATTGGCAAGTAACATGGCTTGTCATCCAATTTTCTCATAGCTTCCCTCAGATATTGATCTTTGTTGAACAGAACAATATTCCCCCCTTATCAGAGGGTTTGATCACCAGGGAGTCATCTTTTCTGAGAGCTTGTATAGCTTTTCATTGTTTCGCAGGGATGTTATATTGCTTAGAAACCTTGCAGTTAGTTCTTAGGATTTTCCGGTCTGAAATGACTGCTTCATTGAAAACATCAATGGCATCATGTGGGGGCTAGAAAAAAGATGCAAACTGACATTGAAAAAGGCGTCGTGCCGAAACGCGTCTGTCAGTGCTTTTGAGGCTCGTACATTAAAGCACTTTGCAATTTATTACCCGTGAGTGCATTTGTTTTTGGTTGGACACGCACTGGTCTGCTGGAGTGAATGAATATATATATATATTCTCTTTCTTCTCTTTCTCTCCTTTTTTCTCTCTTTTTTTGCATATATATATATATATATATATAAATATATATATATATATATATATATATATATATATATATATATATATATATATATATATACTGAGGCCGAATAAAAGAGATCTTTTGGCAACCACACACGGCGTCGTCATTCCTGGTTTGAAGGACTGTGTTTGAATTGTACGGACCCACTCCCTGGGGGTCCGAGTAGGCGACGCGACTCACGGTTTGGAGGCGGCAATTTTCAACTAAGGGAGCAAGTTAAGGAATATATATATATATATATATATATATATATATATATATATATATATATATATATATATATATCCTCCATATAGCCCGCTTGTAGTACGACGGGCTCCGACACAGCTCGGGCTCACAGCGAAAATCACTTCGCCACACCACCAGACTGAAGCGTGAATTGGTTCCACTCACATTTAATAAATTAAACCTCACAGAAGCGTTTCGGCTTGTATGCCTTCCTAAATGTGGGTTCACATAGCGAGGGAATCGCGTGACGGTTTAAAAGCCAGCACAGTGTCTCTTCATTGGTGGAGTGGAGCGGCCATAGAAAGAGGACTGTTATTTCACCCAATGGTGTTTCCTGTAGCCCCAACCACGCATTGCAATGGGGCCGGATTGATCGTAGTGGCCTGTGCCTGATTCCGGAAGTGGTGATACCAGGTACTCCTTATCCCAAACATTGATTGACACAATGCGTAGTGGCTTCATTTGCTGCAGTCCTCTCCTTGGACATGCCAGATCATTGCCTCTTCCAATACGTCCCTCCGTGAAACGCGAGCGGATCCACATGGCCCAGCGTCCTCTGGCACGTCAATTACATGGAAGGTGCAGTCACCTCCATGTAGACACTTAATAATGTCCCGACTGTGGCCATAGGTACGCCAGGCAGGCATGCATGCTTCCCAAGTTTCCAGTGGCTGACCTTAAAGCAAGCAGTGTCCCATTATGCAGTGTAATACTGCTCTCCTCTTTCCCCAATACACACAGTAGTGAGCGGCATGCTGACTGGCGTGAGCAAACACCGGGCGCATAGCCGCATTCTTCAGACTCCATTGTCGGGGGGGCTCTGCAGTGTGTATACCATACATTACTCCTCTTTCTCCCATTACTGCGGTGCGCCTGACCAAGAGGGCGTGTTGGTAACAGGACGGGCATCCTGTTCAAACATCCTCCACATAGCCCGCTTGTAGTATGACGGGCTCCGACACAGCTCGGGCTCACAGCGAAAATCACTTAGTCACACCACCAGACTGAAACATGAATTGGTTCCACTCATATTTAATAAATTAAACCTCACAGATGCATTTCGGCTTGTATGCCTTCCTCAATGTGGGTTCACATAGCGAGACGGTTTAAAAGCCAGCACAGTGTCTCTTCATTGGTGGAGTGGAGCGCCATAGAAAGAGTATATATATATATATATATATATATATATATATCCATTGAAAATGGAATCATTGCTCCTTGGCTTCTGTGTTATATTTTATTATAATAAGTTCAAACACAACACTACACCAAACCAAAGGTATAGACGCTCTTGTACATACAGAAGGGTAAGCAACAATCTTATATTATTCATTATTATTTATATTGTACTACTGTATACTGCATAAAGGATGGACTGTCTTGGCTCTTTCTTGTATAGTTAGCAGGGGCGGCTCCTCCGTAATGATGGAGGAGCGCCGCTCCACTCAGTCAGTCAGCGAAAAATAAAATGATAATAAAACAATATTATCATTTTTTTTCTAGTAACTGACTGAACCAGGGAGCCTTAGGAAGAGCAGGGCCGGGCCGGGCCATGGCAGGGAGGAGTGGTAGGTGCACTGTAAAGTGCGCATGTTGGTTTGACAGGCATTCTTAGACCGGCCAAACAGACATGCGCACTTAGGTTTCTCAAACCCAGCTGTGTTGCACAGCTGGTTTGGAGAAACAGTACAGACTCTCAGGCACTGTCTGAGTGGCAAACGTGGCCGCTCAGACCAATCCTGGTGCTTCTCTCCTGCTATTGACAGCAGTGCCCGGATTGGTTGCGGAGCCTGTGCTGGTGTCCCAGGGACTACTGGGACACCATCAGGAGCAGGAGAGAAGAGAATCACAGAGGCAACCAGCAACGTTGGCGGCAGGACAGGTACGTTTTTTTAAAAATTATTATTTCCCAAATCCTCCATCGCCCCCACCCCTGCCCCCTCACATGAGTTTTGAGGTGGCCGCCACTGATAGACGAGCTGCCGTTTTATATTACGTCGTAAGGCTGTATACTAACCTCATCACACCCTATCCGGGCTCTGGCATGTACATTCAGCAGAGCTCCCATCTGAAATGATGTTGTAAGTCTGTATAAAGCACCCAAACATCCTATTTCCTGGCCTTTGCATGTACAGTCAGGCGAGCAGCCATGTGATATATTATGTTACATGTCTGTATGTAGCACCTATACAGATGCTGTCCTGGCCCTTGCATGTACAGTCAGGAGAGCTGCCATGTGATATGTCATGTTGTAAGTCGGTATTCTGCATCTAAACACATCCTGCCCCTTGCATGTACAGTCAGGAGAGGTGATATGTGATATTATGCTGTAAGTCTGTATAAAGAACCTAAACACACGCTACCCTAGCTCTTGCATGTACATTCAGGAGAGGTGACGTGTGATTTTATGTTGTGAGTCGGTACACAGCACCTAAATGCGCTATCCTAGCCCTTGCATGTACAGTCAGGCGAGCTGCTGTGTGATATTATGTTGTAAGCCTGTATACAGCACCTAAACTCACACTATCCTGACCCTTACACATACTGTCAGGAGAGCTGCCATGTGATATTATGTTGTAAGTATGTCTAAAGCACCTAAACACAGACTACCCTACCCCTTACATGTACAATCATGAGAGGTGCTAACAGCACACTATTCTAGCTCTTGCATGTACATTCTGGAGAGCTGCTGTGTATTAATATGTTGTAAGTCAGTATACCATGTAGATTCAGGTGAGCTGTTGTGTAATATTATGTTGTAAGTGTGTATTCCATATACATTCAGGAGAGCTGTTGTGTCATATTATGTTGTAAGTCTCTACACCATGTACATTCAGGAGAGCTGTTGTATAATATTATGTTGTAAGTGTGTATTCCATATACATTCAGGAGAGCTGTTGTGTCATATTATGTTGTAAGTCTCTACACCATGTACATTCAGGAGAGCTGTTGTATAATATTATGCAGTAAGTCTATATACCATGTACATTTAAGAGAGCTGCCGTGTGATTTTATGTTGTAAGTCTGTATACAGTACTTATGCATACGTTATCCTGACTCTTGCAAGTACAGTCAGAAGAGGTGCCATCTGATATTATATTGTAAGTCTGTATACCACGTACATTCAGGAGAGCCGCCATGTCATATTATGCTGTAAGTCTTGATACCTCGTACATTCAAGAGAGCTGCTGTGTGATATTATACTGTAAGTCCGTATACCACGTACATCCAGGAGCACTGCCCATATGATATAATGCTGCAAGTCTGTATACCACGTCTATTCAGGTGTACCGCCATATGATATTATATTGTAAATCTGTATACCACGTACATTCAGGAGAGCTGATGTGTGATATTATGCTGTAAGGCTGTATAACTCGTACATTCAAGAGAGCTGATGTGTGATATTATGCTGTAAGGCTGTATAACTCGTACATTCAAGAGAGCTACCATGTGATATTATGTTGTAAGTCTAGGTACCACGTACATTCAGGCACCTGCCATGTGATATTATGTTGTAAGTCTAGGTACCATGTACATTCAGGCAAGCTGCCATGTGATATTATGTTGTAAGTCTAGGTACCACGTACATTCAGGCAAGCTGCTATGGGATATTGTGTTGTAAGTCTATGTACCATGTACATTCAGGGGAGCTGTCATGTGATATTATGTTGTAAGTCTATGTACCATGTACATTCAGGGGAGCTGCCATGTGATATTATGTTGTAAGTCTAGGTACCATGTACATTCAGGCAAGCTGCTATGTGATATTATGCTGTAAGTCTATGTACCATGTACATTCAGGGGAGCTGTCATGTGATATTATGTTGTAAGTCTGGGTACCACGTACATTCAAGCAAGCTGCCATGTGATATTATGTTGTAAGTCTAGTTACCACGTACATTCAGGCAAGCTGCTGTGTGATATTATGTTGTAAGTCTATGTACCAGATACATTCAGGGGAGCCTCCATGTGATATTGTGAAAGCTTCCCAGTCTCTCTTCCCACTCATTAGGATAAACATGGATACGTTTTTAGGTCGAGCCTGGGCAGTGCATGCGAGGCATGCTGTATTGAGGTAGGGACGTGAAGCTCCACCTCAGTCTTCGCCCACATTTTTCATTTGCTTGTTTCATTGTCCACTGTAAATTGTGGCTGTTCATTGGTAAAAAAGGCTTAGTAGTCCCTCCTTAGTACCGCCTTTTCGCATTTTGTAACCTCCCATGGTGACACCCCCTGTGTTGTTACTCGGTAGGCTTTGAGTACAGCCTCCGAGCACTATTTTCTCAAATAGCTTTGTCCTGCCTGCTGTTGCAGGCAGGACACGCTCTCTCCTAATGCTTTTTTTAAATTTTTATAGCACGCATTTGCAATGCAATAGGTCTCGCATTTGGGAGAGTTTAAGCTATTGGCACTGTAAATGACAATGCCTTTTATTTATCTGTTTTAAAAAAAAAACACATAAATGAAAGGCATTCTCATTTACAATGCCAATAGTTAAAACCAGGGCCGGCGCTAGGCATGGGCAGTGTGGGCAGCTGCCCAGGGCCTCGCATTAAGCTAAAACACAGGAGGCCCCGCTTCCGAGCCACACTTTCACAGTTAGCCTACCTGCTCCTCCGAGGCCCCCTGCCCCACACTATCATATTACAAACACGAGGTGCCTTGATCTTGCTGGTGAGGTAGTGGTGGCATTCCAGGGGGTGCAGTGGGGGAAGAGACAAACATAATGGGAAGGGGCCAGCAATTATGTTAACTCACAGTGTCAGGGCGGGGCAGCGCCTCTGTTAAGTACCAGCCATTCTAGGCGCCTTTTCTGCATTTTGTTTCTAGGCGACAGAAGGCCCCTTTGTTTCCAGGACCAGCCAGACACAGGTAAAGAGAGGTGGGTGAGGGGAGGAGGAAGCAGCCAGATCAACTGGCTTTTGTTAACCTTTGCATCACCGATACCGGAGATTTTTTTTAATGGGAATGTGCATTTAAAATGTTTGTAGAACTGCCGCGGTAGGGCAGTGTTTTGCAAATTGCCTCGTTACTGCTTCCAGGCTTAGGGGAGAGGGCCCCCCCCTTCCCTGGGCCTCAAAGCACTGGAGTAAACTGTAAGGTCCAGGTGTGGGGGCCCCCTTCCCTGGGCCTTGTAGCCATTTTGTAGTGCTGCGATGCTCAGGGCAGGGTGAGCCCCAGGCATGTCAAGATGGCCTCATAGATTTACTTCTAGACATTTTTTGCCTGTCTTTAGGTCTCATGTCTAGAGCCTTGGGGGCATGCCCCTACTTCTTTAATTTAATATATTTAGTTCCCCTACTTTTTCATTTTAAACACGCCTCCCAGGACGGCAGAAATCAGCCAAAGCCTATAGATAAGGCTTGGCTGTCGGGCAGAGGCGGTCAGAGACGGAAAGGACTGTCTTTTCCTTCTTGCCCAGAGAGGAAAAAGGACAGTGTCCACTTCTGCTCTGCCGCTGGCAGCTGCTCCCCCTTCTTACTCTTCCTCCCTCTTTTTCTGTTTTGCTCCTCCTCACTTACTGAAAACCGTAATCTCAAGAAATGGGTATTACTCCCTCTTTTATCTCTTTTCCTTTATTTGTTCCTCCGTGAAATGAATCCAAAAAGAAAAACACTTTTGCTGGAAATGTCGTCTTTTTCAGACATTTTTCTATTCTAAAGTGCAGTCTCAGGACGGAGAGAAATAAAAGGTTCAAAATGTGAAATAACCAAATAAAGCAAGCACACAGTGGGTCGCAGTGGCCAGATTGATTTTATTCAAACCCGAAACACATTAGCGCCACTTTTACAGAGTTTGCCAGTGAAGCGCTACTTTTGTTTTCTCGTCTTTCTTTGAACAACATTGTTTTCCCCGTAGAGAAGTGCACCATTCCTGAAAGTACTGGAAATACCTGCTTGATGGGTGTGATTGGAAAACAAAATGTGTACAGCGGCTCTGTGTTCACGGATGTGGTCTTTTTAAACCATACTGCTTACATTTTGTAAGGATATAAGTATTAGACATTAAAAATGGTCCCTTCTGGGCCTTGTAGTCACGCCCTTAACTTTTCAGGCAAAAGCACTCACTGATTTCTGAATAAGTGCAAAAGTGTTAAGGTAACTAACTATGTTGTTCCTTCTTACATTTCACATGTGTTACTTAATCTTGCATTCCCTTGAGTGTTAGCTTTTTCCAGGATGTTGTTACTTGTTTTTTTCAGGCAGCATATTACTCTTGTCTAGTGCATAATTTCAATTGAGTCACAACCAGGTGTTTATAGCGGGGCACAATTGGGTTGTAGCTGAAGGCAGCGCGAGTTTCTCTTAGTGGGGCAGTATGGTGTTCAGTGGGGGAGAGGATGTGGCACTATGGCCAGAGCTGCTGAATTTGGAACTGGGGAACCAGGTCTAGCCTTCATGACCAGTCCCCTAGACAACTCTCCTGAGGGAGCCCATTCCTGTACTAGACCTTAGAAGGCCCCCCATGACCTTAGAAGCCCTGGTGTCTTAGCACCAGCAGGTGGACTCGAGCGGTGATAAGTGTAGGTTAACTTTGAAGGTCTGTCCACCACAATCCATACTGAAGTTCATCTCCAGTCTTGCAGGCAGGCCTATGAAGCAGCACACCATAGAGTGACAGTGACTCTGTCACTGAGATCACAGGACCCTTGAGCAGGGTGGCTCTAGGGCAGTGCGACCACACCAGGCGCCGACTAACCGCGGTCCGTGCAGGTAATAGTGGTGGGGCAGAGGGGCCAGGTAAGGGGGGGGATTTTGAGGGACGATGCAGAGGGAAAATTAAATAAATAGTTAATTTTCCCTCTGCATCGTCACTCGAAATCCCTCCTTACTCAGCCACACCGCTCCACCGCTGTTACCTGCACGGACTGCGGCTGGTGCTGACTTCAGGTGGGGGCGTCGTGTTTGCAAGTATAATATGGTTTTAAAAGCACTTGCTGCCTCCTCCTTCCTGGCCGCCAGCAATTTTCGGGAATAATAAAACTGTCATGATAACTCCGGTGATTCATGTTCTTAGTAGAGAGAGATGGAGTTTTGTCAAGTGGAAGTTTTGACTCGTGGAAAGGTAGCACAGAGGGTTAATGTGCCTGCTGCAAAGAACACGTACTATGCAGAACACAACGTGCACATAATATAAATAGGTCAGTGGGTTACTGCTTTTGTCAGAGAGAGTCTTTTGTTTCTTGCAGTTTATAAGTCAAAATCCTAACATAGAACAGTGAGCTTTTAACTGTCATCTTAGAGCTGGATGCAAACTGTAAGGTATAAATTAGAGCATTACGTTTTTTCCCCAGTCTGTGATTATCCTAATGTTGCAAAAAGGGTTCTTTTAGATAGAAATCAATTCTGGTTATTAAGGAGAACCCTCAACCATGGTGTTACTGCTCTCTAAATTCATAGTTTGTGTTTCTCCCGACCAATCACTATTAAACTATACTTCCTACTAGTATGATTGTCATGTGACTCCTACACCTTGTAGTCCTTTGGCTTATGTAACATTTCCTATAGAGGGATTAACACACCTATGATTGATTGTCTCTGTGTAATGTGTGTGATGTAAAGTGCTCTGACACCCTACACTGGTATCAGTGGCACTGTAAATCAAATTAAATGCATCTGAGCGAGAGTGTGGTTATGGAGACTTGAGAGGCACTGCTAAAGGGTGTAGGTGAGGGAATCTGTAGCGGAGGGCGTCATTGGAGGGCACCAATAAACATTGTCGCACAGGACTTCACCAGCGCTAAAGCCGGCAAGTACCACTTCCTACAGTTTTAATACCAAATCAAAAACATTGATTTGAAAACCCCTTGAATCTACAGCATACCTTCACTTTAAACACACCCAGATACTAGACCTTCCCTAATGAATCAATACCAGGAGCCACTCAACAAGAATAATCTAGAATGTTGAGCTACTTCTCTTCATTGTTTGATTGCAATCTTTTCTTTTATCTGCTTTTATAAGAAATGTATATTTGCTCACCTGTTTCCCATCCTCATCTCCTCAAGCCTTGTGAAAAGTGAATAATTCTGTATTCTAAATCCAAAAGCACTGGTTCTCGGTTCTCAGCTGCCCTTTGTGTTCTGCTCAGTGAGTTACATAGCTTTCAAAGTAAAATGAAAAATACAGGTATCTGAACTCAAATTCATCTTGCTATATATTCCCTTTTGCATAATTTTTCCCAGTGATGGAATTCAATTTATTTTCCACAATGCTGTGGGATTTTTATCATGCGCTCATCTGGAAACAATCAGTTAACTTGGAGTAAAAAATATCCATCCTTGTGAGACCTGCGCCTAGCTTTTCCATCCAATGTGACAAATGTACTCCATTTTATACAGTTTTAAAATATATGGACTTATTTCATTTGCATATTTATCTTTTTGTCCATGTTACTGATATCCACATTAGGTCTCTTCAGTGACGCCAAATAAGATCAATAGTCCTGCGATGTCACTTTCTGTGATGTCAATCCTTGTGATGTTACATGCAAATTAGAGGGGCCTCACATCTTCCCTTTCGCCCGGGGCCCCAGAAGTCCTAGGACCGGCCCTGGCTAAAACTCTCAGAAACGAGAGACCTATTGCATTGCAAATGCTTGTTTGTTGTTTGTGGAGGGTAGATTGGGTGGTCTGTGAGCTGTGGTCAAGGGGCAGGAACTTGGAGGCCTGAGCAGCCTGGGTACTGAACACCCCGCCGCCTGTGCTACCCCAAGAGAATCGAACACCGATTTATTCATAATACCCTGATCCCGAGGTTGCAAGTGATCCAGCGCTAACAATAAAAATAATTCTCCTATTATGCTTTGGTCATCCAGGTGCAATTATTTCTCTAACACACACTCTATATCCATATGACGGTGGGGCCCATAACACCGCATATACATTCACTTACTCATTTATTCCCTGGATTTCCTCTGTCATGAACCTAGGAGAAAAACGATTCGCTGGAAGGAGACGGGATACCTCTTTTATAATGACATAATATTTTTCATTTGCTTTTAAGGTATTCCGCTCATTGGTCGATGGACCAACTAGTAGGAATCAGTTGATGGTGATTAAGACCAGCTCAATCACAATAAACTCTTTTACCATTTCATTATTAATCATTAAGCTAAAGAAAATCCCTGAGTCATTTGTTTAAAGAATAATAAAGTTTATATAAAGTTTTGAATGCAGGAAATTGAGATTAAGCTTATTATTCAGATCATTGCATTTATCATCAATATAAGAATAGTTTGAAATTGCAAGGCACTTTTATTAGACGGAAAAATGAGGTTATCATAATAAGAACTCTATAGATCAATCTATCTATCTCTCTGGGGAAAGCCTAATAATTCTAATAAAAATCTATCAATAAAAAGTTCTCCTAAAGCAGCATTTTATACTCAACTGGAAAAGGAAAATAACAACAGCAGCATCAGCTCGTCAGCATCAGCAACCGCAAACTCTCCCATCTACAGCATCTAACTTCTTCAGCATCTCCCGCAGCATCCTGCAGCATTCTAACCCCTCCCACCAAGAGTAGGTCTTCTTATACCCTAATTCTAGCTTACAGCATAAAATGTTTCTTCTTACATGGCGCGATTCATTCTCATTGGTCAAAAACTCAGGTCCATATACATTTTAATCAAACTTCCTGGTCTTAACCAGTTCCATGTGGAATGTCCATGCAAGCATCAAGTTTCCCACAGTTCATACACTTGCTCATCCGTTTCGATCAGTCCAAATTGTATCTTTTTCTGTTACATTTTGTATAATACAGTTCCGTCTATTGATTCAGCCAGGCTTCTCACGCTTCTTGCTGATCATCTTGGCACACATCTGCTCAGAAGGGTCACTGCAGCCTTGACCATACTTTCATCTTAGCCTCTCTGCATCAGCACGTGATCATCCCTTTTCCACAGCCTCTCTCCTCTATCACATGGTCTCATCCGCTCATGCGCACTCTAGTAACTCGCGGCCATTTTATATTGCTGCTCGGCAGGCCTAAGCGCACTATTTTCAAAGATAAACAAAATGTTATTAAAACAAAGAAATATAAACCCTTTCGTTTCCCTCCCGTCTTTCTACGTACTCCCAATTAGGTATTACCTAGCAGAAGCAACATATAAAGCTGTCCCTTACTTACCATCGCTTTATTTTGCAACCATACGTTTTATTTAGAAGCACAAATCATGCATTTATTATTTAATTAGTACGCAAATATTATGTTATGTTAGACACGTAAACAATTATTAGTCAATTAATTTGCACACAGAATCGCGTGTTACCATTAACCCTTAACATACATTGTTGGTTATTTACTTAAACGAACATGTTTATTAACATTATACGAAAATATTAGGAGGTTAAAATTTTTACATTCACCCTGCTCCATCACAAGCGTCCACTCCTGATATCCATGTACAATTTCAGGCTGCACGCCGGTCCCTCGTCCTTACTCACTACTCACTACTTCAGGCCCCGCCAAGTCATGTAAAGGGGACGAGGAGCGGTCATGGGCAGCCAAAAACAGTTTTAAAACGGCATGGGTCACCTGACATCTTCAACCCCACTCCGAAAAAATATACATAACTTTTTGACACTCCATCCCCTCAACACACCTTCCTTAGTAGGCATATATCTGAATTGTATATGATGAGCGCTTCCGCCTAGCGCCTCGAAACTCACGCTCATACAATTCCCAGTCTCAGGTACTACTGCTTAGAGGTGGATGAGTCAACAAATGAACGGGGAGAGCCGAGCCAGAGCCGAGCCAAGAGTCTGGCTCGGATCTTAGAGCCCGTCCACCAGCCGAGCCCTGAAAATATTTGCTATATAAATCATAAACCAAACATCACGTATACTATGATAAAGTCTTTTCAAAATTCAAAAAGTATATTTCTTTAGCATGTGGAAGATTTGACATTAATAAATCACATTATAGCATTGCACCGAGTACCTTATTAAAAGTGATCATTTTTAAACATGAACCTTTAGTGAACTAAGAGGCAAGATTATTTTCATGTAAACCCTGCATGGCCCAGATTATTATAGAGTAACATTCTTTATGTTATGGCATTCTTTTACTTCTTTGAGCCAAAATAATGAACAACCTCCCACGTGACCTTAATTACTTTAGTATTGCTAACATGTAGCATAGAAGTCGGGTCATTGACTCATGATTTCTCCACACATAGATCTATATTTCATATATATATTTTATTTTATTGTTCACATCTTAAAAAACAATCGAATAAAGATCATGATTTTCATTATACCATTTTTTTAACATTATTTATCAACAGATTTTAATAGTACATTTTCTTGTAATGATCATAATCCTCATGTAATCTATATAAAAACTCATAAACATTTCCTCTTGAGACACTAAAACCAATTTTCAAACAAGAAACAATTTCCCCAAACTAACACCTCATTCACAAATCCACACTCATCTCACTGACACATACTACACGCATTCATGCTCCCCAGTACAACACTGCATGCACAGATGGAAAATATTCGGGGTGAAAACATCAACCCTCAAATACTGTGCTGATAACTGGGGCATCATACTCTCAGGTCGACGTACGTTTCAATGGACGTGACAAATTGTCTCCATCTTCATCAGGACTTATTGGTTCTCTAACCTTTCGTAAAGGCGGGCAGTGGGAATCTAAAAACACAATATTTGTCGGGAGAAACAAGATAATCATCAAATGTTTGACTCGGGAGCTATCTACATTGCCCCTGGAAAATTCTTTGGAAAATCCGAGTACTTCTCACCCGCTAACGTCAAAAAACCTTCACCAGTGATTTTCTTTCAAAGAAAAAAGTGTAAAGAAATGGTGCCAAAATTGTTGGATTCTCATCATAACTGCTATTCACCAAACAGAGAGAATCAGAAAACAAGTTACAAAGAGATTAAAACAGACAGTTTTCAGAGAGGTGTGTTTGCTACTGGTGTAATTATACGCCTATCTGAAACCTCCTCTCTCGATGCCTCCATCACCCATTTACAATCAAATGAACATTCAAGCATGCTATGCCATTTATAGTTATCCAATAAAAGGATGGAATGAGGAGAGGAAAAGACAAACAAAGACGGGAAAGACAACAAGGAATCGGCCGTGATAGTGCCCTCTCCCTCATACTTAGTACTATACATTCAAATACCTGCTGTCTCTGGTCTTGTAGAGAAACACTCAGCCGGAGTGATAGCGACCCCTGGATCGATAATTGTTACATAGGATATGTGCTGCTGAGAACTAACCTGTCGGAAGTGAGAAAAAGGAAGAGCTATTACTGCACTGTATAAACGCTTTTAGTCTCAATATAAGAAAACCTATCTGCAATATTATTTACCAGGTTCGAGTTTCCCAAAACAGCCGTTTTCTATTTTAAAATGGAGGAACCTCCGATTTCATGCATCTGAAGGAACCGCTAGTCATTCTGATACGGGGGCTTCTGGTATCCACTGTGCTATTTGTACTCTAGTGGAAGTAGAAACACCAGTTTGAAAAAGTGTCCTTACTTACATATGTAGTGCTGTTCCTCTAGGTAAAACTATAGTATACTGATGTTTACGAACTATTCTTTCATTATTTCGATGACTCGCGGCTTCGACTGTTGGAGTGTCCTAGGACCCGGATTCGCAAGATTGAGAATCCAGGCTTTTATTTCTTGACGATGTCCATTCATCTCAGTCAGTGCTCCGCAATATAAAACGAGCATACGGAACTGCTATATTTTGCTTATCATGCCTCAACTGAATGGCTTTACATGTCCGGAAGAGTGCTCGGTCCATCAAGCCTTCTCACAACCCAAAATGTATGTCCAAACTTTAATAAATTTAATAGAAAATTCTAAAGTCCGCCGTTTCATTCTTGCTTCCAGCGGCGATTCTAAATATTCAGTGACCTTGGCTTTCCCACCACTACTGCAAAGTCCCGGTGTCTCAAAGCCCTGCTCTTTCTGTGTGAAGATCAATCCTCCCCCTTAGAGTGGACCCTCTAATCGCTAACCTGAAATACGAATCGTGTGGCATGGTGCTCCCTGCTCCTCCATTCGATCTTTACCTAGACATCCCATCTTTCCTTAAATACGGAATATTTTCGCGGGAACCACTACTAATTCTCGCGGGGCTTTGTAATTGCGAGAATACTCTGTGCCGGTTGTCCAAATGTCGCAATCGGTGTGCGTCATCGCGCGCCACTATCACCTATTTCCGCATATGACCGCGATAAAAACGTACTGCCGCGTTCATATGTGTGCGCGTCGTTCTGAGAGGCGCATGCAGACGCCATATTGGAATGTCTTCCTCCTCTATTTACGATGCATTTCTATATTGGTAAATGCCCCTTAAACTTGCTGAGATGTGAGTTAAAGATGGAATACTGTAGTTACTACTCCATTTATCACATACTTCCGCATGTAACCGCGATAAGAACGTACGGCCGCGTTCGTGTGTCTGCACGTCATTCAAAAGGGCGCATACAGACGCCATTTTAGAATATCTCCCTCTGCTATTTATGATGCATTTCTATGCAGATAGAATGCTCATAACCTTGCTGAAATATGAATTAAAGGTGGAATACCATAGTTACTACTAAATTTATAGGGTGTGTCATGAGGAAGAGACAAGAGGACCTGCATACCAGTTGTTGCGTTGGTCATGTTAAGAAGTACGGATGGATCTCAAATAGAATTACTGTTATTGATCCTATTGCGACAAAAAACTGGTCTTACTCAATACTGAAAAAGGAAATTAATCAAAAATCTATATATGTCAAACTAATAACAAAATGTATATTAAATATAGCATGTGGGGTAGAGAATCATGTGGCCTGCCATATAATTTCCTCATTTAATCCTTCCTTGACAGAATCAAGCTTATAAATCCAAAAGGTTTCTCTACGTTTCCGTACTTGTATTGTGTCTTGTCCTGGATGGACTCTCACCTTCTCCAGTATGAGCCATGTCAAGTCACTTTCTTTGTGATTAAATTCTATACAGTGTTGAACCATAGGTGATGCCGTCTTCCTGGTTCTAATTGCCGATTTGTGTTCGGAGTGGCGAACTCTGAACTCACGGCCTGTCTCGCCTACATATCCCAAGTGGCAAGGACAAAGAATGAGGTATGCTATGTTTTTACTCCTACAGTTGGTAAAGTCCTTAAGTACTCCTCCTTTGCCTTTGTACTCCCACTGGCTGGTAACCAGTGCTGAGTCACAAGCCACACAAGTACCACATCTGTGATTGCCAGTTACGGCTGGGAGACCTGTGATGGTTTTTGAGTCTGATTCATATTGGCCCTACTTCTGGTATGGACCAGTTTGTCCTTTAAATTTGCGGTATGCCACAATAGGCTTTTGTAGGGTATTTTGGTCTTCATGTACATTTAGAATGTGCCAGTTTTTATCTAAAATTCTCTTGCCCTTATAGTTGAGGGTTGAGTGGTTTATTACACAGATCAAGTTCTCTTGTTTCAGTCGTGTAGTACCTGCCAAAAGAGCATCGCGATCATAATATCGTGCTCTCTTAAATTCTGTCCTAATTAGACGTTTGGGATACCCTCTCTGTAAGAGTCTTTCTTTTAACTCATCCCCATGAGTTAAAAGAAAGACTCTTACAGAGAGGGTATCCCAAACGTCTAATTAGGACAGCATTTAAGAGAGCACGATATTATGATAAATACCCTACAAAAGCCTATTGTGGCATACCGCAGGAATGCAAATTTAAAGGACAAACTGGTCCATACCAGAAGTAGAGCCAATATGAATCAGACTCAAAAAACCATCACAGGTCTCCCAGCCGTAACTGGCAATCACAGATGTGGTACTTGTGTGGCTTGTGAATCAGCACTGGTTACCAGCCAGTGGGAGTACAAAGGCAAAGGAGGAGTACTTAAGGACTTTACCAACTGTAGGAGTAAAAACATAGCATACCTCATTCTTTGTCCTTGCCACTTGGGATATGTAGGCGAGACAGGCCGTGAGTTCAGAGTTCGCCACTCCGAACACAAATCGGCAATTAGAACCAGGAAGACGGCATCACCTATGGTTCAACACTGTATAGAATTTAATCACAAAGAAAGTGACTTGACATGGCTCATACTGGAGAAGGTGAGAGTCCATCCAGGACAAGACACAATACAAGTACGGAAACGTAGAGAAACCTTTTGGATTTATAAGCTTGATTCTGTCAAGGAAGGATTAAATGAGGAAATTATATGGCAGGTCACATGATTCTCTACCCCACATGCTATATTTAATATAAATTTTGTTATTAGTTTGACATATATAGATTTTTGATCTATTTCCTTTTTCAGTATTGAGTAAGACCAGTTTTTTGTCGCAATAGGATCAATAACAGTAATTCTATTTGAGATCCATCCGTACTTCTTAACATGACCAACGCAACAACTGGTATGCAGGTCCTCTTGTCTCTTCCTCAGACAGACCCTATATATTTAGTAGTAACTATGGTATTCCACCTTTAATTCATATTTCAGCAAGGTTAAGGGGCATTCTATCTGCATAGAAATGCATCATAAATAGCAGAGGGAGATATTCTAATATGGCGTCTGTATGCGCCCTTTTGAATGACGCGCAGACACACGAACGCGGCCCTACGTTCTTATCACGGTTACATGCGGAAGTATGTGGTAAATGGAGTAGTAACTACAGTATTCCATCTTTAACTCACATCTCAGCAAGTTTAAGGGGCATTTTACCAATATAGAAATGCATCGTAAATAGAGGAGGAAGACATTCCAATATGGCGTCTGCATGCGCCTCTCAGAACGACGCGCACACATATGAACGCGGCAGTACGTTTTTATCGCGGTCATATGCAGAAATAGGTGATAGTGGCGCGCGATGAGGCACACCGATTGCGACATTTGGACAACCGGCACGGAGTATTCTCACAATTACAAAGCCCCGCGAGAATTAGTAGTGGTTCCCGCGAAAATATTCCGTATTTAAGGAAAGATGGGATGTCTAGGTAAAGATCGAATGGAGGAGCAGGGAGCACCATGCCACACGATTCGTATTTCAGGTTAGTGATTAGAGGGGTCCACTTTCTAAGGGGGAGGATTAATCTCTACACAGAAAGAGCAGGGCTTTGAGACACCGGGACTTTGCAGTAGTGGTGGGAAAGCCAAGGTCACTGAATATTTTAAAATCGCTCGCTGGAAGCAAGAAATAAACAGCAGACTTTAAATTTTCTATTAAATTTATTAAAGTTTGGACATACATTTTGGGTTGTGAGAAGGCTTGATGGACCGAGCACTCTTCGGACATGTAAAGCCATTCAGTTGAGGCATAATAAGCAAAATATAGCAGTTCCGTATGCTCGTTTTATATTGCAGAGCACTGATGAAATTAATGGACATCGTCAAGAAATAAAAAAGCCTAAATTCTCAATCTTGCGAATCCCGGGTCCTAGGACACTCCAACAGTCAAGCCACGAGTCTATCGAAATATGAAAGAATAATTCGGTAAACATCAGTATATATAGTTTTACCTAGAGGAACAACACTACATATGTAAGTAAGGACACTTTTTCAAACTGGTGTTTCTACTTCCCTAGAGTACAAAATAGCACAGTGGATACCAGAAGCCCCCGTATCAGAATGACTAGCGGTTCCTTCGTAGATGTATGAAATCGAGGTTCCTCCATTTTAAAATAGAAAACGGCTGTTTTGGGAAACTCGAACCTGGTAAATAATATTACAGATAGGTTTTCTTATATGGAGACTAAAAACGTTTAAACAGTGCAGTAATAGCTCTTCCTTTTTTCTCAATTTCCGACAAAGTGAGTTCTCAGCAGCACATATCCTATGTAACAATTATCGATCCAGGGGTCGCTATCACTCCGGCTGGAGTGTTTCTCTACAAGACTAGAGACAACAGGTATTTGAATGTATAGGACTAAGTATAAAGGGAGAGGGCACTATCACAACCGATTCCTTGTTGTCTTTCCCGTCTTTGTTTGTCTTTTCCTCTCCTCATTCCATCCTTTTATTGGATAATATAAATGGCATAGCATGCTTCGGAACGTTCATTTGATTGTAAATGGGTGATGGAGGCATCGAGAGAGAGAGGTTTCAGATAGGCGTATAATTACACCATTAGCAAAACACACCTCTCTGAAAACTGTCTGTTTTTATCTCTTTGTAACTTGTTTTCTGATTCTCTCTGTTTGGTGAGTAGCAGTTATGATGAGAATCCAACAATTTTGGCACCATTTCTTTACACTTTTTTTCTTTGAAAGAAAATCACTGGTGAATGTTTCTTCGACGTTAACGGGTGAGAAGTATTCGCATTTTCCAAAAGAATTTTCCAGGGGCAATGTAAGATAGCTCCCGGGTCAAACATTTGATGTTATCTTGTTTCTCCCTGACAAATATTGTGTTTTTAGATTCCCCACTGGCCGCCTTTACGAAAAATTAGAGATCCAATAAGTCCTGATGAAGATGGAGACAATTTGTCACGTCCATTGATACGTACGTCGACCTGAGAGTATGATGCCCCAGTTATCAGCACAGTATTTGAGGGTTGATGTTTTCACCCCGAATATTTTCCATCTGTGCATGCAGTGTTGTACTGGGGAGCATGAATGCGTGTAGTATGTGTCAGTGAGATGAGTGTGGATTTTGTGAATGAGGTGTTAGTTTGGGGAAATTGTTTCTTGTTTGGAAAATTGGTTTTAGTGTCTCAAGAGGAAATGTTTATGAGTTTTTATATAGATTACATGAGGATTATGATCATTACAAGAAAATGTACTATTAAAATCTGTTGAAATATTGTAAAAAAAAAATAATGTTAAAAAAATGGTATAATGAAAATCATGATCTTTATTCGATCGTTTTTTAAGATGTGAACAATAAAATAAAAAATGTATATGAAATATAGATTTATGTGTGGAGAAATCATGAGTCAATGACCCGTTTCTATGCTACATGTTAGCAAGTACTAAAGTAATTAAAGTCACGTGGGAGGTTGTTCATTATTTTTGGTTCATTTCCCCCTCACTCCCAGACCTACAAAGTTTAGTTTCTAGGGGGGCGCCTCTTTCAAATAGAGTATTTTATTTCTTTGAGCACCTTTGGCAGTTTATATACAGCGCCAAGTGGACATGAAGGTATTGGAGCGCTTTACATAAACACCCCCTTACATTACATAAGGCCACCATTAACTATTTATTTGGGATGGGGAAAAGAAGTGATTTGCCTAGAATCACAGGATGTTGAGCCGACGAGGAGACTTGAACCGGGTTTCCCAGGCCCAAAGTCGACATCTCCGGCCCTAACACCATATCCAGGCTATGGCACAAGGCACATGAAAGCTCGGCTCGTTGTGAGCTCAAGGTTCCAACCAGATCTCAAGCCAAGCAGAGCCAGGCTTCAGTCTCGAACCTGGTTCGAGCTTTCAGTGGCTAGCCCAACTCTACTACTGCTCCAGTCCCCCTATGTAAAAAGACAAGGATTTTTTTCCACTTTGAATAGAAATCTACGATTTACAGCCACATTTACAAGAACATGTGCTGTTCAATTGTTTCTTTTTTCTAATTCACCCCCTAGAAGAAGTGCACAATTTCACATATTTGGAAATGATGTCAAAGAACCTGCTAGGGCCAATTGAGGGTGCGACTGAGCGCTTTTCAAAGAAGCAGAGTGGGCGAACGGTATCTCCAGCCCTAGCAGTACATTTTGAAGCGGTGCCAGAATGCCCCGCCTATGGGGAGGGGACCTGGGACGTACTGATGTTACACCATTGTTACACCACATGTCATAATGGCTTCTTAAACAAGCATTTGCAATGCAATTGGTCTCGCATTAACGCAAGGTTAAGCTATTGCCGTTGTAAATGACAATGCCTTTTTTATGTTTTGGTTTTTAAAACCTAAATAAAAGGCATTGTCATTTACAATGCCAATAGCTCAAACTCGCGTAAATGCGAGACCTATTGCATTGCAAATGCTTGTTTTCTAGCCATGTTGCAGGGTGCAGAACCATATGTGGCCAAAAGAGGTCGCATGGGACCTCTTTTGGCCACATATGCTACTGCACCCTGCAGTAGATATGGTAAATCCACCCTACCCATAATGCATTGCATGCAAGACAGTACCACGAGTACATTCAAATAGCTATGTCCATATATAAAATTAGTAGCTTTGATATGTGACAAAAGAATTATTATATTAATTCTGGATTAGGTTCTACTCTGTGTGGAGCTGATGAAGGGAAATTAATAGAAGGTCTCATATAAATGTGAGATGTGCTAGTGAGTAAAGTAACCACTGCCAGCGTTTCTAGGGACAATTTTGCGTTTTGTCTGTAAACCCTTTAAGAAAGCAGTGCTCTGAGGCTGTAATTAAAACTTAGGGAGCAACAACACATGTACCAGGAAGTGTTTTCATGGGAGGTTACAAGAAGAGACAAGGCAGTACTAAGAAGGTACTACTAAGCCTATTGACCAATGAAAAGCCACCATTTACAAAGGACAGGGACAGGAGCCAATTATAAAAATGGGGCAGAACGTTTAGTTTTGTTTTTATTTGCAGTGGAATTATTATATTTGCTTTGCACTATTGCCAATGGTATAAAAAAGCAAAAGTAAAAAACATTGTCATTTTCAACACCATCCGCTGTAACTTTAACAAATTCGAGACCTATTGCATTGGAAATGCAATCGGTCTCGCATTTGTTGGAGTTGGAGTTATTGGCATTCTAAATGCCAGTCTTTTTTTACCTAGCCATGTTGCAGGGTGCAGTACCATATGTGGTCAAAAGAGGTCCCATGGGCCCTCTTTTGACCACATATAGTACTGCACCCTGCAAAGTTGGAGTTATTGGCATTATAAATGCCAATGTTTTTTAACTAGCCTTGTTACAGGGTGCAGTACCATATGTGGCCAAAAGGGGTCCCAGGGGACCCTTTTGGCCACTTATGGTACTGCACCCTGCAGAAGATATGATAAATCCACCCTACCCATAATGCATTGCATGGAAGACAGTACCACGAGTACATTCAACTAGCTGATTCCATATATAAAATTAGTAGCTTTGAAATGTGACAAAAGAGTTATTATATTAATTCCGGATTCGGTTTTACTCTGTGTGGAGCTGATGAAGGGAAATTAATAGAAGGTCTCATATGTCCTAATTTACTTTTTGTATTGACTATGCTCCTGCTCGTTGTATTTGACTGTGCCTGTTTAATTATTCGGTTTTCCCCCGTATTTTTTGTATTGTTTTCCCCTTCTTTTTTCTTTTCCCGCCGCTGCTCCCCCCGTGGCCCCTCCCTTATGCCGATTCCCCGCTCCCGCCTCCCAGCTGCAAGTCCCTCCCCCATCCCCTACTTAATGGCGGCCGCTGCGCGGCTGTGCTCAGCGGGCACGCCAAAGGCACGCCTAAGGGAAGCCCGTCTGCGCCCATCCGCGACCCGACCGCGACCAGCGCCAGGAACCCTGGATCTCCGACCATCCACCACTATGACTCAACCACCCTCCTCGCACTCAACTCCGGAAGGAACAACAACTGCCAGCTGTCCACGCCGAGCGCCACCCACGGACAATTCTCCTGCCGTCACTGCCACCTAACTTTCACCTCCACCCGCACCCCCACAACCACTGCCCCCATACCGAACGCCAACACTTCCGAGGTCCTGAAGTGCATCCTCCTCAACTTACGCTCCCTGCACAGACACGCCGTAGAGATCTGGGACCTCCTTGACACCCTCTCACCAGACGTCGCCTTCTTTACAGAAACCTGGACCAACGCCTCCTCCGCCCCCGACATCGCCACCGCCATCCCTGACGGATACAAGATCCAGAGGAAGGACCGCCCCAACCGCCCAGGAGGAGGACTCGCCATCGCACACAAGAGCTCCCTCCAGCTCTCCACCTCCACCACAAGTGACCCCTTCTCCACCACCGAACACCTTCATTTCCAGATCCAGACCAGCCCTAGAACCACGCTCGGCGGCACCCTCGCCTACAGACCCCCCGGACCTCACGCCCCTTTCGCCACTACCATCGCCGACCTCATCGCGCCCCACGCCATCGCCTCCATGGACTACATCCTCATCGGAGACCTGAACTTCCACCTCGAAAACCCCAGTGACCCCAACTCCACCAATCTCCTGGACAACCTCACCAACATCGGACTGAAACAGCTCATCACCACGCCTACCCACAAGGCAGGACATACCCTCGACCCCATCTTCGCAGGAGGTAACAACATCCATTTCAGCCACACCACACAACCTCCATGTATGGAACACCACTGTGCATACTTCTATGTCGACAAACCCATGCCGCCCAAACCTGCACCACATCCTCCACAAAGGAACTGGAGTAAAGTCACAGAGGAGCAGCTCAACTCCACCCTCAACCGTGACACCCCCACCACCTTGACCGACGCCAACCTCGCAGCCAAAGAACTCCACAGATGGATCTCTAGCTGCACAGACAAGCTCGCCCCCCTACGTAACTACAACAAACAGCGCCCCAGGAAAGCCACCTGGTTCACCACCGACCTCCAAGAATCCAGACGCACCTGCAGACGTCTCGAGAAGAACTGGAGGAACAGCAAAACGTCAGAAGACCGCACCACCTACAAAGACGCCATGACAGAATACCATCAACGCATCAGATCCACCAAAAGAACCTTCATCCAGAACAAGATCCTCGCCAGCTCCAGCAACTCCAAAGAACTCTTCAGTGTCATCCAGGAATTAACCAAACCCCCCAGCGAAACCACAGACATTACCCCCTCCCAGGACCTCTGCAACAAGCTCGGATCCTACTTCCAACTGAAAATCAAGGGCCTCTATGACCATTTCAACGACCAGACCCCTGACTCAGAAAAAACTTCCTTCGCCAGCAACCCCAGCCAGCCCACCATCTCTTCCTGGACCCCAGTCACCACTGAAGACACTACTTTGACCATGAAAGGCATCCACTCAGGAGCCCCCACGGACCCCTGCCCGCCGCACATCTTCCACCAACCCGCCACCGACATTGCCCCGGAACTACGACGCACCATCAACGTCACCTTCAAGACCGGCATCTTTCCCGATGACTGGAAACGCGCAGAAGTCAGACCCCTGCTCAAGAAGCCCTCAGCAGATCCCACGGACCTCAAGAACTACCGACCCATCTCCCTCCTCCCTTTCGCAGCCAAAGTCACAGAGAAGAACGTCAACGCCCAGCTAACAAAATTCATCCAAGAAAACTCCATCCTCGACCCCTCCCAATCCGGATTCCGCAGCAACCACAGCACCGAGACCGCCCTACTCGCTGCCACAGACGACATCTGCATCCTCCTTGATCAAGGACACACCACGGCCCTGATCCTCCTCGACCTCTCTGCAGAATTCGACACCGTCTTCCACCGCACACTCACCACCAGACTCCACGATGCTGGCATACAAGGAACTGCCCTCGACTGGATCCGCTCCTTCCTCATCGGCAGAACCCAACGAATCAGAATGCCGCCCTTCCTCTCCGAACCCACGGAAATTAACTGCGGAGTACCCCAAGGATCGTCGCTCAGCCCTACACTCTTCAACATCTACATGGCCTCCCTCGCCGCCATCGTCAGACAGCACGGACTCAGCATCATATCCTACGCCGACGACACACAGCTCATCCTCTCCCTCACCAAGGACCCCATCATCACCAGACTCAGTTTCCAGGGAGGTATGAAGGACGTCGCATCCTGGATGAGCAGCAGCTGCCTGAAACTCAACTCAGGGAAGACAGAGATCCTCGTCCTCGGACCCTCCCCCTCGGCATGGGACAACACCTGGTTGCCCACCGCCCTCGGGAGCCCTCCCACTCCCACGGACCACGCCCGAAACCTCGGCATCGTACTCGACTCCTCCACCTCCATTACCTGACAAGTCAATGCCGGCACCTCCAGCTGTTTTAACACCCTCCGCATCCTCCGAAAGACCTTCAAATGGATCTCCCCCGAATCAAGAAAGACCGTCACCCACGCACTCATAACCAGCAGACTGGACTATGGAAACGCCTTCTACGCCGGGATCAACAAGTCTCTGCTCCACAAACTCCAGACCATACAGAACACCACAGCCAGACTGGTCCTCGGCATCCCTCAACACGAACACACCACCCAACACCTGCGGGACATCCACTGGCTCCCCGTCGAGAAGAGAGTTACCTTCAAGATACTCACCCACGCCTACAAATGCCTCCACAACACTGGACCCCAATACCTCAACGAAAGAATTTCCTTCCACGTACCCAAGAGAAACCTCCGATCCGCCGACCTCGCCAAAACACCGTGCATCCGCAGAACCAGAACAGGTGGAAGAGCCTTCTCCTACATCGCAACCAAGACCTGGAACGAGCTCCCGATCGACATCAGACGCACCCCGTCCCTGAACATCTTCAGAAAGGCACTCAAGACCTGACTCTTTGACTAAGCGGAGCTGCCCCCCCCCGCTCCCCAGTGCCTTGAGACCCTCACGGGTGAGTAGCGCGCTTACAATTCCCTGATTGATTGATTGATATAAATGTGAGATGTGCTAGTGAGTAAAGTAACCACTGCCAGCCTTACAGAGGACATAGCTTGTGTTCTTAAAAGCCACCATTTACAAAGGACAGGGACAGGAGCCAATTAAAAAAAATGGGGCAGAACGTTTAGTTTTGTTGTCATTTGTAGTGGAATTATTATATTTGCTTTGAACTATTGCCACTGGTATGAAAAAGCAAAAGTAAAAAACATTGTCATTTTCAACACCAACAGCTCTAATTTTAACACATTCGAGACCTATTGCATTGGAAATGCAATTGGTCTTGCATTTGTTGGAGTTGGAGTTACTGGCTTTATAAATGCCATTTTTTTTTAATCTAGACATGTTGCAGGGTGCAGTACCATATGTGGCCAAAAGATAGTCCCAGGGAACCTCTTTTGGCCACATATGGTACTGCACCCTGCAGAAGATATGGCAAATCCACCCTACCCATAATGCATTGCATGCAAGACAGTACCACGAGAATTACTATTTGGTAAGAAAGGGACCCCTACCGAAAACAATGGATCTTGCTAGCTGTAGGGAAAAAATACCATAAGGGGTAAGAAGAAAGCTAAACACAAGATCTATATTATTTAAATGCTATTGAACATCAGGCCTAAAAACTATACAAAAAAGTGCAAATAGGAATAAACATGTACATATGAATGAAAACAATTCTTTTTATCACAAAATATAATTTTTATTTTTTCATTTTTATCCCATTATATTTTTTTCTCTTATTCCTTGATCCTTTTGTATTTTTGATATTTTTTTTAGAGATTGTTGTTACACATAGATAGTGCAATGTTTATATTACATAAACATAAACTCATATGTACAAAAACATGAAAGAATTTTTTTAGTAAAAACAGTGAATTACAGTGTTATACAATAAATTCAATTTTTAAAAACATGAGAGAAGGAGTGGGTATATTGGCAAATGATTCAAAGGCTGGCGGTCGATGAGAACACGACGCACGTTTCGGCGTATGGGCCTTCGTCAGGTAAACCGTCTCAAACTTTCTCTACAATAAAGTGCAGAATAAATACAATATCAGACACACAAAAACACTTTAGGCCTGGGACTTTGAGCATGATACAGCTGTGAGCATTTTATGCTTCAATATCTTTAATGTCTATGCCAATGTTGACAAAAAAATAATATATAATGGGATAAAAATGAAAAAATAAAAATTATATTTTGTGATAAAAAGAATTGTTTTCATTCATATGTACATGTTTATTCCTATTTGCACTTTTTTGTATAGTTTTTAGGCCTGATGTTCAATAGCATTTAAATAATATAGATCTTGTGTTTAGCTTTCTTCTTACCCCTTAAGACAGTACCACGAGTACATTCAACTAGCTATGTCCATATATAAAATTACTGAGCTTTGAAATGTGACAAAATAATTATTATATCAATTCTGGATTAGGTTCTACACTGTGTGGAGCTGATGAAGGGAAATTAATAGACGGTCTCATATAAATGTGAGATGTTCTTGTGAGTGAAGTAAGCACTTGCAGCCTAGCTTAGGACCAAGTGTGTGTCCTGCTTGAAGCCTTTTAAGAAAACAGTCCCTTGAGGCTGTAATTAAGACCTAGGGAGTAGCAACACATGTAACAGGGGGTGTTCTCATGGGAGGTTACAAGAAGAGACAAGGCGGTTACTAAGGAGGGACTACTAAGCCTATTGACCAATGAAAAGCCACCATTTACAAAGGAAAGGGATAGTAGCCAATTAAAAAGATTGGCGGAAAGTGGGCAGAGCTTTATGCACATATCCTGAATACAGCATGCCTCGAAGAGACAGCGCAAGCGCTGCCAAGGAGATACCTAAAAAACCATCTGAGGCTGCCGGTGAGTATCCTTGTCTAGCACCCCACTAGGGTGTGCGGAACTCGCATACTTTGCAGTAGCAAAATTACGCAAAATTAATTCAAAATTACAGAAGAATTACAGATAATTATGTGGAATGCACGTGCCACTTAAAAAATCACCGGAATGCTCCGTATGGATAAAAATTCAACTCTAAATTGTAATTGTGAGTTGATTTTTGTGTTAAAATAAATGCCACCCGCATTCACATTTGTAGTTTTACACTCAAAAATTACACGAACAGTCCTCTGGGGTAAAAAATCTACCTGAAACTTTTGTTGAATGCCTACGTTAAAGTAACTGGTGCTCGCATTCAAAACACTGCCCCTTGTGTTTGTATTTGTAGTTTTGAGCTAAAAAATTACTCGAACAGTCTGCTATGGTAAAAAATCTACCTGCAATGGTTGTTGACTTTCCACGTTAAAGTAACTGCCCCAGACGTTCAAAACCCTGCCACTCGCATTTGGATTTGTAGTTTTGCACTCAAACGTTACAGTCTGCTCGGGTAAAAAAATCTAACTGAAATGCTGCTCGAGTTCGACATTACCCTAATAGTACATATGGCATTAATATTTGTCCTCAAAATTACGCAATGTGGAGTAATGGCGTAATCTTGTTAATTTTGTGTACATTTTGTTACACGAAATTACCAAAACGACACCAATTACACCGGTGTAGTTAAAATGTCACCCAGCTGTTACCCCTGCGTAGCATCCCTACTGGCTCATTGTTTTTGGACCTCGAAGCCAGGGATGTTGCTTTTCTAGCCAAGATATGGCTGCTTTTGCACTGGGTCAGGGTTTGAGAGACGTCTGAGCTAAGGCCTTTTGGAGAGGTCCTGTGTGATATCCGTTGATCCGCCGAGGGAAGGTCCCTTGATAGACGCAGGTACATCAGAGAACTATCGGACAAGTAGATATGCCCCACTTATGATCTCCCCCTCGGTCCATTACTATTGGTATAGAAAACAAGGTCATATCCATGTACAAATTATGGCTCCAAAAAAGCTATTCACAAATACCCCACTGAGCGAATTTGACTGAAGTCCTTTAACCTGAAAATGCATGTCCAGATTCGACAACTGCTCGCATAAGGTTGACCCTGCATTAGCAGGGTTTTGTCCGTTAAAACTACGGTTGGTACCCTACCTCTAAAACGCTTTACCCATCACTGGGGATGTTTAACCAGCAAGACTAGGCAGTGGGCAATTTCCCCAATCGGGCAGAGGACGAGATTCACCTTTCAATGTTTCGCCCGATGCATGCCACTGCGAGGGCTCAATAGCTGAGGGCTCAAAGGCTGAGGGCTCAACAGGTGAGGGATCAATGACTGAGGGCTCAATGGCCGAGGGCTCAATGGCCGAGGGCTCTATGGCTGAGGACTCAATGGCTGAGGACTCAATGGCTGAGGTCTCAATGACTGAGGGCTCAATGGCTGAGGACTCAATGGCCGAGGGCTCTACGGCTGAGGGTTCAACGGCCGAGGGCTCTGGCATTTAGTCAGGAACTTGGTGCTCGCAATTCAAAGTGAATACTCCAAGGACTGTGGTCATTGGAGTATCACATTGGAATCACATTGGTATCACATTGGTATCACATTACCGGGTGCTTGCGTGGACAATTAGGCGCTATTTCATTGATTCTTGCCCAATTGTTTTTCAACCTGTTTTATGTTTGTGATGTACTAAGAAATATTCACTTTTTTGACATTTGAATATGGTTTTGTGTTTTATCACTCTAATTAATCTCTATTTAGAATAGTTTTGGGGAGTATTGGGTCACCTACTGCTGAGGGGGCTGATATGTTATTACTTCTTTTATCTTGGGCCAGGTAACGCTGCCACAGATACAAAGTCAGTGCCCGCTCTTGCACTAACTGCCAATGGCGGACCAGGCTTTGGGGAAATAACAGCAAACACACCCTGTAACGGCCTCCTGCCCAGCCCCACCAGTCTTTCACGTACGATCAGACATGTGATTGACTCTTCCCCAGCCCCACCAGTGCGATCAGATATGTGACTGACCCTTCCCAGGCCCCACCAGTCTTTCAGCTGCGAATAGAACATGTGACTGATTCTGACACAGCCCTACCGGCATTTCAGTGGAGGACCGGACCCGTGACTGGCATCTCTAATTCTGTTGCGCTACGAGAGCCGAGTCTGCAGAGACCTTTAGGGGAGGGACCCTCTCCCCTCAAGGGTGGTGAGAGGGGCAGGGGGAACAAGTTTCAGGGATGCCCGCCACATTTATGTTAGGTTACCTCACCTCACTCCTCCCACAGGAACTTACCCAAGATGTGCTGAATTGGATTAGGCAATCAGTCTCATGCCGTATTTATTTACAAAACACACTTTAAATTGACTATCATTATTGCCACCATCTGAAAAACTTGATATTATATACATATGCATATTACATATAACATGATATTACATACATATGCATATTACATATAACATGATATTACATACATATGCATATTAAATATAACATGATATTACATACATATGCATATTGCATATAACATATTGCATACATATGCATATTGCATATAACATGATATTACATACATATGCATATTACATATAACATGATATTACATACATATGCATATTACATATAAGATGACATTACATACATATGCATATTACATATAACATGATATTACATACATATGCATATTGCATATAACATGATATTACATA
This sequence comes from Calotriton arnoldi, assembly GCA_963921515.1. NCBI lineage: Eukaryota > Metazoa > Chordata > Amphibia > Caudata > Salamandridae > Calotriton > Calotriton arnoldi. Next base: position 2,119,350 of record CAWUFW010002387.1, on the reverse strand, counting down.
CATATGCATATTACATATAACATGATATTACATACATATGCATATTACATATAACATGATATTACATACATATGCATATTACATATAACATGATATTACATATATAGGGTAAAGCTCCTTACAGAATCTAGACAGTGAGTCACCGAATCAGCAAAGGATGGTTTAGAATCATGCTTGGCCACACCCTTGGCCCGTCGTCATTAATTTGGTTGGGTCTCAATCGATGTGGAAGCCCGTGCCACCTTGTACGCTGAACTCCTAGTTAAACCATGTCAGTGCCAATCCTGCATAGGACTCTGGCACCCTTTGGGAGCTGAGGTTGGGCACTCCGCCACTTCCTGGAGTGGTGTCATCGAGTACCCATGAAGGGCCTAAGGACAGACACTGACGGACTCACCCTTGACCCCTCTCTGACCACCGCGGTACCACTGCCCTTGTTTGGGGTAACACTGAACCCGAATCCCGGGCTCTTCTGTAGTTTTGGACTATCTGATGCCAAGGAGTTTCCCTGCTTTGTGGCCAACTGAGAATCGACCTCGCAAAAGACGAGAAAACTGAATACACGTAAGAGAACAAAAAACACCAGAAAACCAGACCTAACCAGTAAAATAGTTATAACTTCATTCCAGAAAAAAAAGGTTAACCATCATCAACCCTAGGCATTTGGGGCAGGAAGATGGGAACAAAACGTGTGCTTCTTCAATAGCAGGAAGAGTGGCGCGGAACCAGATGCAGAGGCACCAGGGAGTAAAGACGGCAAAGACCTAAATCAGACATCTTGAATGCAGATTACCTGCCACCCTGCAGCTCGTACTACCGACTCCGCAGACCAGGGCCGGCTTTAGGTTGGTGCTCCCGGTGTAGCCGCACCTGGCACTGCGCTGGTGGGAGGTACTGTGTTTGGAAATAATAGAAATAACTTGTGGGTTTAAAAGCACTGACTGAGTTCTGTGTGTTAAGCAGTTTTTAGGCAACAATAAAAATGTCAAGATAACTCAGGTGATTCGTTTTCCTGCTGTAGAGAGGTCGAGTTTTGTCTAGTGGGCATTTTGACTCATCATACAGTAGCGCAGAGGGATAATGTGCCTTCAGCAAAGAACATGCATCATGCAGATCGCAGAACTGCATTTTATGTGGATAGCTCAGTGGGTTACTGCTTTTGTCACAGAGACCCTTTTCTTATTTGTGGTCCATAAGTTACAATCCTAATAGAGCACATTGACCTCTGAACTGTCATCAAAGAGCTGCATGCAAACTGCATGGCAGGTTAGAACATTATCTATGACATGTGACTCCTACACCTTGTAATCCTCATTGCCTTATGTAACATTTCCAATAGACTGATTTACACACGTTTGATTAATTGTCTCTGTATAATGTGTGTGATGTAAAGTGCTCTGACACCCTACACTGGTATGCGAAGCACTATAAAACAAATTAAATGCATGTGAGAGAGGTGCTATGGAGAGATGATGGGGCACTGTTGGAAGGTGCTAGTGAGGAAATTCGTGGAGAATGAGTTCATTGTGGGTGGGGGGGGGCATCAAAAAAAGACTGTTGCACCAGGCACCACCAGCGTTAAAGCCAGCCCTGGCTGCCGCAGCCCCTGCCCTCCAGTCCCGGCAGGAGCCGCGTTTCGTGGCTCACATCCTGCATGCCAGCTGCCGAAATTCAAAAAGGCTACGGAAGTTGCCATTGCCCCCACCCCGCACTAACCGGGGAGCCCATCTACTTGTCAGGGGCCAATACTGTTGGCTGCCCCCTCCTTGAACCAAACAGCTTCTGACAGGCGAAGAATCTGCTCAGTGACTGACTCTGTCCCAACCCTACTGCCCTTTGTAATGGAAGTCGGACAATTGACTGATTCGCCTTCAGCCCTGCCGGCCTTCCAGAACTGCACCTGGTAAGTGATTGATTCTGTTACAGTCCTTCTGGCTCTTCAGATGCGAGCACAAATGACTGACTGTCTACGCTCCTCTAACTTTCCATGATTTACTCGACCTTTGGAATGTCACTGTTTCTGTGACACCACTGACTTCAGAAGACGACATGATATGTGACTGGCTTTGCACAAGTCTGACTTTCAGCAGCTAGCCTGGCATGTGACTGACTGCCAGCTCAAAGGTGAGCCTGGGATGAGACTGGCTCTGCCCCAGCTCTTCTAACTTTTCAAAGGTGACCCTGTCATATTACTGACCCTATTCCAGCTCTGTCAGCCTTTCAGCAGCGAGCCCAGAATGTGACTGACTGGCAGCTTTACTGCATGTTCAGAGGTGAGCATGATATGCGACTGGCTCTGCCCCAGCTCTTCTAACCTTTCAAAGGTGAGCCGGTCATATTACAGACTCAGTCCCAGGTTTGTCAGCCTTTCAGTAGCGAGCCTGACATGTAACTGACTGCCAGCTCTACTACCTGTTCAGAGGTGAGCAAGATATGTGACTGACTCTGCCCCAGCTCTTCTAACTTTGCAAAGGTGACCCTGTCATATTACTGACCCTGTTCCAGCTCTGTCAGCCTTTCAACACGAGCCTGACATGTGACTGACTGCCAGATTTACTGCATGTTCAGAGGTGAGCACGATATGCGACTGGCTCTGCCCCAACTCTTCTAACCTTTCAAAGGTGAGCCTGTCATATTACAGACCCTGGTCCAGCTCTGTCAGCCTTTCAGCAGCGAGCCTGACATGTGACTGACTGCCAGATTTACTGCCTGTTCAAGGGTGAGCATAAAATACGACTGTCTCTTCCCCAGCTCTTCTAACCGTTCAAAGGTGAGCCTGTCATATTACTGACTAACTCCCAACTCTGTCAGCCTTTCAGTGGTGCGTCTGACATGTGACCGACTGTCCGCTTCACCGGCTGTTCGAAGGTGAGCATGATATGTGACTGGCTGTGCCCAAGCTCTTCCACCCTTTCAAAGGTGACCCTGTCACATGACTGACTCCTCCCCGGCCTTATCAGCCTTTCAAACGTGAACCTGACGTGTGACTGACTGCCACCTCAGTTCAGAGGTGAGCATCATGTTATTTGACTGGCTCTGCCCCGGCTCTTCTAACATTTCAAAAGTGAGCCTCTCATAAATAATACTGACTCAGTCCCAGCTCTGTCAGCCTTTCCGTGGCGAGCCTGACACGTGACTGACTCTGTGGCATCCCTACCTACCTCCCAAACGCTGCGCTGACCCGACTGCCGGGGCTTGCTGATTCACTCTCCACCCCTGAGAGCGGCAGTACTCTCCACCGACCCTCCAGACCCAGCCCCCATACAAGTGCCTGGCGCCTATTTTTCTTAAATGACTATTTCAGCGCCTCCACTGGAGGGTCTGATCTCAATGCCAAGAAATGTGATGAAAACGTGGTTTCCTTCCTTCTTCTCTTCCGGAGGGGCGCGGGGTGGCCGCTGGGAGCAGCGAAGCCTGCACGCAGAGAGAAACGCGTGCAACCGAAGGAGAAAGGAAAACAGGCCGTTCACACGGGACGGTACCACCAAGAAGGGCAGACACGAGGGCGGATGGAGAGGCCTTGGAAAGGCGGGGAGTCCTGGAGCAGGGAGACCACAGGCTCCACTCACTGGGCATCGGTCACGCGAGCAGCCAGGCAGGGTGCCAACTATTCGGGTGACACACTGAAGTACACAAAACAGTGATGGGTGGAAGGCTTGAATTAATCTCAGCCACTCCTAATTACTCGGGCTGCATCCCAGGCCATCTTTATTCTGCACACCATGCCACCCCAGTTAGAGCTAGGCCGGGAACAAAAAACTCTACTGCACTTCACAGAGTTCCGCAAGCGGCAGAGTGCGTTCAATCACGCCGTTCGCGCTGATTTTTAGCGCCGGGTGTTTGTCCCACGCTGGAAAATCAGCACGAACTGCACCATGTGCAACGCAAGAGGGCACTGCTTCTTTTGGCCACTCGAGTAGATTTTCCTCAACGTGAACGGAGGTTTCTCAACGCAAGCGGTCGCGACCATCTGCGACCGCCAGCGTTGAGAAATCTCGGTGGGAGGTGGTCTAGTACTGGATTTTCCTTGCTAGCGCTCACCAACTTAACGTTGGCGAGTACGAGCGAGGGCAAAACTCTGCTCTGCGAACTCCGCGTGCTCCGCAGAGTACAGAAAACTCAGCAAACTCCGCAAATAGAGTGGAGTTCACAACCCAGGCCTAGTTAGGGCCAAGCCATATGCAAATCAGTCTTGACCCTTCTCCAATAGGCACAGTCAAGCCCAAACTGCTAGGCGGGGTCCTCCCTGAACCAGAACACAAGCAATCCAGGACCGGTTTCACCCTAGTTAGGACTCTTCAGCAGGGTACAGCTTGATTCCAGTGGCACAGTGAGCACGCTACCCACGTCTGGGCATACCCGCCGCACTTAAGGTGACACGCCGAAGTATGAGACACCTCAAGCTTCACTCACTGGGCACCGTTCATGCCAGGAACCAGGCTGGGTGCCTACTATCTTGGTGGGGCACACATATTTTGGGTCTGGGGAAGTCTGCTGGGGTCAGAGATAAGTGTTACAGCAAACAAATGATGGACGGAATGCTGACAATGCAAACATTCTCCCCCAGTCAAAAGATCTGGGTTAAATCCATCGTTTTTTTGCCCACTACGCCACCCCAGTTTGGACCCAGCCATATGCAAATCAGTCTTGACCCTGTGCTCCATGGGAACAGTCCAGACCGAAGTGGGGTGGCGTAGTGGGCAAAAGAACGATGGATTTAACCCAGATCTTTTGACTGGGGGAGAATGTTTGCATTGTCAGCATTCCGTCCATCATTTCTTTGCTGTAACACTTTTCGCCCTAAGTGGGATGGGTATGCCCAGACGTGGGTCCCTTGCTCACTGCGCCACTGGATTCAAGCTAGCCTGGCTGAAGAAGGGTGACATACCCTGAAACCGGTCCCAGGATGCTTGTTTCCGGTCCAGGGAGGACCTGGCCTGGCAGTTCGGTCTGGACTGTTCCCAAGGGGCACAGGGTCAAGACTGATTTGCATATGGCTGGGTCCAAAATGGGGTGGCGTAGTGGGCAAAAGAACGATGGATTTAACCCAGATCTTTTGACTGGGGGAGAATGTTTGCATTGTCAGCATTCCGTCCATCATTTGTTTGCTGTAACAGGGGTCAGAGATAAGGTCATCAGACGACGTCACATCACCAGGACACCAGACTCCACTCTTGGAATTTCCTTTTGCCAGTCATTTTTGACAATGAGGACAGTGAAAAGCTTGAAGTGGTAAAAATGTGAAAATCTTGCAAAAGTGGACAGTGTAAGAATATCAGACTCGTGAGGAGTGTGAGATTCTTGTCATAGGTGGACTTGCGAGGATCTGCTTGTGGTGGACCGTGCAAGAATCTTGCTGTGGTGGACAGTTTGAGAATCTTAGGCAGTGTGAGAATCACTTAGTGCGGGCAGCCTGAGAATCTTACAGAGCTGACTAAGAATCTCATGTAATGTGTGGTGTGAGGCTCTTGCACTATTGAGCAGTGTGAGAATCTTGCAAAAGTGGGCAGTGAGAGAATGTAACAGTGCTTACAGTGTGATTATACTACTGTCAGTAGTGCGCAAACCTCGCAGAAGTGGTTAGCGTGCAAATCTCATGGAGGTGGGAAGTGTGACAATCTCACAGTGGGAGTTAGTGTGATAATCTCATAGTAGTGAGCAGTGTGAAAATCTTGCAGTGCTGGGCAGTGTTGGAAGTGTCAGGGAAGGAGTGAAGTGGCCTGGTGGCTAAACTACAGACTGTGGAACTTTGAGACATTGGTTCCAATCCTGGCTCTGGCGCTTGACAGAAAATCTTGTGATTTTGGGCGAACCACTTATTCTGCCTGTGCCTGAACTTGTAAATATATGTGAAATGTAATGCAGTTGTGAAGTGTACAGTGACTGTTCAGTTCAAAATAGTAAAAGCCCCAAATAATGTCCACAATATTGTATTGTCTCCCAGCACCCCACTGGTGAACAGCTATCTACAGCTGCTGGGCAGGATAACAATCTATCTATGGAGGGCACTGTGACCCTTGGGGGCAATGGGGTGAGAAGATCACTCTCAGGGGCAGTATGATAGTCCTGTTGTGGTGAGCAGTGAGAGGTTGCCACCGGATGAGCCGTGTGAGATTCTCACCGAAGTGGGCAGTGTGAGAATTTCACTGAGTTGGCAGTGTGAGAATTTGTCAGTGGGGGGCAGTGTTAGAAATGACTATCTCTGTGGTGGGTGGTGTGGTGTTGGTAATGTGACAATCTCGCAATGGTGAAAGTGTGAGAATCTCAGTGGTGAGGAGTGAGAGAGCCTCACAGGTGTAGAGTGTGTGAGGGTCTCGCAGTGTATTAATTATTTATTCTTTTGTTTTATTTGAGAGTTTTATATAGAGCTGGCTAGACCGTAGGGTATCAGAGAGATTTACAAGACACGTCAACAGAGACCACAGCATTAATATAAGGATTCAAAGTTGACGGAGTATATCCAGAGGGAATACAAAACAATGCAACATTATATATGTATATCAAAGGTATCAAATAATACAACATTATCCATCAGCAGGGGCGGCTCCTCCATGTGGGCGGAGGAGCGTCGCCCCACTGCTTTCTCGCAGTGCGAGAAGCAGAAACATAAAATGGTATTTTAAATACCATTTTATGATTCTGCTTCTCGCACTGCGAGAAAGCAGAAGGCAGGGTTTGGTTGGGGGCGGGCGGGTGGGCATTCCTGCTCCAGGCAGGGGAGGAGTGGCTTGCCCACTTTTGTGTGCGCTGACTGTTTGGTCGGCCCCAGGGCCGACCAAACCAGTCATGCACACTCTGCATTTTCTCTATGTAGGCTGCATGCAGCCTACATAGAGAAAATGGCCTCCCCATAGACGCCTGTGGGGGTCGGCGTCCTAGCCAATCACAACGCTGCCATTGCAGCATTGTGATTGGCTTAGGGGAGGAGAGGGAGGCTGCCTGCTTCCTGTAGAAGCAGAGAGAGGAGACGCAATGTGACGTGACACGGGACCGGAGGCCAAGGTAAGTAATTTTTTTTTTAATTAACTCTCCCCGTGCGACCCCCTCCCACCTCCCACCCGCGTGTCATGCGGGCCACGACTGCCCATCAGTGATGGCTTAAACGCTGAATTGGTTCAAGCGACCGTATCGAATGATCCTGTCGATGAAGTACGTTTGAAACAAGTACAGGAGGGATTACGGCAGAGATCTTTAGGAAGTGAGTTCCAAATCATTGGAGCATTACCAGAGAAAGAAAGTCTCTGGGATGGTTTTTTTCAGTTTGGGAGGGATAAGAAGGAGTGAGTTGAAGCTTCTTGGGGTCCGATTTCTACCCGCTCTCAATAGTTTGCTTTCCATATATTTAGGGTTTGCAATGCCAGGGCTTTGTGGGTGATACAAGCTGTCTTGAGGAGGCATCTTCCATCTATGGGGAGCCAAGTGAGAATCTAGAGAGCGGGTGAGATGTGGTCAAATCTTTTGGTAACTGCGAGGAGTCTAGCGGCTGCTTTAGGAGTTCTTAGAGGCGCAAGGTGGCTTTTCAGGGTCCCAGTGATTATGGCGTTGCTGTAGTCAATGCGAGAGGACAAGTGATTGCACTACAGCCTTTAGGTCTTCAGGTGGAATAAACGGTTTGATTTCCTTGAGATTTTATAGGGCAGAGAGCGCCCCTTTGGTGAATTGTTGATGTGTTCTTTCATTGACATGTTTTTGCCTACGATGATTCTCAGGGTGTGCAGTGTAAGAATCTTCCAGCAGTGAGCAGTGTGAGAAACACTCAGTGGTGCAGAGTGAGAGTATGTCACAGCTGAGAGCAGGGTGAGAATCTCAGCAGTGATGAGTGAGAGTATCTTGCAGCTGTGAGCAGTGTGATAATTTCAGCAGTGAGAAGTGAGAGTATAATGCAGCTGTGAGCAGTGTGAGAATCACTCAGCAGTTAGGTGTGAGAGTATCTCGTAGCTGTGAGCAATGTGAAAATCTCAGCAGTGATGAGTGAGAGCATCTCGCAGCAGTGCGCAGTGTGAGAATCCCAGCAGTGAGAAGAGAGAGTATCTCACAGCTTTGAGCAGTGTGAGAATCTCAGCGGTGGGGAGTGAGAGAGTCTCACAGTTGTGAGCAGTGTGAGAATCTCTAAGCAGTGGAGAGTGAGAGTATCTCGCAGCTGTGAGCAGTGTGAGAATTAAGCCTGGGCAGAATAGCAGAACTCCGCGAAGTGACATAAAACCTCTGCCGCGCTATGCGGAGTTCCGCAAGCGGCGGAGTGCGTTAGGGTCATGCTGTTCGTGGTGATTTTCAGTGCCGGGTGTTTGTAACGTGCTGGAAAATCATGCGCAAGAAGGCGCTGCTTTCCTTTTGCTGCTTGGGTAGATTTTCTAAATGAGCGGCAGCTTTCTCAACGCGAGCGGAATGTTTCTCAATGCGAGCAGTTGCGAGCATACGCGACCACTCGCATTGAGAAATCTGACAGTCCGCGTTGAGAAATCTCGCCGGGATGCTGATTTTCCTTGCTCGCGCTCGCCAACTTGACGTTAACGAGCGCTTCGTCAACTTGGTATTGACAAGTGCGAGCAAGGAAAAAAACTTGCAGAGCAGAGTTTTTCGGAACTCTGCGAGCTCCACTGAACGCGGAGTGCAGAAAACTCAGCAAACTCCGCGAGCAGAGTGGAGTTCACCGCCCAGGGTAAGTGAGAATGTCAGCGATGGGGAGTAAGAGTGGAGTGGAGAAGTGTGGCTCAATGGTTAGAGCGGCAGACCCTGATGCAGAGATCTGGCCCGGGACCAGGGTTCAATTCCCGCCTCGGCGGGTCTTGGGCTCAATTTCCTCGGACCTGATAATTCTCGCCTCGGTGCCTATTCTAATCATGGGTCCCACTCTGCAACTCTGGGCAATAGCTTGCTTAATCTCCACAACGGCCCCAACAGCACTGGGATGCCTGGCTTCACCCTGGGGGTGCCCAGGAGTGGACATTTCACAGGGAAAAGCCAGGAAGGGTTCCACAGCGGTATGCGTACAGCGCCTGGACACCCCTTTGGGGGTATGGGTGCGCTTTACAAGTACAAATTTCATTTAATCTCGAAGCTGTGAGCAGTGTGAGAATGTCAGCAGTGAGGTGTGAGAGTATCTCACTGCTGTGAGCAGTGTGAGAACCTCAGCAGTGAGAGGTGAGAGCATTTTGCAGCTGTGAGCAGTGTGAGAATCACTCAGCAGTGAGGAGTGAGAGCATCTTGAAGCTGTGTGCAGTGTGAGAATCTGTCAGCTGTGAGGAGTGAAAGCATCTTGCAGCTGTGAGCAGTGTGAGAATCACTCAGCAGTTAGGAGTGAGAGCATCTTGCAGCTGTGAGCAGTGTGAGAATCACTCAGCAGTTAGGAGTGAGAGCATCTTGCAGCTGTGAGCAGTGTGAGAATCACTCAGCAGTTAGGAGTGAAAGAATCTCGCAGCTGTGAGCAGTGTAAGAACCGCAGCAGTGAGGAGTGAGAGTATCTGGCAGCGATTGTCAATGTGAGAATCTCACAGCTGTGAGTAGTGTTAACAACTGTCAGCGGAGGACAGTGTAACAATTTCAGCTAGAATTTCACCCAGCTGAGAAGTGTACGAATTTCACCCCGATGGGCAGTGTGAGAAGCTGCCACTGTCCAGACATCGAGCGGAGGGGAGGACTTCGCGCACACTCTGCCCTGCACGGAACATCTTCCTCCGGTGTCAGAGCGGGAGATGTTGTGACATTTCTCCAGCAGGTACTTCAGAAGCTGTCTCCTGCGCTCCTATCGGAGATCTGGTGTCCGTCTCAGTGACATGTTTGTACAAGCAACGTCTAATCTCAGGTGAAGGGCCCAGCGGAGATATCGCCTGCGACGGAATTACCTGTGTGTGTTGCACACGTCATCGCCTGCCTGTGTGCGTTATGCAGTATCATCTGGCTGTAAGTTACAATCCCACCTGGCTGTACATACAATGCCTCATCCAGGTGAAGGGCCCAGCGGAGGTATCGCCTGCGACGGAATCACGTGTGTGTGTGTTGCACACGTCATCGCATATCTGTGTGTGTTATGCAGTATCACCTGGCTGTATGTTAGTCTCAACTGGCTGTGTATTACAGTATTTTCTGGCTGTATTTTACAATATCGCCTAGCCGTGTAACTCATTAACTCACTAACTCACCATCACCTGTCTGTATATTACAGCAACCCTTAGCTGTGTAGTACAACATCACCTGACTGTATATTATTGTATGACCTGGCTGCATATTACAGTAGGACCTGGCCGTATGTTACTGTATCACCTAGCTGTATATTACAGCATCACCTGACTGTATATTATTGTATGACCTGGCTGCATATTACAGTAGGACCTGGCCGTATGTTACTGTATCACCTAGCTGTATATTACAGCATCATCTGGTTGTATATTATAATATGACCTGGCTGCATATTACAGTAGGACCTGGCCGTATGTTACTGTATCACCTAGCTGTATATTACAGCATCACCGAGCTGTATATTACAGTATCACTTAGCTGTATATTACAGTATCATCTGGTTGTATATTATAGTATCACCTGGCTGTATAGTACAGTATCACCTTACTGCACCTGACTGTGTATTACAGTATCATCTGGCCGTAAATTACAGTAATACCTTGTGTACATTACAGAATCACCTGTCTGTATATTTCAGTATCACTTGGCTGTGCATGACAGTATCACGTGACTGTGTATTGCATCAGAACCACCTTGCTGTATATTACAGTATCACCCAGCTGTATATTACAGTATCACCTGGCTGTGTATCACAGTATCACCTGGCTGTGCATCACAGTATCACCTGGCTGTGTATCACAGTATCACCTGGCTGTGTATCACAGTACCACCTGGCTGTGCATCACAGTATCACCTGGCTGTGTATCACAGTATCACCTGACTGTGTATTGCATCAGAACCACCTTGCTGTATATTACAGTATCACCCAGCTGTATATTACCGTATCACCTGGTTGTAAATTACAATATCACCTGACTCTGCATCACCGTATCACCTGGCTGTGTATCACAGTATCACCTGGCTGTGCATCACCGTATCACCTGGCTGTGCATCACAGTATCACCTGGATGTGCATCACAGTATCACCTGCCTGTGTATCACAGTATCACCTGGCTGTGTATCACAGTATCACCTGGCTGTGTATCACCGTATCACCTGGCTGTGTATCACAGTATCACCTGCCTGTGTATCCCAGTACCCCTGGATGTGCATCACCGTATCACCTGGCTGTGTATCACAGTACCACCTGGCTGTGTATCACAGTATCACCTGCCTGTGTATCCCAGTACCCCCTGGATGTGCATCACCATATCACCTGGCTGTGTATCACAGTATCACCTGGCTGTGTATCACTGTATCACCTGGCTGTGTATCACAGTATCACCTGGCTGTGTATCACAGTACCACCTGGCTGTGTATCACAGTACCACCTGGCTGTGCATCACCGTATCACCTGGCTGTGTATCACAGTATCACCTGGCTGTTTATCACAGTACCACCTGGCTGTGCATCACCGTATCACCTGGCTGTGTATCACAGTACCACCTGGCTGTGCATCACCGTATCACCTGGCTGTGTATCACAGTATCACCCGGCTGTGCATCACAGTATCACCCGGCTGTTTATCACAGTACCACCTGGCTGTGCATCACCGTATCACCTGGCTGTGTATCACAGTATCACCTGGCTGTGTATCACAGTATCACCTGGCTGTGTATCACAGTATCACCTGGCTGTGCATCACAGTACCACCTGGCTGTGCATCACAGTATCACCTGGCTGTGCATCACCGTATCACCTGGCTGTGTATCACAGTATCACCTGGCTGTGTATCACAGTATCACCTGGCTGTGCATCACAGTACCACCTGGCTGTGCATCACAGTATCACCTGGCTGTACATCACAGTATCACCGGGCTGTGTATCACAGTACCACCTGGCTGTGCATCACCGTATCACCTGGCTGTGTATCACAGTATCACCCGGCTGTGCATCACAGTATCACCTGGCTGTGTATCACAGTATCACCTGTCTGTATATTTCAGTATCACTTGGCTGTGCATGACAGTATCACCTGACTGTGTATTGCATCAGAACCACCTTGCTGTATATTACAGTATCACCCAGCTGTATATTACAGTATCACCTGGTTGTAAATTACAATATCACCTGACTCTGCATCACAGTATCACCTGGCTGTGCATCACAGTATCACCTGACTCTGCATCACAGTATCACCTGGCTGTGTATCACAGTACCACCTGGCTGTGCATCACAGTATCACCTGGCTGTGTATCACAGTATCACCTGACTCTGCATCACAGTATCACCTGGCTGTGTATCACAGTACCACCTGGCTGTGCATCACCGTATCACCTGGCTGTTTATCACAGTATCACCTGGCTGTGTATCACAGTACCACCTGGCTGTGCATCACCGTATCACCTGGCTGTGTATCACAGTATCACCAGGCTGTGCATCACCGTATCACCTGGCTGTGTATCACAGTATCGCCTGGCTGTTTATCACAGTACCACCTGGCTGTGCATCACCGTATCACCTGGCTGTGTATCACAGTACCACCTGGCTGTGCATCACAGTATCACCTGGCTGTGTATCACAGTATCACCTGACTCTGCATCACAGTATCACCTGGCTGTGTATCACAGTACCACCTGGCTGTGCATCACCGTATCACCTGGCTGTGTATCACAGTACCACCTGGCTGTGCATCACAGTATCACCTGGCTGTGCATCACCGTATCACCTGGCTGTGTATCACAGTATCACCTGGCTGTGCATCACAGTATCACCTGGCTGTGTATCACAGTATCACCTGGCTGTGCATCACAGTAGCACCTGACTGTGTATTAGTGTATCACCCAGCTGTGTATCACAGTATCACCTGGCTGTGTATCACAGTACCACCTGGCTGTGCATCACCGTATCACCTGGCTGTGTATCACAGTATCACCTGGCTGTGCATCACAGTAGCACCTGACTGTGTATTAGTGTATCACCCAGCTGTGTATCACAGTATCACCTGGCTGTGCATCACCGTATCACCTGGCTGTGCATCACCGTATCACCTGGCTGTGTATCACAGTATCACCTGGCTGTGCATCACAGTATCACCTGGCTGTGTATCACAGTACCACCTGGCTGTGTATCACAGTATCACCTGGCTGTGCATCACAGTATCACCTGGCTGTGTATCACAGTATCACCTGGCTGTGCATCACAGTATCACCTGGCTGTGTATCACAGTATCACCTGGCTGTGTATCACAGTATCACCCGGCTGTGCATCACAGTATCACCTGGCTGTGTATCACAGTATCACCTGTCTGTATATTTCAGTATCACTTGGCTGTGCATGACAGTATCACCTGACTGTGTATTGCATCAGAACCACCTTGCTGTATATTACAGTATCACCCAGCTGTATATTACAGTATCACCTGGTTGTAAATTACAATATCACCTGACTCTGCATCACAGTATCACCTGGCTGTGCATCACAGTATCACCTGGCTGTGCATCACAGTATCACCTGGCTGTGTATCACAGTATCACCTGACTCTGCATCACAGTATCACCTGGCTGTGTATCACAGTACCACCTGGCTGTGCATCACCGTATCACCTGGCTGTTTATCACAGTATCACCTGGCTGTGTATCACAGTACCACCTGGCTGTGCATCACCGTATCACCTGGCTGTGTATCACAGTATCACCTGGCTGTGCATCACCGTATCACCTGGCTGTGTATCACAGTATCACCTGGCTGTTTATCACAGTATCACCTGGCTGTGTATCACAGTACCACCTGGCTGTTTATCACAGTATCACCTGGCTGTGTATCACAGTACCACCTGGCTGTGCATCACCGTATCACCTGGCTGTGTATCACAGTACCACCTGGCTGTGCATCACCGTATCACCTGGCTGTGTATCACAGTACCACCTGGCTGTGCATCACCGTATCACCTGGCTGTGTATCACAGTATCACCTGGCTGTGTATCACAGTATCACCTGGCTGTGTATCACAGTATCACCTGACTCTGCATCACAGTATCACCTGGCTGTGTATCACAGTATCACCTGCCTGTGTATCCCAGTACCACCTGGCTGTGCATCACCGTATCACCTGGCTGTGTATCACAGTACCACCTGGCTGTGCATCACCGTATCACCTGGCTGTGTATCACAGTATCACCTGGCTGTGTATCACAGTATCACCTGGCTGTGTATCACAGTACCACCTGGCTGTGCATCACCGTATCACCTGGCTGTGTATCACAGTATCACCTGGCTGTGTATCACAGTATCACCTGGCTGTGCATCACAGTATCACCTGGCTGTGTATCACAGTATCACCTGGCTGTGTATCACAGTATCACCCGGCTGTGCATCACAGTATCACCTGGCTGTGTATCACAGTATCACCTGGCTGTGCATCACAGTATCACCTGGCTGTGTATCACAGTATCACCTGGCTGTGCATCACCGTATCACCTGGCTGTGTATCACAGTATCACCTGGCTGTGCATCACAGTAGCACCTGACTGTGTATTAGTGTATCACCCAGCTGTGTATCACCGTATCACCTGGCTGTGCATCACCGTATCACCTGGCTGTGCATCACCGTATCGCCTGGCTGTGCATCACCGTATCGCCTGGCTGTGCATCACCGTATCACCTGGCTGTGTATCACAGTATCACCTGACTCTGCATCACAGTACCACCTGGCTGTGTATCACAGTACCACCTGGCTGTGTATCACAGTATCACCTGGCTGTGCATCACAGTATCACCTGGCTGTGTATCACAGTATCACCTGGCTGTGTATTAGTGTATCACCTGGGCGTATATTATATTACAGTATCACTTGGCTGCACATTACAGTATCACTTACCTGTATATTACGGTATCACTTACCTTTGTATGTCGAGCGGTGTCAAGTGTATACGCACTATCTTCTATCTGCGTAAAACACACAGAATCGTCTGTCTCTGTACATGACGTAGTCTCCCTACCTGTGTAAATTAACTATTATGGCCTATATGCAACGCACTAAAACACTAGAGGCATTGGACTCCTCCGAGCCACCGTAAGAAGCGAAGCTCGAAAATGAATTTGTAGTAATCCAGACAGCTCCAATATGGGTTCTTAAAGTAATTTATTTGAGGACAGATAAATACCAGCAACCTTCAGCAATACCATTTCAATACTGGTCATTCTTGGAATCTTAACTGTGATGCAGTTCCACCGCATCACAGTTACATCATAAGATTCCAGCTACTACCACAGAAAGCGTCCACCCTTGCGTGGGCACTGACTGTGAGCAGACACCCGAATGATGCTCTGTCCCTTTCATCCCCTCATGTGGCCAGGCTGCTGAAATATTAACTGGTCCTTCTTCTAAATGGTTTGTTACTAAACAACGCACATCTTACGTCACTACTGTAAAGCACCTATCATTTACAGTGCCCTTTAGACTCAGTACTGCATACACATCAGACACTGCACAGTTGGTAGCTCTGTTGTTAGCACTTATATAGCGCTTTCAACAATTGTCGTGGCGCTGTTAGCTTTCCATCTGAGCACCCCTTCGAATCCAAGCACTCATCGTTTGTATCATGAATGCTGTTTGTTGATTTTTGGTTGTGTGTGGTTAGTAGAAAATGTTGTTCAGTGCTTTCAGACTGGTTAGTGTGAGTTAGTGTGAAGTAAATGAGTCTGAGCTAGGGAGATCTTTTTAGGGTCACATGTATGGTGGGTGTGCAGAAGGCCGTTCTGCCTTCCTGGTGCTGGGGTCAGTGTCCAGTGTCCAGTACTCGACAGAGCACACAGGGAGGGAACCGAGGTGTGAGAGACCCAAGGCCCGAGTCACGGCCACCCACCCACCCTCCAAAGAGAAAAGCAAAGAATTGACCTCTGAGATGACCACTTTTTGGGTTTGAGACAGCAATTCTCAGGCCGTATTTCTTACAAAAAACAGAAATTGCATTGACAGCATTTTTCATGATGATCACAATTTGCACATTTTAAAATTAAAGGGGTTGGAGAATCGCTAGACATTGGAATCACCAAACCAACATTGTTGGAGTCATGATTGTCCACCCGCTGGCCCTTAGAGCACGGGCTAATTGACTTGGGAGCCAGAGTGCAGGCCACCAGCCCCCGCCTCAGATATAAACAATCCACGGGGACTCCCCTGCTCCCTCACAAGGAGAAGGAGCCAAGGCCAGCAAGTCAGCTGAGCCCTGAAACATCCATGTCAGAGCCAACCCGAGCAGGATCCCCCTGGCGCCCTTGGGAGATGGGCCTGGGCAGCCGGGCTGTGTCTTCGTCCCGTGGTGCAAGCTCCAACTCTCAACAATCCCAGGGCAGGGCAATAGAATACCCAGAGGGCGAAGCACAATGCAGAACTTCCCCAACTCAGGTGGATAGAAAATCTGGATTTCATTAAAGAGCCTGAGGCTAATATTATTGCATGCTCCTTTAATGCCACCCCAATCAGCAGTCCCTTTAAGAACATGCAACACACAAACTTCCAACAATATAAAACAGTAGAACACCCAACCATCTTCCTTCTTTTTATCCATCTGCATCAAACTTGTATTAAGCACCAAACATCACCGAAACTAAATAAACAAAGTTCACAACAAACTCAAAGTCCAAGATAAATTAAGACAAGCCTTTAGAGCATCCAGCGATTGCATCCAGCGATTGCATCCAGCGATTGCATCCAGCGATTGCATCCAGCGATTGCATCCAGCGATTGCATCCAGCGATTGCATCCAGCGATTACTGATGTCCTCCTCAGGTCCTCTCCATTCTTATTGTTGTGCTCGAGCTATAACATAAGTAGCACAATTAATTTTGGGCAAGGTACAAGGGAGGGATAATATTAGCCTTTGTGTCTTTAATAAAATCCAGATTTAGAACGGGAAGTAGCGAGAATGCGCTGTGCCATAGGGGATGTGAGTCCGAGGGGTCTTTTTACCATCTACTCTGGGAATGCCCTATCCTGCAGGAGTACTGGCAGAAAATAGCCGAGGCAATGATGGACGTGGTGGGCATGGAAGTTTCGTTAGAACCTTATTGGCTCCTCCTGATAACGGCGGCAAATGATGATTGGCCAAGACATGTAAAGCAATGTTTGGCACTCGCTGCAGCGGTAGCAAAGCGAAATGTGGCAAAGAAATGGGGGCGACTGCCATCCCGACAGTGGCGGAATGGGAAAATGAGTTAGACTGGTGCTGGCAAGCGGAACTGACGATTTATAAGAGCAGAGGGTGCCCTAAGAAAGGGGAGAAAATTTGGGGAGCGTGGCAGACATACCGAAGCTTGTAGAATGGACACTGTGTGGCAACATGTTCACTGTTAGTGAACATTGAAATAAGTTATATAATGCATAAGATTGAGACCCAAAAAAGGAATGATGATACAATATAAGTGCTCTTTGTATGTACAGTCATGGTTTACGTAACAATAAAAAGAAATTAAAAAAACAAAATCTAGATTTTCTGTCCACCAGAGCTGAGGAGAATCTGCATTTTATGGCAAGGACCAGAAGCTAATATTATTGCAAGTTTAAAACTACCTCAACAAGCAATTATCCGCAGTTTCAACAGGCTTAAATAAAACCTCTGGAAAACAGCATCATTCGACCAATCAGCGCACCTTAAAATGTCTTGCAATATGTGCACCTCCAAGCATGAAAGCGTTTGACGCTGACGCAACCCTCACAGAATGTGCCCCAAACATGCTAACATCCACCCAGAACTTTTCATCATCTCCTTCACCCAACGAGCAAGAGTAGGTGAAGAAACTGCTCTATGCGGACATTTAATAGAACTGAGCAACTATTTTTCAAAATCAGCCCTTAACTGAGCTGTCCTCCTCTCATACTCCTTCACTCCACGTGTCGACACAAATTCTCATGCACATCAAAAAATGAATTACAAATAGACATTGAATTTGTCTTAGTTCTTTCGTTTCAATGAAATCATACTCCCTCTGGTGAAAAAATCCTATTTGTAACATCCAGAGCCCTAACATCTGAAAACTTCCTAAAAGAAACTAGACACAACAAAACTGTCAACTTCTGGGACAACACCTTCAAACTCAAAGCACCACATGCTTCCAATCCTTCTAAATAATCTAAGACCTTAGACACATCCCAAACTGAATTATACCTAGTCACTGGAGGCTTTGAAGTCTTATAGTCCTCAGCAACCTTCTCACCAACACATCCTGACCAACCGTATTTCCATGCAAAACATGTCCTGCAGCGGTAGGAGACCTATGCACATTAATCGTCCTGTAAAATTCTGTCAAATAATCAACTACTTCTACTACATCCACTGAAATTGGATCAAATTCTCTCTCCGTGCACCAGCAAACTCATTTTTACCTTGCCAATCTATACATTTTCCTAGTTCCTGGCACCCAGAACTCCTCAATAAGATTTGAAGCTTCATGTGAAAGTACCGGCACCTCCCAAACATGCCTGAAACTTTCCATGCCACCAGTCTCAACTGACCTGACATAACCAACTCGTGTCTCTCGCCCCAAGGACCCAAAAGAATGTCCTGAAATGTTGGCAATAGGATTGGTAACTCAACAGACATTTCTAGGAGTACTGGATACCAAATCAGTGACTTCCAAAGAGGTGCCACCAACACCAGTGTCTCCTTCCACTTGCTTACCAATCCAGTCACATGAGCAATGATCGGAAATGGATGGAATGCATAAGGTCTGAGATCCCTCCAATTCTGTCGAAATGCATCTATTCCTGACGACTCTGGATCCAGTCACAAAGTGAAAAATCTCTGTCTCTGAGCATTCAACTTGTTTGCAAATAAATCCACTTGGCAAGGGCCCCTAAGATTCACTAACCTCGGGAAAACTAACCTCTTCAACGTCCAATCACTGGAATCGCTCTAATTCTTTGAACACCAATCCGCCTCCACATTTCTCAACCCTGGGATATGCTCCGCTTGGAATAAAATGTTCTGTTTGAAACAATTATTCCAGAAGACTTTCGCCAGATCTGCAAGATCCTTTGATCTCCTACCCATCAACTTGTTCACATACCTGGCTGCTGAGACACTGTCCATCGTCAACAAGATTGGGCGCATTGCCTTGTCCTTTGTGAAACTCCTTATCGCGAAGGACCCTGCCAGCAATTCCATACAATTTATGTGAAGCCTGCTTTCCTCTTCTGACCATACTCCGCCTGTTGTGACTGAACCACAGCGTACCCCCATCCTTCCAAACTCGCATATGATTCTATAACTATTTCAGAACTCTCCCCAAAGATAGGTCTTCTACTCCATGCCTCCATATTCCTTAACTACCAAACAAGTTCCCCTTTTGCCTCCTCCGTGAGTACAATCTCCTCTGAATACTTTAGACCACCCCTTAAATGCCTGGCTTTTAAACTCTGACGGCTCGATAGTTCAAAGGACCTGGGAAAATGGCTTGGATCATTGAAGACAACATTCCTATAGATCTCGCTAACATCCTCAAAGAAATCCTCTCTAAACCCAATATCTTTAGAATATCCTTCCTTATCCTTTTTAACTTCACTTTTGGCAACTTCAATTGCCCCTCCACTGTATTCACCATAAATCCTAAAAACTGTGTTTTCTGTCTCGGGATCAGACATGACTTCTGTCTATTTACTGCAAATCCTAGAACCTTCAACGAAGACACTGACTTTCTTGTGTACTCTACAAGTTTCAACTTGTTCTGATTCATCAATAAAATGTTGTCCAGAAAAATAACAAGTCTTACACCTCGCGCCCTCAGAAATGCCGCTAATGGATGAAGGACCTTTGTGAAGCACCAGCGGGCTGACGGCAACCCAATTGGAAGACAAACGAACTTCCACATCTTTCCATCCGATTTGAACTACAGAAACCTCTGATGGGTTCCCAAATTGGAATCATCAAGTACGCTTCCTTCAAATCTAGCTGAGTCAACTAGTCCCCTGTCTGCAGAACAGCTCTCAACAAGTGTATTCCTTCCATCTTGAAGTGGTGGTACTCCACTCAATAGTTCAGTCCTCTCAAATTTATCACAGGCCTCATCCCTTTGTCTTTTTTCTCTACTAGAAAAATAATGCTTACAAACCCCTTCACATGGGGGCATATTAGCAAGGGCACTATCGCCGCTTTAGCGGCACTTTTTGCCGCTAAAGCGGCGATATTTATATTGCCCTATCAGCAAACTGTCTCTAACAGCAGTTAGCGACACTTTGCGGGCATTAGCGCCCGTTTTTTTACCGCTTTGCATGTCAGCGATATTTATCGCTAATGACATGCAAAGTGGGCGTTCCCGACGAACAAACCTGGGAAACACTCGCTAACAGGCCTATCGCCTATTAGCAAGGTGGCCATGGCCCCAGTTAGCGACGTGAAAAGTGGCGCTAACCGTGGTCATCGCCATTTATTTAACACCTGCAATTAGCAGGTGTTAGCCATACCTAACATGGGGGGTGGATTATGCTGATACGACCACAGGGTCGTATCAGCAAGGTGTTCTCCCTTCTCCATGCAACATCGCTGGTTTTTCAGCGATGTTGGCTCATTTCCCCGCTATCGCTGGAATATTCATCGCCATAGCGCTAATCGTTGCTAATACAGCGTTAGCGTGGTGATATATTCCAGCAATAGCCGGCGATAAAAAAAATCACGCTAAGCAGGGTTAGCGATGATTATCGCCTCTTCTTGCTAATATGCCCCATGGTTCTTTACCTCCACAATCGCTCCTTTCGCCTCTAATTCCTGATCTTCTTTGCTTACAAAAGCCGAAAGCTCTACATTGAACCTTATCATCCCCTGACAATGATACTGAATCGGCTCTTCTAAGAAATCTATGTGATAATTTTGCACCGTCTCCAAGACGCAAGGATCTCCTGGTACTGGAGTCCAATTTCCATAAAATTGAGCAAGCCTGTGGCCCAACTTTAACGGGATAACAGTAGGGTCTTGCCTTACCTGAACCCCTGACTCGCCGGTCGCGACAACCTCATCTGCTTCTAGATCTTTGCCTTTGGGGGTAAAGCCCACACCCGCTTCCACCCCCGCTTGATACAAGGTCTAGTAAGAACTTGGTCTAAAAGATGCTCTTGTAATTCCCTGACCTTGGACAGGGAACCGACCTCTCGTTCTCCCGGCCCCTCCAAAAACACGTTTTATCAAACACTTTTTTAATCTCCTGCTACGATTTCTGTAACAAACTAAATGCCCCTAAATACTTGGACATCTCCTTTATGAAATCATCCCCGAACAGCAAACTGTTTGCTGCCTGACCTGCCTCGCTGTTAGCTACCTAAACAAACTTTGGGTCAATTGTTAGTAGAATACTCTTTCTTCATTCCACCGATAATGCAGTGTTTGCATTCCCTAGCAGAAACACTGCCCTTTTATCCACTCCGTCAGCTCTTCCACACTTAAAGGCTTCTTTGAAACATACACCTCCTCGGCCATATCAAAAATCTTTGTTATTGGACTAGCCAGGTCTAACAGTCGATCTTGGCACATCTTAAGACCTTTATCAAGACCTTTCCTGGGGTTCCGTCCCCCTTTCCATTATTATTTTAGCATCATGGTCAGAAGTCAACATAACCCTATTCGCCACACTAGGTCTCGGGCACTCAGACCTCAGACGAAGCCTAACATCCTTAGGTATCTGCCTCCTTAACTAGGTCTCCACATACTCAGCCACATGGGCTGCCATAGACCACTCAGGGGAGAGTGGATGTTTTAAAAGCATTGTGTCGAACATAAACTCCTCCAACGGATACGTAAGTGCCTCACTCCACCGTGCCGACCTCAAAACACTTCCTCTGATCTTCTCATCCGATTTGAAATCAGAGGAGCAACTTAACTCCACCTCCACACAGCCAGGGGATTCATCCCATAACACTGCTGAATGCCTACGAGTCTCAGTAGGCTTCCTGATCGTGTTCTCTGAACCCTTTCTTTGGTCCCCTTGTGTGTCCGAGCCACCATCATGTTTCGTGCGTCCACAAAATCCTTGTTCTGTGCCAGCAGATCGAAATTTTCCGTACCTCTATAAGGTGTTTTCTCTTTCTACTCATTTTACCACTCTTTTTCTCAGCCATCCACTCACCGGCTGAATAAATCCTCTCATCTTGAGTGGTTAACCCTTTAACCTGAATTAAGTCATCCAACTTTCTCTCCATCTTAGTATTAAAATCCGCGGAGAACTTTGACAGCATGTTCATAATTCTCTCTTCCATTGAACTCTCCATGCTGCCCAAAGTACTTGGCTCGCCCATATCTATAATCCTCCTAAAATTCTCTAAAACTGTTAACCTAACCTCCAAAATCCACCAAAACAATCCGACTACTCCAGAAATAAACCAGCCTCCACTCAGCACTACTGTCAGAACTCTTGACCGAAGGAATAAATCAGTCAAAATGGTATCTAATAGCCCAACCTGTCACACAGGAAATTCCATAGTACATCACCAAAGTATCCAAAACACCTAAAATGGCCGCTTTCACATTGCGTAGTACTTGAGGTGGCCACGTTGAGTCCTTTCTCTTTGTTTACTTTTCCCTACAAGCCAATCACATAATGACCCAAATGTTCCTTCAGGCACTCTCACAGTGCTGCCTATGCCGCTGACCTCCTGCAATGTTGCCATTCAAAAAGAAAAAACGTCCTGCTCTTTCCTCAGCAGCGCGATGACGAGAGCGCTGTTGGCCTGCCCATGTCGGTAACCAGCGGCCTAGATTGAGAACGTCATGGACCTCGTTCATCAACACATGGCCCAGTTAGAGACGCTTGTAGGCCTGGCCTGCCAAAACCACATGGCGCAATGCGAGACACGCTTGCAGACCTCACCAGCAACTGACGACTTCAATTCAAAAGCCACACAGTAACCTACATTGCCCAATACTTCTATTATGGCTTCAAAATCCTTAATAAATAATAGATTGTGAAAAATTAACCGCTACTGAAAAGATGCACGCTGATAATGCTCATCGCCAAGTTACAAATCTTAATTCACAACTCTCCACAGTTTCCTGACGCTGGAATTAACTTAACAGAGTCTTTTCCCGCTTACGCCTCATATTTCCCACAGAAATACCTATATCCATACAATCCACACAGTCTTTACAATATTTAAAAAGCAAACAACTCAAGCACTCAGAGCTGCTAGATGAGGACTTATCTGTTAATGCAGTAGTAAAAAAGAAGAAAGATGGTTGTGTGTTCCATGCTCTTAAAGGGGCTGCTGATTGTGGTGGCCTTAAAGGAGTATGCAATAATATTAGCCTCCGGTCTTGCCATAAAATCGCTGTAGCGTTCACTCCTGGCCCTGCCTTACAGACAAGGCTGTAGTACTACCACCCGAGGTGGTCAAAGGTTGAAAGCCAGATATATTCAGAATTCACCTGCCTTTATGTTACAGATGCCAAGGTGTCTACTAGCCATGTGGCCAAACCTGACCCCGTCTCCGCAACAAAAAAGGACAAATCATGAGAATACAAAAACTGAAAACAATTGCCAGTGAAATCATATGCCCACATGCCCACCACAATCATCAACCAAGAAACGGGAGGGAAAGTTCAAGCAGCTTGTTTCAGGAGGCAGCAGGGTGCATTGGCGGTCAGCAGGGGTACAGCAAACCAGGCAGCAATGTGGGTGCCACATGGACCCACAGCTTATATGCCCATGCCTGTGCCCCTGTCGGCTGTCCAGGTGACCCAGCAGACCTGTGGCAGCCAATGGGCACCAAGCGCAGCTTTCCGATTGTCCAGGGAAAGCAGGTGAATGGAAATAAACAGCAGAGTGGCAAATAAAGTTGGTGTGCCCCTCCCCATGGCCAGGTAGCAGTCACACGTGTTGTTGTGGTCCGCCATTATGGCGTCGCCCCTCTTATCACAGTTAGGAGACTGCACCAATACCTGCAAGAGTTGTGAGAGACCGAAGGTCCAAGTCACAGGCCACCCACCCTTCAAAAAGAAATGGCAACGAATTGGCCCGAGATAATTACCTCTAGCATTCGAGAAAACAATTTCCAGGCCATATTTATGGCATAAAGCATAAATTACGTTGATAACAATTTTGATTACATTTACACTTGGCAGTTCGGGCTGGACTGTTCCCATGAGGCACAGGGTCAGACTGATTTGCATATGGCCATGTCTGAACTGGGGTGGCGGAGTGAGCTAAAGAATGATGATGGATTAAACCCAGATCAGTTGACTGGGGGTGAGTGTTTGATTAGCTCAAGCGCTCCGTCCATCATCCCCTTTGGTATCGCTTTGTTCGCCCTAAGTTGGCAGGGTATGCCCAGACGTGGGTCCCTTGCTCACTTTGCCACTGGATTCAAGCTAGCCTGGCTGATGACGGCTGAATAGCCAGAAACCGGTCCCAGGATGCTTGTTTCCGGTCCAGGGAAGACATGGCTTGGCAGTTCGGGCTGGACTGTTCCCATGAGGCACAGGGTCAGACTGATTTGCATATGGCCATGTCTGAACTGGGGTGGCGGAGTGAGCTAAAGAATGATGATGGATTAAACCCAGATCAGTTGACTGGGGGTGAGTGTTTGATTAGCTCAAGCGCTCCGTCCATCATCCCCTTTGGTACATTTACACTTTGTACATCCTTTTGCATTTTAAGATTAAATGAATTGGAGAACTGCTAGACATTTGAACCACCTAATTTACATTGTTGAAGTCAAGTTTGCCCACCCTGCTGGCCCTTAGAGCACTGGCTAATTGATTTGGGAGCCCAAGTGTAAACACCCTTCCCCAACACCGCCAGATATTAAATGTACAAGGCAAACTCACCTACTCCCTCACAAGGAGAGTAGCCAAGGCCAGCAAGTCATCTGAGACTTTAAACATCTATGCCAAAGACGACCCAAGAGGGATCCCATCTGGCACCATTGGGAGATGGATCCGTTATTTATGATATATATACGCAGCCTCAATCACCTCGCTTTAAGTCTTGATAACCAATCTGGCAACTATGCCAGTCGCCGTAGGGAATTCTTATATAAAATATCCGTCTGCCCAGATTTCCCCAGGGTTCTTTCTAATGTAGTTCCCGTTTTCAGAATTGCTTAACCCAATGCTTATCCACCATTAATATGTTCCAGCTGCATTTACACCACTAGGGAATATTTTTGGGTATGAACATTACTTTAGCTATGTGCTATTTTGATTGTTCATGCTTATAAAACAAGAGAAGTTCTGTCTCCTGCCTCTTCCCCCTTTTCCTCTCCGTTGTAGTTACTTGTCTACATAATGAGAATGATTTGCTCCCCTTCTTTTGTTCTTAGTTGCCTTTTTCCCTCTTTTCTTTCCCTTCTTAGATTCCAGCATTTTGATTCAAGATATCAGCCTGAAGACTAATGTATCCTATAAAGTCCATAAGAAACAGTTTTTTCAACTCCTTTTTTCAACTCCTGTTTAACTGAGAAGGTACAATTAAAACTGTATATGTTGTTTTGCTTGACTATTTGCTCAATTATTAAGCTCGCTGTCAAATCCTAATAAATGTTAAATGTTAAAGTATTTATAGAGCGCATGGTTGCCCCAGCAACGCAGCGTCCCAGCGCTAAAAAACAACCAGGTGAGACGACAGAACAGAGGAAAATTAGCATTGCGTAAATAGCCATGTCTTTACCAACCTTCTAAAAGTAAGGCGGTCCGGGGTACTACGGATGTGAATGGGGAGGGAGTTCCAGAGGGCAGGGGCTAACCGCCTGAAAGAGCGCCTGCCTGCTCTGGCTCTATGTATCCGGGGAATTCTGGCCAGAAGCAAGTCAGCCGAGCGTAGCTGGCGTGTGGGGGCATATTGGGAGCATAAATCGCTCAGGATTCTGGGGCCGCTGTCCGCCAAAATTCTGTGGGTGATGCACAGCGTTTTAAAGCGCACTCTCTGTTCAATAGGAAGCCAGTGAAGTCGGCGAAGGAGGCTAGAGACACGACAGTATTTAGGGAGAGCGAAAATTGCGCGAGCAGCTGAGTTCTGAACGCGCTGCAGCCTTTTGACAATGGATTTGTTAACTCCCAAGAGAAGCACATTGCAAAAATCTAGTCTGGCGAGGACAGAGGATTGAATGATCAGTTGGCGAGTCTTAGAGTCAAAGAGGCCCAGTATAGATTTAAGTCCCCGTAGTAGTCCGAAACATTTCCCTGCCACTGATTTGGCGTGAGTCTCAAAAGTGAGATCACTGTCCATCATTATGCCGAGATTTTTCACCACTGGTTTGGGTGTGGGGGGAACTCCGAGAGCAGGGGGCCACCATTCCTTGCCCCAGAGATGGCGATCTCTGCCCACCAGAAGGATCTCGGATTTGGACGAATTAGGCTGCAGATAGTTCGCAGCCATCCACTCTGAAATTGCTGTCAAGTCTTGTCCAAATTTCACCCTATCCTGGCTGGGGTTGTTGGAGAAGGCAAACACCAGCTGGGTGTCGTCTGCATATGACACCAGGGAGATGCCCCGGGTTTTAGCCAGCAGAGCCAGCGGCCTCACATAGATATTAAATAAGGTTGGGCTCAGTGCTGAACCCTGGGGCACCCCACAGCGCAGTGGGTGAGTGCGGGAGTGGAAGGGAGGGGCCGAGACTTTGAAGGTCCAATCCTCCAGATAACTAAGCACACTTGTAACTTGTCTGTGACTCTCATCTCACTGTCATTAAATACACTAATATCACATAATGCATGAAAACCAGATCTACCTCAACAGAGCACAATAAATAAAAAATAAGGCATGTTCGCATACAATAACACTTGAGTTAACTCTTCTTCTTCTTGCCAGCACCAAAAATTAAAAATTCGAAAATTAATAATTAATAAACTTAACAAATTAACTTTCACCATCCGTCCCCCTCTTCGTCCCTGTATCTTGCCCCCTCTCACCATCTTTTTGTGCACCTTTCCATCACATTAGTTTTGGATGTTTTTAGATCTTCTAGAAGGTGCACTCCCAAATACCCGGAAGGAAAGCTGCACCGTCATCACTACCCGAATGTCTCACACTGCGCACTAATGGGTGTCCTTCATCTGGGTTTCTGAATTCCAGTTGACTTATACTGTTATATTACATCTTTTGCAGCCTTGAAAAAGCCCTGGTCCTACTGACCACATAGTGTGAAACACGTGTTGGCTGTTATACCACTCACAGTGTATTAATACGCTGGAATAAAAGGATGTAACCAATAAAGAACCTTCCCAAGACAACCTACGACAACTGTCTTTCTTCAAAAATACTCCAGAATTACAAATGAAATTTTTCAGAAATATCTTATTATTTGCACTAACTCAGGAGGAGTACATGCTCAATCTGTCGTCGTACTGTCAAATAACGAGGCTGGAAAGGTCCAGTGCCTTGAGCCAATCTCCTCCACCCACTAAAAGTAGATAGAGGCAATACCGTCCAGGACCCTGGACCTTCAGTGCATTCCTGGACACCATTGGGAGATGGGCCTGGGCAACCGAGCTGTGCCTTGCTCCCTTGGCGCAAACTCCAACTCCACGTTAATGGACTATTCAGGCACCTTACTGACTCTTTCACTCCCTCTGGGGGAACGTCTATAGGCCATACAAACCATGGAATAATATCAGACCAGGCGATCACCGCCCTAGGGAACCTCTTTGCCAAGCAGGAGATTTCTCTCAATAACTCCTCAAAGAGTTCTTTTCTACCCAAGAGTGCCGAATCTGTCCCTCCTATGTGGAGAATGATAAGTGCAGATGGTTGCAGCCTCCTGACCTCGACTTCCTCCACTAGCTGGCACAACCCATTGAGCCAAAGACCACCTTTGCTGAACCAAATAAACTGTAGTCTTGTGTCAGTTACTTGTCTACGGAACCGACTTTGCTCAAATACTGCCACTGCTCATCGCACAAAAGAATGGCCAAAAATCCACACACTGGCTGTAGCCATGTGACCTAATCTACAGAAAACATAAGGGGGGAAGAAGATATGATTAATTCAACACATCTAATGAGCTGGGCATACCCTACATCTTATCCAGATTCATGTAGCATTTGTAGCAATTCGACCTCCACCTCCCTATCCTCTTGACGGTTTCTGAGTCGAACCCGTCTTCCGATGCCGATGTTACCGCTCCTATTCTGAACAAATGTGAGCCAAAGTCAGCGGTATCCATGCCAGTTGGCTGTAATGTTGAGTGCGTCATCTGGTTAAACTGATGTTTTGTGAACGGTACTCCTGTGTTATGTACTAACAGAAAGGTTGAAGTCGTTGCAAGGCTTAATGTCCAGAAAAGCGGACACAGCAGTCACCGGGCACTCAAGGACTCCCTCAGACCTCCTTGGGGTCACTTGCCCCACCCTTCCCCAGTTGATCAGTTTTTGAGCATGGCAGGGTGAAATTTAGACCCCCCCCCCTTGAGCCAGGAGATGTGAGTTAGCAAGCAGGAAATGGAAAATCCAGTCACTGGAAGCAGCTCAGGCAGTCAATGCTCACCACCTTCACAGCTCTCCGCTTAAGTACAAACATTCCAACATTCCACAAGAACATTCCATAGCCAGGGTCACTGGAATTATGCGGCAGAAGGTGGCCAAATTATGTGGCAGGGTTGAGTATATTATGTGGAAAGAAAATAAGAATTATGCGGCATAATACGGCACATTTTATAATAGTATTACTTCATTATTTCATCATTTTGAAACTTGGTAACACTGTCTGGGCATAGGTTGCAGCTCATTAGCACCAGTTTAACACCCAAATATATCAATAAGCAACAGAAAGGTGACCAGTCAACCTTTGCAAATGGCCTTCCACTGTGTGGCAACACATGTAGCTGCATTTTTAGTAATATTTGAACCGTTTCAGCAAGAAACTAATTTTTTTGTTAAAATCTGCAGATTTTACAGCAGATGATGGATTATGTGGCAAATACGGCAAATCTATAATTATGGAAAAATCGCTGCGTACGCGCAATCGCATAATTGCAGTAGCCCTGTTCATAGCACAGGCCAAAGGGAAGAATGCAGGAGATACCAAATACAAGTTCTAATCAATGGAACTGTTAACTGTACCACATCCCCCTCATTTTTGGGGAGAAACTGGTGGTGATTAGCTGGGGTAAGACTGGGTCCCAAGATTCCATAGAGATCCTGACAGAGACCCCAATAACTGAGTGGGCTCCGTTTCCTCCCCTGGGTGGCAAGAAGCAAGTGTCTGGAGGCAGTAGGGTGCGTCGACCGTCAGCATAGGCGCAGCAAACCAGTAGAAGGGAAGGGCTGTCTACAATCTAATGAGCGTGGCAGTGGGTGTCAGTTTTGGGGTACCAGGAAAAAAAAAATCAATCTCCAAAATACCAGCGGATTTATATATTTGTGCAATTGTGGAAAATAGGAAAATACCTTTGGATGGGGAGAAGGCAGTCCAAGGGGAGAGAGGCAGGCCCCTCGAAAAACATTGTTCACATGTTAGTACAAGGTAGTTAGACAGGTATGTTACACAACTGATAGAGTGTGTCCCATACGAGACGTCCATTCTCACCGCTCTTCCGACCCTCCTTATCTGAGCAGGACTCAAGGTTGGACCCGCCATTCTCCCACCTAATTGCTGTTGTCCATCTTTCTTGGCCTAGCTGGAGTCCTTCTCTTTCCATTGCCTCTGGTTACCTCAGGAGTCTCCATGAGCAGCAGGAGTCAGTCAACCTGAGTCAGGACTTTGTTACTGTGGGAAAGTGCCCTTTCTGGGTGGTCAAACCCCCCCCCCACCCACTTTTTGCTCTAGATGCTGTGGTAATTGATCTGGAAATGCACTGGAGCATAATGTGAATTGGTACACCCAATTGGCAAGATACTTTTACCCCCCTATAAGTCCCTAGTATATGGTACCAGTAGTACCCAGGGCAAGGGTGTTAAAGGGGTCACCAGGGCTGCAGCACTATTGTACCACCCTGAGTGACCCGAGTGAAAGTAAAGGCTGCAGGGCTGCTATTACAGCCTGCACGAGCAGCTTCCCTGCTTAAGACCGGCCCTGCACACACAGGGTCACCACTGCCTTAATATACGTAAGCCACCACTAAGGCAGGCCTCCTAAAGTCCAGGAGGCAGGGTGCATTATGTTAATGGTGCAGGCACATATGTGCAGACATATATACCTCTGCAGTAACCTTGCCATTCAAGTTTACTGTAAGTGAATGGCTGTCCATTGGTCAATGTGGACTGGCTATCGGACAAAGCCAAGATAGCCAGCTCCACAATGGTACCACCGAATGAAGTCGAATTTGGTATCAAACACCGTGGGATTTCACCCCTGGCAAGATTCTCGTGTCGAGGGTGAGCTGACATGTACCTGGGTGGCATCCTTAGAGGTTGTCCCCAAGTTGCCATTGTCACCCTGTACGTTGGCAGGCTTTCCAAGCCAGTTGCCGGCAAGACAGAAGTTATCCCTTCTGCTAGCTAGTGCTATCACTCCCAGAGGACGGAGACAAAGGCCTGGGCAGGGGGGAGGTCCCACCCCATCCCTCCCAGGATGGCTAGTGAATGACCCATCAGAATCGGTGAGCCTCAATGGTCACACCGCCTCTGATATGTAAGTGACTTTTCTCCCAGTGGAGACAATGGCATCTCTTGCCCCAGGCACTTGTGAATGCAAGCAGGTGGGAAATTAGGTATTCAGGAGGCGTACAACCCTCAAAGGCTAAACCCACCGCCTAGGGCGAGCTAACTGGTGTGTACAGAGTAGATGTGGATGGCTTGTGTCATCATGAAAAGTCCCAAGAATAGTGGGTTCTGGGTAGTTTGGTGACAGCCCCCCCCCCCGGATGTGGTCACCTCAGGGGCAGATTAGCCGCAGGGTCAGTAGCCCATTGGCTACTGACCCTCACACCCCTAAACTCCCCCTAAATCCAGAATTTAAGGGGAACCCCTGGCACCAGAATTTCAGATCTGCTCTGAAGCAGAAAAGGAGAAAGAAGAAGCCGTGTCAGCACAATGCCATGCATGACTCCACAAAGAAGAGTAAAAAAGTACTGCACCTGTGGCAGCCCCCCTGCACCCGCCACGCTACGACTTGTCCAGGACCACAGACCGGTTCCAAAAGAAAGGTGAACCCTTCTGCAACCCAAAGACTTCACCACGACTCCCTAGGACTAGAGGTACTAATCCCCTGCAGTTGGCAGGCATAAACCACACTTCCACAATCCAAAGAAGGACTGTCCACTGAGCTTCATCCTGGATCAGCCGACAAGTAACCAACCAGTTGCCTACTGGGAAGCGTAGTCCTGAACCTCAGTGAGCCTCGGCCCTCTACAGCGTTCCCCTCTGGAAGAAGATTGACCTAGTTGTGACCTTTGCCGGGACCAGGGATTGCTGGTGGTCTGGCTGACTACTAACTGCTTCACTCGACACCCCATGCAGAGGGAACCTTTTGCATGGTCCCCCCTCCACTCCTGTGGCACAGTTGTCGAGTTCTTGCATTCCAAAGGCGTCTTTGTCGGCATGACTGTTAAAAGTCATCACCCGCAGTCCCGTTTAGCACCACGGATAGCCAGGCAAACCTCTGCACCTGTGTCGCCCGAGCTAGGTAGAGCTGTTCTACCTGGTGATTCCTGGCCCAGGGGCCTCTCCAAGCTTTTCCTCCAAGGGGCTTCACTGAACTCAACCTGCAAGTGTTATTTTGTCAAGTAACATTTTTGACAGCTCCTGTGGCTCCCATTCAGCACCAAGGAAAGCCACGTCACCTCTGCCCCCGGACTCCCTGGGCAAGGTAAAATTATTTCGACTGTCGAGGCTTGGTCTGTGGACCCACAAGACCTTAACTCCAAGTGGGTTCAGTTGAACTAACCCCGCAAGTGACCGAGTGTCACCTGAGATTTTCTACATTGACCGCAATGGTAAAGTTTGACAGCTCTGCAAAGTACTGATTTATGGAACACTTTAAAATCGATAACTCCGGTTATGCGACTTGTATTGATTTCGTTGTGGGGTCTAAATTTATATAAAAATAAGCTCTATTTAAATTGGTGTCAATTACTTATCATCCTTGATGGTACTGTAAAATGCTTAACACATGTTCCCCTAAGTAAGCCTGTCTGCTCTTCGCCACCCTACCAGGACTGAGAGAAGGATTACTAGTGTGAATATGAGGTGCACTCTAGGGTATCGTGTTACTATTACATGGTAACGCCTCCCAGCCATACCACATAATATTGCCGCTTTGCTACAGTTACCTTCCCTGCTGGATCATCAGAGCCACCTCAGGTCTCTTCCTATCCGTTCTTTGCAGAGCTCTAGGAGGTTCTTTGATGAAGGACCCTCGTCCCACATGGAGATGATCCTGGCAAACATGGCGTCATGTTGGATTACCGTATCCAGACAGTCACAGGATCCTGATGACCAAGTGTCCAAGTGCGGCTCTGATCCTCCAGCCATAGGGATCCCAGTGGAGGAGTGTTAGATTGTCTTACTGAGGGCCACTGAGGGCCAGAAGAGGAGTGCCAGATTGTCTCACTGAGGGCCAGTGGAAGAATGTCAGATTGTCTCACTGAGGGCTAGTGGAGGGATGACAGATTTTCTCACTGAGAGCCACTGAGGGCTAGTGGAGAAGTTCCAGATTGTCTCACTGAGGGGATAGTGGAGGAGTGCCAGATTGTCTGAGGGCCAGTGAAGGAGTGCAAGACTGTCTCACTGAGGGCCAGTGGAGGAGTGCTAGATTCTCTGACTGAGGGCCAGTGGAAGGATGCCAGATTGTCTCACTGAGGGCCAGTGGAGGGGTGGCAGATTGTCTCACTGAGGGCCAGTGGAGGACTGCCAGGTTGTCTCACTGAGGGCCAGTGGAGGGATGGTAGATTGTCTCACTGAGGGCCAGTGGAGGGGTGCCAGATTGTCTCATTGAGAGACAGTGGAGGGGTGCCAGATTGTCTCACTGAGGGCCAGTGAATGGGTGACAGATTGTCTCACTAAGGGCTACTGGAGGAGTGCCAGGTTGTTTCACTGATTATCTCACTGACGGCCAGTGTAGGAGTGTCAGATTGTCTTGCTGAGGGCCAGTGGAAGAGTGTCATATTGTCTCACTGAGGGCCAGTGGAGGAGTGTCAGATTGTCTCACTGAGGGCCAGTGGAGGAGTGCCAGATTGTCTCACTGAGGGCCAGTGGAGGGGTGACAGATTGTCTCACTGAGGGCCACTGGATGGGTGACAGATTGTCTCATTGAGGGTCAGTGGAGGGGTGCCAGATTGTCCGACTGAGGGCAAGTGGAGGGGTGACAGACTGTCTCACTGAGGGTCAGTGGAGGAGTGCCAGATTGTCTCACTGAGGGTCAGTGGTGGGGTGCCAGATTGTCCCACTGAGGGCCAGTGGAGGGGTGACAGCTTGTCTCACTGTGGCCAGGGCCGGACTGGGAACCAAAACCGGCCCTGGCAAAGAACTCAGCCGGCCCCAGAGGGTGGGGCCAGGGGGGTGGTAGTGGAAAGCTTTATGCCGCTTTTGTTGCTGGGGGCCGATATGGCAGCTATGCTGCAAAACCGGCGCCCGGAAACAAAAACGGCCACCCAGGGGTCTAAAACCAGCCCCCACCCTGGCAGCCCACCGGGGAAATGCCGGTGCCCGCTACGGTCAGTCCAGCCCTGACTGTGGCCTCCTGGAATACAAAGCCAATACATAGTAAATTTAAACTCCACCCAAGTGTGTCCAAGTACGCCCAAGCCTTGCATCTGTAAATACCTGCTCACAGCAGCGCACACCTCTTGTCACACTGTGAGCACCACACACATAACTGCCAATATCGGGGCATATTTACAAGCCCCTAACGCCACCGGAGTGTCACTTTTGCTGACGCTCCGGTGGCATTGCTCTCGAGGCAATATTTACAAGGTGGCGTTATGCCACTTAACGAGGCTTAACTCCGATTTGTAAATATGCCCCTTACCGCAGCAGCCCACCGCGGCAAAGGGGTGGGCAATGGGTGTTGCTGTGGGTGTTCCACCGCAGCACCCATTACTTTTTGGCGCTGCCCCATTTCTACAAGGATGGGGCAGCGCCAAAAACTAAGGCCAGGTAAAGCCTGGTCTTAGGCTGGCAATACGAGGAGAAATCATTAATTTCTCTACGTATTTTGCGCTTTCTTTGTGTCTGCATTTTGCAGCACACATAGAAACAGCAAATCGCCTTTCAAGATTGTTTATGTGCAGGAAGGGACACCAATCGCCCCTGCAGCGCAGACACCCTTGCAACATGGTGCAAGAGTGCCTGCGCTAGCACTAGACTGCCTTTGTAGCACCAGCGCTAGGGGAAACGCAGGGGTGCGCCGTATTTTAGCAAATGCGGCGCATCCCTGCGTTTAAAAAAGGTCGGAGCGCTGCATTACCAATTTTGAAGTAGCACCGCGCTCCGACATTTTATTGTAAATATTCCCCATCTTGTGTTAGACAGGAGTTCAGGCAACCCACCACAAACCATGCATGAGTGGCGCTGCTCTTAACTGTGCCAAGCACAGCACCCATTCCTACCACAAGCCACCTACATGCAAAGCACCCAACCGCACACGTTAGGCGCTACATCAAACACACATTCAATAAAGCAGAGGCAACAGTAACGATATTGCACAGTGTCCAATCTGCGTGATTCACAGTGTCACGTGTGTGTAATGGGCATTTCCGTCATGCCCTGGTATCCAGCCTCTACAGCCCACCTCTGGGCCGTTGTTGCCCCCACTCAGAGGCTCAGACACAGCAGCGCTTTAATCTCAGACGTGGGTCCGTCACCCCTCGAAGACCCGTGTCCCTCTGACCACGTATCCTGTGTCCCCCTCCACCGTTCGCCCAGGTCGGTGGCCTCCCCCCTCCTCGTGGCCTTCACCAGGGCACTGTTTGCAAGGCTGCCCATGGCTGCGTCCCTGGAGCTGCCCGACAGGGGTCACGGTGAGGGGCAGGGGTCTTCTTTGAACTTGCCCAGGGTGGCTCGGCGCTCTGTCTGCGCGCGGTGTTTCCACACAAGCCGTGCGCACACAGGTGTGAACGCGCCGAGGGACGCCGATCCCACGGGGCGCACGTTTGATTCCTTTCTGCTCCTGTAACTGATACGTCGACATCCCCAAAACACGGAACGTTTGCAGCCTGTTGGGGGAGATCAGGGCCTTTCCTCGCCCACCAAAGTAAACTCGGCCACTGCCCCATGGGTGGATCAAAGCCGGAGATGGCTCCACACGAGAGGGCCGTTTACCTCCTGCACTTGCCCCCACCCCACGTTCGTGTCCAGCTGCTTAAGGAGCGAGCCAAGATGCAAATATTTTTTATCACAAATTTTACAAAGTTGTATGGAAATCTTTGCAGCTTCCCGATTTTGCAGTTTTACGATTTCCACACGTTTGCATATAGATTGTGAATGTGTGTTGTAAATTGTATAGCGCAAAAACGTGCCTAGATATGATACTGCCTATGGGAAAACTCTACAAGACAAAAAGTAAAAAGGGCAGATTAACCGTAGGCGGAATTTGCGTTGAGACTAGAAAAGCATGTAAAAGGTGAAATTCACAAATAATGGGTTTGCTTAGATTTTTAATCTTTTCTGAGTTTCAGTAAGGTTAATAATATTTTGTAATGTACAGAAAAACTTCAAATAGGTGAATTTAAACCAGAAATAATCTGCAATTTCTCTCGAAAATTGGGAAGTTGCAAAATTTCACACATAAAAACACACTGCACGCTTTTGCTTCTGTCCTGTAAACTCTTCTCTTTTCCTGACAACTCCGTTCAGCCCTAAAAATACCAAACACAACCCCCTTCCAAACACACACCCTACAAAGGGTAGCTTGCTGCTTATGTAGGCATGTGCTCCAGTGCCTCATATAGGGGTAGTACTCGCTATATAAATGCAGCAGTACAATACAATACCCTACATTTTCCATCTCTCCTCTTCAACTGTCTAAAACTAAATTTTTGTTGCACACTTCAACCTGTGCATGTGAGACAGTGTAAACAATTGCTTCGTAGTCCAAGTCTGGATGTAGAAAATTGTGACCACACGTCCGGAGCGCCATATGGACCGTAATCTTGGGCAAGTCGATGTATCTCTGTTCATTTAATTCTCTGTAAACCTAAACTCTTAAAGATTGGTCCAGTGTAAAAGTCGCTGTTGTATTAGCATGATAAAGTCACTGGAAAGTCAGTGCCCTCTGAAGCACCACACAGACCCGGCTTTTGTTGTCAGCCACTGTCCTTCAGTTCTGATCGGTCTGACTATGAACTTTGACAAAGAATATATAATCTGCCCTAGCAGGGTGTTCACTTGGTTTCATCCTATAGTATGGTACTGATTCCCTCTGCCCAAAACCTACACACTTATTAATGTCGGTCCTGCATGCCAGAGAATACACATCTTCAAATGGCTCATTACTGCCTACTGCAGACCAGCGGCGACCCCTTCATTAGGGCGGAGGACCGCCGCCCGCCAAAACCCACGAATAAAACAATAATAAAACGGGTTTCTAACCCGCTTTGTTATTGTTTTATTTTAATCCCCCTGGACTCGCCCCCAGGACTCTGGCAGTCTTGGGGGCGGGTCCAGGGGATGACACTGCTTTTGGGGGAGTGGTGGGCACTCCCTGCACTGCGAATGAGGTGTTTTGCCGCTGTCTCAGGCCGTCCAAACCCTCATGTGCAGTGAAGCTCCCTCCAGCCCCAGCTGCATTGCTGGGGCTGGAGAGAGCAGGCACAGGATCCCAGTCTGCCTGGGAGTCAAAGTTGTAGCGCTCAGGCCAATCCTGACGCTGCTTTCCTGCAGCGTCATGATTGGCCAGAGTGCAGTCTGGAAGCCTGTCCCAGAAGCAGGAAGAGCGGGATGGAGCGGACGGCGGAGGCGGCGGCGATCAGGTAAGTTTATTTATTTTCCTCCCCCAAGTCCCCTTCCTCCCCCAGCTCCTTCCTCCGGCCAGCCCCACCACTTTGGCAGGGGACAGGCTACGACTGCTGCAGACCAGCACACTCTCAAAGAGGTGAAATCCAACATGTAAGCCCAGATACGAGTAGGCCCGGGTGAAATTTTTATTACGTTGACGTGATCTGCGTAATTTCTGGAATTTTGTAATAAGCTTCTAAAAATTCATCAAATTATGCCATTATGTCACTTTGCCTAACTACGCTGCTGTTCGTGGCAAACTTATAGCACAGAAGCACGCGAGCACGGGAGCACCTGTTGTTTACAGCAATCAGAAATTGATGTGAAGGCACATTTTTGATAGAGTATAGTGTTAAATAGCAAATTTGCATTTTGAGTAGTTACATGTAATTTTGTGTAATTTACGACATTCTCATAATGACACAAAATTATTTCCAAGGTGCAAGAGCACCGGACCCGATTTTACTGGCCAGTAATTTTGGCCGGTAAAATTGCATGAGGCTTCGGCTGCACCAGCACCCAAGGGTGATCCCCGGTCCCTGCACACCTTTTTCTCTAGCAAGGATAGATCATATTGTGCTCTCCCCTGTTAGAACTATCCTTCCCTTTTCCTCTCCTCCACCCCCTCCCTCCACCCTGCCCCACAAAGAGGCCCCACACAGATTGACCTCCTTCTCAGAGCAGAGGGTAAATGTGTGCATTCAACTCTTTGGAGTAGGGTACGTCGTGTGAAATTCCACACAGCAAATTTATGTCCGCACAATGATTCCCTATTATTCAGAGTTTAACTCATAATGGATGAATTCCCATGTCAAGATACTGGCTGGTAATGGAAACTCCACCAGCTGGAAATCTCCACATGGAACTCCACCTAACTAATCAGGGTCTTAGTAGGCACAGAGGCCTGGAAGAGTAGATTACAAATCACTAGTCTCATTTTCAGAGCCTTATCACAAGATAAATCCGTCCACCTCTCCAGCCTCCTGGCACATGGGCAGACACTGTGAGCAGCTTTAAGGCACACGAACAGTGTGAGCAGCCTTAAGACACAGGCAGGCAGTGTGAGCAGCTTGGAGGCACATAGAGTGAGCAGCCGTAAGACACGGGCAGACACTATGAGCAGCTTTAAGGCACACGAACAGTGTGAGCAGCCTTAAGACACATGGGCAGACACTGTGAGCAGCTTTGAGGCACATAGTGTGAGCAGCCTAAAGACACGGGCAGACACTATGAGCAGCTTTGAGGCACATAGTGTGAGCAGCCTAAAGACACGGGCAGACACTATGAGCAGCTTTGAGGCACATAGTGTGAGCAGCCGTAAGACACGGGTAGACAGTGGGAGCAGCTCGGAGGCATCTAGTGTGAGCAGCCTTAAGACACGGGCAGACAGTGGGAGCAGCTTTGAGGCACATAGAGTGAGCAGCCTTAAGACACGGGCAGACAGTGGGAGCAGCTCGGAGGCACATAGTGTGAGCAGCCTTAAGACACGGGCAGGCAGTGTGAGCATCTTGGAGGCACATAGAGTGAGCAGCCTTAAGACATGGGCAGACAGTGTGAGCAGCTTGGAGGCACATAGTGTGAGGAGCCTTAAGACATGGGCAGACAGTGGGAGCAGCTTTGAGGCACATAGAGTGAGCAGCCGTAAGACACGGGCAGACAGTGGGAGCAGCTTGGAGGCACATAGAGTGAGCAGCCTTAAGACACATGGGCAGACACTGTGAGCAGCTTGGAGGTACATAGTGTGAGCAGCCGTAAGACACGGGCAGACACTATGAGCAGCTTTAAGGCACACGAACAGTGTGAGCAGCCTTAAGACACATGGGCAGACAGTGTGAGCAGCTTTGAGGCACATAGAGTGAGCAGCCGTAAGACACGGGCAGACAGTGTGAGCAGCTTGGAGGCACATAGAGTGAGCAGCCTTAAGACATGGGCAGACAGTGTGAGCAGCTTGGAGGCACATAGAGTGAGCAGCCTTAAGACACATGGGCAGACACTGTGAGCAGCTCGGAGGCACATAGAGTGAGCAGCCTTAAGACATGGGCAGACAGTGTGAGCAGCTTGGAGGCACATAGTGTGAGGAGCCTTAAGACATGGGCAGACAGTGGGAGCAGCTTTGAGGCACATAGAGTGAGCAGCCGTAAGACACGGGCAGACAGTGGGAGCAGCTTGGAGGCACATAGAGTGAGCAGCCTTAAGACACATGGGCAGACACTGTGAGCAGCTTGGAGGTACATAGTGTGAGTAGCCGTAAGACACGGGCAGACACTATGAGCAGCTTTAAGGCACACGAACAGTGTGAGCAGCCTTAAGACACATGGGCAGACAGTGTGAGCAGCTTTGAGGCACATAGAGTGAGCAGCCGTAAGACACGGGCAGACAGTGTGAGCAGCTTGGAGGCACATAGAGTGAGCAGCCTTAAGACATGGGCAGACAGTGTGAGCAGCTTGGAGGCACATAGAGTGAGCAGCCTTAAGACATGGGCAGACAGTGTGAGCAGCTTGGAGGCACATAGAGTGAGCAGCCTTAAGACATGGGCAGACAGTGTGAGCAGCTTGGAGGCACATAGAGTGAGCAGCCTTAAGACACATGGGCAGACACTGTGAGCAGCTCGGAGGCACATAGTGTGAGCAGCCTTAAGACATGGGCAGACAGTGTGAGCAGCTTGGAGGCACATAGAGTGAGCAGCCTTAAGACATGGGCAGACAGTGTGAGCAGCTTGGAGGCACATAGAGTGAGCAGCCTTAAGACATGGGCAGACAGTGTGAGCAGCTTTGAGGCACATAGAGTGAGCAGCCTTATGACATGGGCAGACACTATGAGCAGCTTTGAGGCACATAGTGTGAGTAGCCTTAAGACATGGGCAGACAGTGGGAGCAGCTTGGAGGCACATAGTGTGAGCAGCCTTAAGACACGGGCAGACAGTGTGAGCAGCTTGGAGGCACATAGTGTGAGCAGCCTTAAGACACGGGCAGGCAGTGTGAGCAGCTCGGAGGTACATAGAGTGAGCAGCCTTAAGACATGGGCAGACAGTGTGAGCAGCTTGGAGGCACATAGTGTGAGCAGCCTTAAGACACGGGCAGACAGTGTGAGCAGCTTTGAGGCACATAGTGTGAGCAGCCGTAAGACACGGGCAGACAGTGGGAGCAGCTTGGAGGTACATAGTGTGAGCAGCCTAAAGACACGGGCAGACACTGTGAGCAGCTTTGAGGCACATAGAGTGAGCAGCCTTAAGACACGGGCAGACAGTGTGAGCAGCTTGGAGGAAGATAGTGTGAGCAGCCTTAAGACACGGGCAGGCAGTGTGAGCAGCTCGGAGACACATAGAGTGAGCAGCCTTAAGACACGTGCAGACAGTGTGAGCAGCTCGGAGGCACAAAGTGTGAGCAGCCTAAAGACATGGGCAGACACTGTGAGCAGCTTTGAGGCACATAGTGTGAGTCGCCTTAAGACACGCGCAGTGTGAGCAGCTTGGAGGCACATAGTGTGAGCAGCCTTAAGACACGGGCAGGCAGTGTGAGCAGCTTGGAGGCACATAGTGTGAGCAGCCTTAAGACACGGGCAGGCAGTGTGAGCAACTTGGAGGCACATAGTGTGAGCAGCCTTAAGACACAGGCAGGCAGTGTGAGCAGCTCGGAGGCACATAGTGTGAGCAGCCTTAAGACATGGGCAGGCAGTGTGAGCAGCTCAGAGGCACATAGTGTGAGCAGCCTAAAGACACGCGCAGGCAGTGTGAGCAGCTCGGAGGCACATAGTGTGAGCAGCCTTAAGACATGGGCAGGCAGTGTGAGCAGCTCGGAGGCACATAGTGTGAGCAGCCTTAAGACACGTGCAGTAAGTGTGAGCAGCTCGGAGGCACATAGTGTGAGCAGCCTTAAGACACGCACAGGCAGTGTGAGCAGCTCGGAGGCACATAGTGTGAGCAGCCTTAAGACACGGGCAGGCAGTGTGAGCAGCTCGGAGGCATCTAGTGTGAGCAGCCTTAAGACACGGGCAGGCAGTGTGAGCAGCTCGGAGGCACATAGTGTGAGCAGCCTTAAGACACGGGCAGGCAGTGTGAGCAGCTCGGAGGCACATAGTGTAAGCAGCCTTAAGACATGCACAGACAGTGTGAGCAGCTTGGAGGCACATGAGCAGTGTGATCAGCCTTAAGACATATGGGCAGTGTGAGTTGCTTTAAGGCACATGAACAGTGTGATCAGCCTTAATGCACATGAGTAGGAAGTGTGAGCAGCTTTGAGGAACATAGTGTGGGCAGCCTAATGACACATGGGCAGATAGTGTGAGCTACTTCAAGGCCCATGAACGGTGTGAGCAGCCTTAATGCACATGGCAGACACTGTGAGCAGCTTTAAGGCACATGAACAGTGTGAGCAGCCTTAAGACACATGGGCAGAAAGTATGAGCTGCTTCAAGGCACATGAACAGTGTGAGCAGCCTTAAGACACATGGGCAGAAAGTGTGAGATGCTTCAAGGGACATGAACAGTGTGAGCAGCCTTAAGACACATGGGCAGAAAGTGTGAGCTGCTTTAAGGCACATGAAAAGTGTGAGAAGCCTTAATGCGCTTGGCAGACAGTGTGAGCAGCTTTGAAACACAAAGTGTGAGCAGCCTTAAGACACATGGGCAGACAGTGTGAGCAGCTTTAAGACACGTGAACAGTGTGAGCAGTTTCGAGGCACATAGTTTGAGCAGCCTTAAGGCACATGGACTGAGAGTACAGGAAGCTCTGGGTAGACAGTTTGTGGAGGGAAGGGCACTTGGACAGCCAGTGTAAGGAGCTATAGATAGGCGGAGTGTAGAGGGAACGGCACATGAACAGACAGTGTAAAGAGCTATAGATAGACAGAATGAAGAGGGGAGGGCACATAGACAGAAAGTGTAAGGAGCTAAGGATAGACAGAGAGAAGAGAGAGGGGCACATAGACAGACAGAGTGAGAAGCTGTAGATAGACGGTGTGACGAGGGAAGGGCACGTGGACAAACAGTGTAAGGAGCTATAGATAGACAGAGGG
Organism: Calotriton arnoldi; assembly: GCA_963921515.1. Lineage (NCBI taxonomy): Eukaryota > Metazoa > Chordata > Amphibia > Caudata > Salamandridae > Calotriton > Calotriton arnoldi. The sequence goes on along the minus strand of CAWUFW010002387.1, from coordinate 2,077,429 downwards.
AAGGCCACATGGACAGACAGTGTAAGGCGCTAAGGATAGATGGAGAGAAGAGGGAAGGGCACATAGACAGAAAGTGTAAGGAGCTAAGGATAGACGGAGTGAAGAGGGAAGGGCACATAGACAGACAGTGTAAGGAGCTAAGGATAGACTTAGTGAAGAGAGACGGGCACATGGACAAACAGTGTAAGGAGCTATAGATAGACAGAGGGAAGGCCACATGGACAGACAGTGTAAGGAGCTAAGGATAGATGGAGAGAAGAGGGAAGGGCACATAGACAGAAAGTGTAAGGAGCTAAGGATAGACGGAGAGAAGAGGGAAGGGTACATGGACAGACAGTGTAAGGAGCTATAGATAGACAGAGTGAAGAGGGAAAGGCACATAGACAGACAGTGTAAGGAGCTAAGGTTAGACAGAGGGAAGAGGGACGGGCACATGGGCAGACAGTGTCAGGAGCTATAGATAGACGGAGTGAAGAGGGAAGGGCACATGGGCAGTCACAGTGACGTCTTAAGGATTTTGGGGGCCGTGGGCCAAACATATTTTGGGGGGCCCTGTTTGGAACAGCTTTGAATTTATGATCCAGTTACAGCTCTTTCATGCCCTCTTTGGCCAGGTCACTGACAATGCAGATAGTTCAAATTTTAAATGTGTTTACATCTAATATTCAGGGATAGTGACTCTGTTTTCAATATTGTAACACAGCAGCAGCTCACTAATATTACTGCAAATGATCTCTGTGAAACCCTCCCATTTCTCATATGTGAGGTCCTGTTTTGATCCTAAAAGAAACTTTTTGTATGGATGTTGCATGAAACATAAACACATTTGTCTGTAATAGACTCTTACACATTCCCCACATTAAAAATGAATTAAAGGAAAACGCTATTAACAACAAGCTGTTTAAGAATGATTCAAGGTCATCAGGGCAAGACTCTAAAAGAGGGCCCTCTGAAAGGCTGGGGCCCTGGGCCAGAGCCCACTTTGCCCATGCTTTAAAACGAGTCTGGGCAGACGGTGTAAGAAGCTAAGGATAGATGGAGAGAAGAGGGACGGGCACATGGACCGACAGTGTAAGGAGCTATAGATAGATGGAGTGAAGAAGGAAAGGTACATGGACAGACAGTGTAAGGAGCTAAGGATAGACTGAGTGAAGAGAGAAGGGGCACATAGACAGACAGAGTGAGAAGCTATAGATAGACGGTGTGAAGAGGGAAGGGCACATGGACAGACAGTGTAAGGAGCTGAGGATAGACGGAGAGAAGAGGGAAGGACACATAGACAGACAGTGAAAGGAGGGAAGGATAGATAGAGAGAAGAGGGAAGGGCACATAGACGGACAGTGTAAGGAGCTAAGGATAGACGGAGAGAAGAGGGAAGGGTACATGGACAGACAGTGTAAGGAGCTATAGATAGACAGAGTGAAGAGGGAAGGGCACATGGGCAGACAGAGTGAGGCGCTATGGGTAGACAGAGTGAAGAGGGAAGGGCACATAGACCGACAGTGGAAGGAGCTAAGGATAGACAGAGAGAAGAGGGAAGGGTACATGGACAGACAGTGTAAGGAGCTATAGATAGACGGAGTGAAGAGGGAAGGGCACATGGGCAGAGAGAGTGAGGAGCTATGGGTAGACAGAGTGAAGAGAGAAGGGCACATGGGCAGACAGAGTGAGGAGCTATGTGTAGACAGAGTGAAGAGGGGAGGGCACATAGACAGACAGTGTAAGGAGCTAAAGATAGACAGAGAGAAGAGGGAAGGGTACATGGACAGACAGTGTAAGGAGCTAAAGATAGACAGAGAGAAGAGGGAAGGGTACACGGACAGACAGTGTAAGGAGCTATAGATAGATGGAGAGAAGAGGGAAGGGTACATGGACAGACAGAGTGAGGAGCTAAGGGTACCTTGATATTCAGTGTGAGGAGCTGAGGGCACTTATCTTGAGTAGCTTAGAGCACATGGAAAGACTCTGGACTGCCTGAGGAGCTCCTGGCACACGGGCAGACAGTGGAAGGAGTTTGGTGCATGGACAAGCAGCGTGAAGATCTTGGGGAACATATAGGGGTAGTATGGGGAGCTTGGGGCATCGGGGCAATATGATGTGCTTGGGGCTTATAGTAGAAGCGTGAGGAAGTTGAGGCACATGGGCAGACAGTGCGAGGAGTTTGGTGCCTGGACAAGCAGTGTGAGGAGCTTGGGACACATAGAGGGGCAGTGTGAGAAGCTTGGGGCACAGAGGGGCAGTGTGAGGAGTTTGGAGCATAGAGGGGCAGTGTGAGGAGCTTGGGGCACATACATAGTGTGAGGAGCTTGGGACACGCATAGTGTGAGGAGCTTGGGGCACACAGGCAGTGTGAGGAGCTTGGGGCACACAGGCAGTGTGAGGAGCTTGGGGCACACAGGCGGTGTGAAGAGCTTGCGCCACACAGGCGGTGTGAGGAGCTTGGGGCACAGAGGTGGTGTGAGGAGCTTGGGGCACATAGGTGGTGTGAGGAGCTTGGGGCACATAGGTGGCGTGAGGAGCTTGGGGCACACAGGCGGCGTGAGGAGCTTGAGGCACACAGGTGGCGTGAGGAGCTTGGGGCACACAGGCCGCGTGAGGAGCTTGGGGCACACAGGTGGCATGAGGAGATTGGGGCACACAGGCGGCGTGAGGAGCTTGGGGCACACAGGCGGCGTGAGGAGCTTGGGGCACACAGGCGGTGTGAGGAGATTGGGGCACATATGTAGAGTGAGGAGCTTGGGGCACACAGGCGGCGTGAGGAGCTTGGGGCACATAGGCGGCATGAGGAGCTTGGGGGATATAGGCGGCGTGAGGAGCTTGGGTCACATAGGCGGCGTGAGGAGCTTGGGGCACACAGGCGGCGTGAGGAGCTTGGGGCACACAGGCGGCGTGAGGAGCTTGGGGCACACAGGCGGCGTGAGGAGCTTGGGGCACACAGGCGGCGTGAGGAGCTTGGGGCACACAGGTGGAGTGAGGAGCTTGGGGAACATAGGCGGCGTGAGGAGCTTGGGGCACACGGGCGGTGTGAGGAGCTTGGGGCACCCAGGCGGCGTGTGGAGCTTGGAGAACACGGGCGGTGTGAGGAGCTTGGGGCACACAGGCGGCGTGAGGAGCTTGGGGTCACATGGGCGGCGTGAGGAGCTTGGGGCACACAGGCGGCTTGGGGTCACATGGGCGGCGTGAGGAGCTTGGGGCACATAGGCAGCTTGAGGAGCTTGGGGCACATAGTGTGAGGAGCTAGGGGCACCCGGGCAGTGTGAGGAGCTTGGGGCACACAGGCATCGTGAGGAGATTGGGGTACAGAGACGGGTAGGGTGAGCTATGAGGAGCTTGGGGCTCTGGGCAGAAGAGTGATGACGCATTTCCTCTCCTGTCGCTCGATGCTTTAAACACTCTTAAGTCCACGCTTCTATGTGAGAAGCGTGCCCGCTGCACTACATGCCTTTGGGAATTGTAAAAATATGCCAAAGAGAAATACACCTAAACGTAAGCTTGTAGTAGAGAGCGCGCTGCGAAGCTTCAATCTATGGGCCCCTCTCCCCGCACCTGCAGCAGCCCCTCGAAGCATTACAAGCATTATCGTTCACTATTGAAGACAAGTGTGCAGGTGAGAAAGGCCTCGCCTCTTCTGAGCCCTAATCCCGGCCTCCCGCCCACAGCTCTTAGGGGCCCGTGCCTTTGAGGCGCTACCGGAGGTCTGGTTTACACTGGGATCCCGTAATGAAAACAGGGTGTTCCTTAAAACCACTGTCTGGCTTCACCCAGGCCTGGGAATCCTGCCCTCTCGTGCACACAAAAAGTGCTGATTGATGTCTGTCTGTCAGTGCCTCGAGCCTTTGTCTGGCAAAGTGCCCGTCTTTCTGATGCCAGCCGCTCGCAGCTTAGCCTTTCCCCATCATAAAGGCGGGGCTTCGTGTTCCGACACACAGAAGTGATTCACAACCGATTTTGCGCACTTATGTTGTCTCCATGGGCTCACTATTTTTATTTCGTGCACAGAAATACCCACTCCACCGTCAAAGAATGAGGATTTCCTGCTCCAAAGTTAGGGCCAGAGATACTGAAGGGTTTTGCCATTGGAAACCCTGCATTTGCTAAGTCATTGGGTTTGCGTTCGCAAAATTGCTTTTGTAATGTAGGAAACCCATTTTACGAGTCGGAAAATATTTTCCAACTCGTAAAATAGGTTTTGCAACGCACAGGGAACTGCAATTTGGAAGGGGCGTAAAATAGGTGTTTCTTCCAAATTGTGCTTCGGTGTGCAATCTGCCAATGGTTTACGACCACAGTTGTGATCGCAAATCATTGTACAGTTGTGCCTCAAAGGGGGGTGGTAACAGATTCGTAAAAAGGAAGTGCCCCCTTCGGAACGGTGGTGGCGGCGGCAATGTCTGCTCTCCCTGGTGTTTTTCCAGCTGTAAAATGTTTGTTTTTTAAAGCAGCACATTTTCCAATGCCCACTTTGCTCATGCCTAGAAATGTCTCTGCCAACCCGGTAACACACGCACATTTAATGTGTTTCCATGGAGATGCTGGGGAGGGTCCGCAGATTAATGGGTGAAGAGGGGTCTCCAAGTAGAAACTTATTTTTGTAATTGAGAAATAAAAAAAAATATACCGGATGCTTCTGTGATGCATACATTTATAGGTAGAAATTTGAATTCTGCTTTAATAGTGAGTAATAGACTGTAGTATTTTCGGATTACTCCCGGAAGTGCTTGTGAATGGTGAACATTGTGACATGGTAACTCCTGAATTGTGGCACTTGGAATCTCTGTCAAAAGCTGAAGGAAATTGTGTCAGAGTAAAACAGGGGGTTTACTAGGCAGGCCGGTGCCACTGTAACATCAGTACTGCAAGGAGGGTATTCAGTGACGTATTGGGCAACGCTGGATATGTGAGTGACTACCTCCCAGCCCATCTGGCCGTATAGAGAAATCTACCTGAGGCTGTTGTGGAAATATCTTCTTTCAGTGGCACAGCTCCACTCAAAGTGGTTTTACAACTTTTTTTTTAATATACTGTAGTTCATAGGTTTGAATCCTCGAAGGCCTGGCCCAGCCTTTCATGCTTCGTAGGTCAATACAAGGGGTACAACAGAGCTGATTAACAGTAACACCTAATACTTTTTTAAAGCACTGTTTAGTTTGTAGTGTAGACTATGTAGCTAATCAACGCAGCACTAAAGAGGGACCCTGTCCAACTTTACACCAATATTCGAGTTAAGAAGTTGACCCGAAGCAGGGCGTGAAAACACAAGTAGCGCCTCGTCCGGGCCTCGAAGCCCCGCCTCTGGGGCCTGCGCTGCGGCCATGATGGACTCGCTCGATCTCGCTGTGTTTACACAAATCCTTGGCCCCGGGCCCGAATCCACGGGGTGTAAAAACAATCAGGGGACCGAGGGAGAAATTCTCCCCGCTGATTTATTTACCGTTGTGTTTTTCCAGCGCCACGGGGGCTGGGAGTTTGCGCTAGGCGCGCTCAAGCGAATCTTATGTCCTACACCTCTGCCGAGACGACGACTTTATAAATGGCGTAGAATAATAATCCCACGGCGAGGAATGCGCGCGAGGAACACCCAGACCGGGCTGGAATGTTTTCAGAATATAATATGGTGCTTTTTTTGGTCGGGGCCCGAGCCGGGGCTCCCCGGGGTAGGCAGTGCGGCCTAGCTCTAGGCCTATCTGCCTACCACCTGTAGGGGCCCCCGGGGAGCTGTCCTGGGCAGGCCACCCAACTGCGAGACCCCGGTCAGAGGAGGCGGACGGGGCCTCATGGAGCCCCCTCCGTCCGGGGGTTGGGGAGGGGGGGAGGCAAGCAAAACATATGAAGGAGGAAACAAAACAACGTCTGCTGAGGAAATCTGCACCCTATGTACCCAGAGGTTTGCTTTCCCATTTACTGTGTTATGTTATACCACATTTGTATAGCGCACGTTCACTAAAAAGGTTTCTCGGCGCTGGGTGCTATTCATAATGACAGTGTGCAGTCATTACGAATCGCTTATTCTTGTCTTGCTCTGAGGAGGGACTGGCAAACTCTCTACAAACTGATGCCAGGCTTGGCGCCAAGTTACAAGCCTTTCGCTTCTAACCGCACAGGTTCGAATCCCATCCTTGACAGCATTCACTTCGAGATCTGTGTGAAATGAGTCAGATGGTCACAGCCCCTCCTCCGGGTTAGTGCGTTGGATAAGTTTGGGTGTTACCGTGGGCGGGAACACCAGTTGACCAGTTTCAAATGGTTTCTACTAGATACATTTGGTGGGCTATGTTGAAGATATAGTGAATAGCAGGTGCAACCCTTGCTTTGGCGTCTTTGAAATGGTTATTCGTTTTATTAAACTGGACTGGATTATTGAACAGGTTAATAATTCAGGTTTCTGCCCCCCCTCCAAAATCTGGAAATTCTGCATTCAAATGTTCAAGTAATATAAATAGAGTGCAGTATGCTAAGAAATGCACAATTCCTGAGACTGCAATCTTTTCATTTCTGCTCAATGTTATATAATGTCTGTGAAGTAATCCAGTGAGTTCCTAGTAGCCCACTGCAATATTCAATGCAGTGCAGGTTTGTTATGTACAACGATTAAATAACTGCACAGCGCCTTACAGTGCTCCTAGCGCCAGAGAGTGTTTCTTTAAGGAGTTCAACTTCAGCTGCCTTTCCTGTCTGGTTACATCAATCTCCTGAAACTGGATTGATAAGAAACCATTTTCAACTGATCAACTGACATTCCCGCCAATCTAAAACAACTCTACTATCCGTCCAAACCATATTGCACTTCCTCCCAAATCCAACTCCTCTATTTTGATGCATCTACAAACAAGCTTTGGCAAAGCCAATGGGTCCCACCTTTTGGCTGCTAAGGCAGACCTAATGCTTTGATGATGGTATTTACTGATGCAGTTCAGCATCGGCAAAAGGAAGTGCTTTTTGCCAATGCTTTAGAGCATTAGCAAAATAAAAAAATGTGCAATAATGTGTACACGCACATGTCTCCACACTAAGACAACCCAGCAAGCTGATTTATTCGCCCATGCGTCATCATATATGCACAAATACAGCTTGACATGGCCACCATTTTTTTTTTTTATTTATCCTTCAAAGATGGTTGACGTCAATCTTGGACCAGAAAAGGGAGGGATCAAGGAAGCAGCGGACGAGCTTGGGGGAGGGGGGAGCAACACGAATTGTACGTGAAGTGGGTATTTGAGGGAGGAAGAAAAACATGAGGGCAAGAACATGCCAACACATGCACTTCCATGGAATGCTGAGAGAAAATGAAGAAAGTAATTCCCTGGATGCGACCAGTGGAAGGTTATAAGTCATCCAATCAAAAGGATGTTAAGGAAGCTATGCTCCAGGGAAGAACCAGCACAAGAGAGGAAGGAAAACCATTGAATAAGAGGCAAGCAAATGAAAGTGACAAGAAATCCTAACAATGGTGCGCAATGGTCTGCCCAAAGCCCACTGTAAGTCTTTGGTATGGCCCACAAGAGGCTTTTACCTACAGATTCCTAAAAGCTGTCTGGTAGGTGAGAGATAATGAGGGATCCGGAAGGATTAAACTTCAGAGTGGCATGACAGAGGAGAGAGTAGTAAGTTCTGGTGACCTCTGTGATAACAAAAAGGAAGATCCACAAAGTGTGATGTTTTGTTTAAAAAATAAATAAGAACCCCGGAAGTAATATCGTCGAAGGACACTAGTTTCCTCAGTAAGGCCATTAGTGAGGGCAGAGCAGGCACGGGTAACACATATTACATGAGCGGCCCCTGAAGCTCTGACATCCTTTGTGACATCATACAAGAGGGCTCTAGAATTACTTTGTGATTCCCAGACACAACTATGGCGTGTGTGACATTGTAAACGAGGATTCTAGAGGCAGTGATGTCCTTTATGGTATCTTAAAAGAGTCCTCCAGAAGCATTGATATCCTTTATGGTATCTTAAAAGAGGGTTCCCGAAGCATTGTTGTTCTTTATGATGTTTTAAAGACACTGGGAAACCCTTGTTGGGTAGCTGTGCGCCTTATAAAATCAACCTAACAATAACAAATGAGGGTTCCAGAAGCATTGATGCCCATTATGGTATTTTAAATGAGGGTTCCAGAAGCATTGATGCCCATTATGGTATTTTAAATGAGGGTTCCAGAAGCAGTGATGTCCTTTAGGATAGCTTATATGAGGGTCCCAGAAGCAGCAATGTTCTTTATGATATCTTAAATGAGGGTTCCAGAAGCATTCATATCCTTTACTATATCGTAAATGAGAGTTCCAGAAGCAGTGATGTCCTTTATGATATCTTAAACAAGGGTTCCAGAAGCAGCAATGTCCTTTATGATATCTTAAACGAGGGTTCAAGAAGCATTGATGTCCTTTATGATATCTTAAATGAGGGTTCCAGAAGCAATAATGTCCTTTATGATATCTTAAACGAGGGTTCCAGAAGCAGTAATGTCCTTTATGATATCTTAAACGAGGGTTTCAGAAGCATTGATGTCCTTTATGATATCATAAATGAGAGTTCCAGGAGCAGTAATGACCTTTATGTTATCTTAAATGAGGGTTCCAGAAGCAAGTATGTCCTTTATGATATCTTAAACGAAGGTTCCAGAAGCATTGATGTCCTTTATGATATCTTAAATGAGGGTTCCAGAAGCAGTAAAGTCCTTTATGATATCGAAAATGAGGGTTCCAGAAACAATAATGTCCTTTATGATATCTTAAACGAGGGTTCCTGAAACACCGATGTCTTTTGTGATATCCTGAATGAGGCTTCCAGAAGCACCAATGTCATTTAAGGTATCTTAAATGAGGCCTCCAGAAGCACTGATGCCCTTGATGTTATCTTAAACGAGGCCTCCAGAAGCAGTGATGTCCTTTATGTTATTTTAAACGAGGGTTCCAGAAGCAGTGATGTCCTTTATGTTATCTTAAACGAGGGTTCCAGAAGCAGTGATGTCCTTTATGTTATCTTAAAGAGGGCTTTAGGTGACAGTGCGCTCGCTAGTCAACGCCTGCATTGTGTTCTCGCTATTTTTAAACTGCTTTTTAAATACCTGTTGTACATTAGGTGACAGCGCGCTCGCTAGTCAGCGCCTGCATTGTGTTTTTGCTTTTTTAAACTCCTTTTTAAATATTTGCTGTACTTACTATCTTGCTCATTTGCACTTTGGTTCGTCAGTCCCCGGTCCACCGCAGCTTGTGCTGTTTGTGTGGAGGGACGTAGCTCCGCCCTCCTCTCCTCGTTTCCGCTACCGGGGGCATACTTAAATCGCATGTCAGCTCGGCCGCGCAGCGGGCGCGCCGCCGGGCAAGCCCGTCTGCGCCGGTCCGCGCCAGGCCGCTGCCAGACGCCAGACATGCCGCCAATTCCGTAAGTTTGGAACATACCTATGCCCGGAATGAGTTGCTATTAATCAGGACGCGGTTTGTCAGGTGTCAGGATTTATGGCTTGGGGGGTTTAGAGGGTCCGTTCAGCTGTAAATGCTGTGGCTTTACATCTATCTCCCCAGCAGATTCCCACGCCTGTACCCCTCCCCCAGGCAAAAGTACGACTATTTTTCACCTGAATTGCCGCTCCCTGGCCAAACATTTTGCTGATGTTTATGATCTTTTGGAAACTGAATCTCCTGATACCCTGTTTCTTACTGAGACTTGGCTTTCAGAGGATCTGGTGGCGATTCCGGGGCTGGCTCTCCCGGAGGGTTATGCTATGCATACCCTGAACAGGGAAACGAGAGGTGGGGGTATTGCGGTTATTGTTAAAACCGGCTATCCCTGCACCTTTACTAAACAGCCCATTTTGGGCTGCGAATGCGCCTGTTTTAAAATCACTTTCAATCCCAATTATACCATGACAGGCTTATTGGTATATCGTCCTCCGGGCCCATCTAAAGTTTTTAGGGAAGCCCTTGTTGAGACTGTTAGCACTCTGGCACTCAATACCTCCAATTTTACAGTCTTAGGAGACCTGAACCTCCATTTTGATAACCATCTTGACTCGGATGTGGCTAATCTGGTAGCGGACCTAGCTGCTTGTCAGCTTGACCAGCGTGTTTCTGGTCCTACACACTCGGCTGGCCGTCTGCTGGACCCTGTTTTTACTAACATTTTGCCTCTCACGGTCCAACCGCCGATCCCTATGGGTTGGTCTGACCACTTTTTAGTCTCCTTGTCTATTCAGGGCACTGTACCTGCTTGCAAAACAGATAACCCTTTCTCCCTTAAATGCCCGTGGTACAAATTAAATTGGGATCAAATCCAGGCTCATCTTTCCACTACTATTCAGTTTTTGCCGATGGACCCGGACAAGGCCAACTCGGCTTTTACTGATTGGATCAATCAGCCGCTGGATAAGTTGATTCCAGCTAAATTGTCTATGAATCGCACCTCCAAATCCAACCCGTGGTACAACAACAAATTAGCTGCCCTGCGGAAAACCTGCAAAAAACGCGAAAGAATCTGGAGAAGGGATTTTGACCCGATATCTAAAGATCTCTATCGGTATGCTGTAAAAGTCTATCATAAGGCTATCCATGTTGAGCGTGCTGCATTCTACGCCCAAGAAATTGGCAATAGCACCAATTCTGCAAAGACTATCTTTTCGATAGTTTCAGGTCTGAAAAATCAGAAGGGGGCTGCTGGCCCGCTGATCACCTCGGACAGGCAATGTGAGGAGCTTGCCTCTTTTTTTCTTAATAAGGTTGAAGACATCTACAAATGTTTTCCTGTGGCCCAAACCGGCTGCCTTGAGATATCTAATAATGTTACCAACGCTACTCTAGAGGTTTTTCCTCCTATTCAGCCGGATCGTTTACTCGCTCTTTGCGCCAAAATTAAGTCTGGCTCCCCGGCCGACCCATTGAAACCTGATCATTTCAGGAAAATGTTACCCACTATTTCTCCTCTCCTTGGACAAGTGATTAACATGACACTTAGTTTAGCAGTCGTGCCTTCAGCATGGAAACAGGCTAGGGTGATACCATTGCTTAAAAAACCCTCACTGGACCCTAAAAAACCTGAAAACTTCAGGCCGATTTCGTTGCTACCATGGCCTGCTAAGATCACGGAGGCATATATCAACTCACTCCTTTCAGACCATCTGACCACCAATAATAGTCTAGATCCCTCACAAAATGGTTTTCGCCCCGGCCATAGCACAGAGTCAGCGCTTCTGGCGGTGACAGAACATCTCTGGACAGCTTTGGACGCAGGGCAGACATCGGCACTGATCCTTCTGGATCTCAGTGCCGCATTTGACACTGTGTCCCATGCAATCCTGTTGCGCCGCCTGGAAGAGGCTGGCATTGGTGGCTCTGCTCTGAAGTGGCTTGCGTCATTTCTGTCTGATAGGTCGTTCCAGGTGATTGCTCCCCCTTTTTCCTCGCCCACTTTCTCCATCCAGCAAGGGGTGCCACAGGGCTGTTCTTTGAGCCCTCTGCTCTTTAATTTGTATGTACAACCTTTGGCTGCAGTAGCCAAGAGCAGAGGACTGACTGTGGTCTCCTACGCCGACGACACTCAGCTGGTGGTAGCCCTCTCGAGCAACTCTAAGCAGTACGCCTTTAAGTTTCAAGACGATCTTGCTGTAGTTGCTGGGTGGATGACAACTAACTGCCTCCAACTGAACGCCAGCAAGTCGGAGGTGTTGCTGGTGGGTAAGGATCATGGGCTATGGAATGAGCATTGGTGGCCTACGACTCTAGCCACGCCCCCCCCCCCAGACAGGTTGTAAAGAACTTGGGGGTTTGGATGGACGCCTCCCTCAATTTTCAGATTCAAACGGAAAAGGTGGCGGGTACCTGTTTTGGCTTGCTGCGTGGACTCAAACCGATCTTGGGTTTTTTTGACGCTCCGACCAGACAGATCATCATTCAGGCTCTGATTACATCTAGGCTTGATTATGCGAGCTCTCTGTACCTGGGGGCCAATAAGGCGGAAGTACATAGACTACAGAGAGTACAGAATGCCGCAGCTAGATCTCTCCTTGGTCTACGTAGAGTTTGTTCAGTGACCAACATTATCCGCCGTCTTCATTGGTTGCCTGTGGCTAGACGGATCGAGTTCAAGGCTCTTTGTATAGCCTTTAAAATCTTGAAGTTTGCCTCCCCTAACATTTTGACCGGCTTGCTCTCTCCTTATGTACCCTCCCGTCAGCTTCGCTCTATGGGCCAACATTTGCTAGTGGTCCCTCGAGTCAGGAGGATTCGGGCCGGAGGGCGCTCTTTTCGGTATAGAGCGGCGACGCTCTGGAACACACTGCCCCTCCATATTCGAGGCCTTAGTAATTTTCTTGAATTCAGGAAAGCTATTAAAACTTTCCTTTTTCCCACGGTGTAGGCCTTTCTGGCCCCTGCTGCGTTGTGGTCTCCTATTTGCTGTTAGCGCCGGGACGCCTCTTGGCTGGGGCAGCTGTCGCGCTTTAGAAATCTTTCAAATAGAAATAGAAGCAGTGATGTCCTTTATGTTATCTTAAACGAGGGTTCCAGAAGCAGTGATGTCCTTTATGATATCTTAAATGAGGGTTCCTGAAGCAGTAATGTCCTTTATGATATCGACAATGAGGGTTCCAGAACCAATAATGTCCTTTATGATATCTTAAACAAGGGTTCCACAAGCATTGATGCCCTTTCTGGTATCTCAAACAAGGGTTCCAGAAGCAGTGATGTCCTTTATGTTATCTTAAACGAGGGTTCCAGAAGCAGTGATGTCCTTTATGTTATCTTAAACGAGGGTTCCAGAAGCAGTGATGTCCTTTATGTTATCTTAAATGAGGGTTTCAGAAGCAGTAATGTCCTTTATATCTTAAACAAAGGTTTCAGAAGCAGTGATGTCCTTTATGTTATCTTAAACGAGGGTTCCATAAGCAATAATGTCCTTTATGATATCTTAAACGAGGGTTCCAGAAGCAGTGATGTCCTTTATGTTACCTTAAACGAGGGTTTCAGAAGCAGTAATGTCCTTTATGATATCTTAAACGATGGTTCTAGAAGCAGTAATGTCCTTTATGTTATCTTAAACGAGGGTTTCAGAAGCAGTAATGTCCTTTATGATATATCTTAAACGAGGGTTTCAGAAGCATTGATGTCCTTTATGATATCTTCAATGAGGGTTCCAGAAGCAGTAATGTCCTTTATGATATCGAAAATGAGGGTTTCCTGAAGCAGTAATGTCCTTTATGATATCGAAAATGAGGGTTCCAGAACCAATAATTTCCTTTATGATATCTTAAACAAGGGTGCCAGAAACACCGATGTCTTTTGTGATATCCTGAATGAGGCCTCCAGAAGCATTGATGCCCTTTATGGTATCTTAAACGAGGGTTCCAGAAGCAGTGATGTCCTTTATGTTATCTTAAATAAGGGTTCCAGAAGCAATGATGTCCTTTATGTTATCTTAAACGAGGGTTCCAGAAGCAGTTATGTGCTTTATGTTATCTTAAACGAGGGTTCCAGAAGCAGTAATGTCCTTTATGTTATCTTAAACGAGGGTTCCAGAAGCAGTGATGTCCTTTATGTTATCTTAAACAAGTGTTTCAGAAGCAGTAATGTCCTTTATGATATCTTAAACGAGGGTTCCAGAAGCAGTAATGTCCTTTATGTTATCTTAAACGAGGGTTTCAGAAGCAGTAATGTTCTTTATGATATCTTAAACGAGGGTTCCAGAAGCAGTAATGTCCTTTATGATATCTTAAACGAGGATTTAAGAAGCATTGATGTCCTTTATGATGTCTTAAACAACGGTTTCAGAAGCAATAATGTCCTTTATGATATCTAAAACGAGGGTTCCAGAAGCAGTAATGTCCTTTATGATATCTTAAACGAGGGTTTCAGAAGCAGTGATGTCCTTTATGATATCTTAAACAAGGGTTTCAGAAGTAGTGATGTCCTTTATGATATCTTAAAAGAGGGTTTCAGAAGCAGTGATGTCCTTTATGATATCTTAAAAGAGGGTTTCAGTAGCAGTGATGTCCTTTATGTTATCTTAAACGAGGGTTTCAGAAGCAGTAATGTCCTTTATATCTTTAAACAAAGGGTTCAGAAGCAGTGATGTCCTTTATGTTATCTTAAACGAGGGTTCCATAAGCAATAATGTCCTTTATGATATCTTAAACGAGGGTTCCAGAAGCAGTGATGTCCTTTATGATATCTTAAATGAGGGTTCCTGAAGCAGTAATGTCCTTTATGATATCTAAAATGAGGGTTCCAGAACCAATAATGTCCTTTATGATATCTTAAACAAGGGTTCCAGAAGCATTGATGCCCTTTATGGTATCTCAAACAAGGGTTCCAGAAGCAGTGATGTCCTTTATGTTATCTTAAACGAGGGTTCCAGAAGCAGTGATGTCCTTTATGTTATCTTAAACGAGGGTTCCAGAAGCAGTGATGTCCTTTATGTTATCTTAAACGAGGGTTTCAGAAGCAGTAATGCACTTTATATCTTAAACAAAGGTTTCAGAAGCAGTGATGTCCTTTATGTTATCTTAAACGAGGGTTCCATAAGCAATAATGTCCTTTATGATATCTTAAACGAGGGTTCCAGAAGCAGTGATGTCCTTTATGTTATCTTAAACGAGGGTTTCAGAAGCAGTAATGTCCTTTATGATATCTTAAACGATGGTTCTAGAAGCAGTAATGTCCTTTATGTTATCTTAAACGAGGGTTTCAGAAGCAGTAATGTCCTTTATGATATATCTTAAACGAGGGTTTCAGAAGCATTGATGTCCTTTATGATATCTTCAATGAGGGTTCCAGAAGCAGTAATGTCCTTTATAATATCGAAAATGAGGGTTTCCTGAAGCAGTAATGTCCTTTATGATATCGAAAATGAGGGTTCCAGAACCAATAATTTCCTTTATGATATCTTAAACAAGGGTGCCAGAAACACCAATGTCTTTTGTGATATCCTGAATGAGGCCTCCCGAAGCATTGATGCCCTTTATGGTATCTTAAACGAGGGTTCCAGAAGCAGTGATGTCCTTTATGTTATCTTAAACAAGGTTTCCAGAAGCAGTGATGTGCTTTATGTTATCTTAAATAAGGGTTCCAGAAGCAATGATGTCCTTTATGTTATCTTAAACGAGGGTTCCAGAAGCAGTTATGTGCTTTATGTTATCTTAAACGAGGGTTCCAGAAGCAGTAATGTCCTTTATGTTATCTTAAACGAGGGTTCCAGAAGCAGTGATGTCCTTTATGTTATCTTAAACAAGTGTTTCAGAAGCAGTAATGTCCTTTATGATATCTTAAACGAGGGTTCCAGAAGCAGTAATGTCCTTTATGTTATCTTAAACGAGGGTTTCAGAAGCAGTAATGTTCTTTATGATATCTTAAACGAGGATTCCAGAAGCAGTAATGTCCTTTATGATATCTTAAACGAGGATTTAAGAAGCATTGATGTCCTTTATGATGTCTTAAATGACGGTTTCAGAAGCAGTAATGTCCTTTATGATATCTTAAACGAGGGTTCCAGAAGCAGTAATGTCCTTTATGATATCTTAAACGAGGGTTTCAGAAGCAGTGATGTCCTTTATGATATCTTAAACAAGGGTTTCAGAAGTAGTGATGTCCTTTATGATATCTTAAAAGAGGGTTTCAGAAGCAGTGATGTCCTTTATGATATCTTAAAAGAGGGTTTCAGTAGCAGTGATGTCCTTTATGATATCTTAAACAAGGGTTTCAGAAGCAGTGATGTCCTTTATGATATCTTAAACGAGGGTTTCAGAAGCAGTGATGTCCTTTATGATATCTAAAACGACTGTTCCAGAAGCAGTAATGTCCTTTATGATATCTTAAATGAGGGTTCCAGAAGCAATAATGTCCTCTGTGATATCTTAAACGAGGGTTCCAGAAGCAGTAATGTCCTTTGTGATATCTTAAACGAGGGTTCCAGAAGCAGTGATGTCCTTTGTTATATCTTAAACGAGGGTTCCAGAAGCAGTGATGTCCTTTGTGATATCTTAAACTAGGATTCCAGAAGCAGTGATGTCCTTTGTGATATCTTAAACGAGGGTTCCAGAAGCAGTAATGTCCTTTATGATATCTTAAACGAGGGTTCCAGCAGCAGTGATGTTCCTTTATTTATTTATTTATTTTTTAAATAGCTTTATTTGCATTTTGTCAAACAAACAGGTTACAATTGAATGAGAAAGTGGGAGAAAAGGGAAGGAAGGGGGAGGAAGAGGTGAGACGGGCAGGGGGGAGAGAGCTTGGGTGAGATGGGGAACAATTAGTCATTACAAGTGCAATAAAGGATTCAGCAGGTACTGTCGGAATATTTGCAACCTGTGATAAACATTAATTCTGTACAGCAGGTAACTGACCACAGATTATATTCCTGTTGTGTTACATGCGTATTAGTTATCAGAAGGATCACACTTTAATGTCCTGACGGATACAAGAAGAATATTCATCCATTTTCAGCTGTACACATAAATGTCTGTACCTGGTTATCCAGTTCAGCATCAAAATTAAGGCAAAATCAGATACAATGTATAATTCTACAATCAAACATAAAAACAAATGAAGAAAACTAATGTCTTATTGTCACGCCCGGTTCGAGATTTGTAGAGGAAATGTGTCGCCATCTCAGTCGCCCTGTATTGGATATATCACCCTGTCCTCCTGGTTACTGAAGGAATCGGTGGCTGGGTCTACCCCTTCCTAACTCGTGTGTGTCCCAGGCGTTACCGCCCCCTCCACTTCAGTCCTCGGTTTCACGCGATCCAGGAGAACCATGTTCCCGGGAGCCAGTGTCTGTGTCTCGTCCTCTAATCTCTTGTGGAGGACTATTCTCCGCTTCTCCATCTGTGCGTGTCAAGTCTCCCAGTATAGCGTCCCATAACTGTGCAATAGTGTATTTACGTAGTCCTGCTGTTTCCTCCCTGTGCAATGACGTACTTTCCGCACGTGCCCAAACCAGGAGTGAATTTTTCCAGCTGGCGACTGCAGGAGGGTCAGCGGGCTTCCATCTTTTAGTGATCTGCCTTTTGGCTACAATGAGGCCCAGGTCAATAATGCACACCTCCCATGTTTGTGGCAGTGTTCTTTCAGTGAATGCTGCGTGCGCCACATGAATGTCCTTCCAATATGTATGTAAGGAGGTACAAGACCACAGCATGTGAAGAAAATCTGCATCCACCTATAGACA
The DNA here is from genome assembly GCA_963921515.1 of Calotriton arnoldi. NCBI lineage: Eukaryota > Metazoa > Chordata > Amphibia > Caudata > Salamandridae > Calotriton > Calotriton arnoldi. The sequence goes on along the minus strand of CAWUFW010002387.1, from coordinate 2,060,277 downwards.
GCGGGGGCATGCTGATGTAGTCATATGAAAGTATTTATTTAATTTATCAGGAGAAAGATACGCTCTATGTACAATATATGTCTGTATGAGCCTGAATCTGGAGTTCCGTGGTATACATGTGGGGGTGGCTAATATCATGTCCCATTTGCGGTCTGTCCATGGGTTTCCCTGTCCTCTTCCCATTTTGAGCGGAGAGACGTCAGAGGTTGTGTGAATGAGTAGCGCTTCCGCCAACCAGTGTATGATGTGGGACCCATTGCCCATGACATGTAAATATTGCAACAGGAGGTGTGTCTCTGGTTCGGTGATAATATCGCCCCATGCTGCAGTAAGTGATCGCATGATGGAGTTATATAATAAGAATTGACCTGTTGGTAAATTATAATCTTCTGCCAGATCATCAAAAGGTATCAGGGTGCCTTCGGCGTAAAGATCGCCCAGCGTGTATAGGTCTGCCGCATGCCAGCACTCCAGCGCCCCATAGGTGATGCTCGCCCTGCCCCTAGGCATTCCTAGGAGTGGCAGCGACGGGGCATAAGGGACCCTGTTCCTAGTGAGGTACATGCTCCTCCTGTAGCAATGATGTGCCAGGGCAAGACAGGTCTGTGATGGGTGCAGGTGCCGAGCGGTGGGATGAAACAACTGGTATATCTGGGATTGGGACCACGGCGGCTGTGTGGTGGCCGTGTCATCCAGGCCGAGACCCGCCAACCATTTCGTCACCCACTGTAGCTGTGCCGCTAGGTAATACAGCTCCAGGTTGGGGACCGCCAGGCTTCCTCTGCTGATAGGAGCGTGAAGCTTCCAGAGCGCCATCCGGGGCCGACTCGCATTCCAAATGAGGTCACGGATCAGTCATTCTAAATCTCGAAAGACAGTGGCCGGGACATAAACTGGAAGGTTGGTAAAGTAGTATAACAGTTTCGGTAACACTACCATCTTAGACAGCGCCACTCTACCCATCACGTTCAATGGGAGCGTCTTCCAAAACAGGACCTGTGCCCTGATGGCAGATATTGCTCTAAACAGATTTCCCTCCAGGGTGTCATTGGGGTCTCTGTATATAAGAATGCCAAGATAGCGGAATGTGGATGGGTGCCAGCGGAGGGGGGAGTCGTTCATGCGAACATTAGGATCAGTAATTCCATCTCGAAAGGGGTATAGCCCTGACTTTGCCCAGTTCACCCGGAGACCCGAGACCTCTGCAAAATCCCGGAGAGTGTCTGCAATAGTAGCGGGGATGTCATGTAAATCCCTTAAATATAATAGCATATAATCGGCATACAGAGAGACCGCGTGTAAGTTATCCCCCAGCCGAATGCCCCAGTCTGCACCTTCTCTGCGCAGGCACGCCGCTAGTGGCTCCATGGCAAGTGAGAAAAGGAGCGGCGATAAAGGGCAACCCTGCCTAGTGCCTCTGTGTATCTGGATACTGTCCGATATCAGTCAACCGGTCCGGACTCTGACAGAAGGCTACAGGTATAGCAGTCGGACCATGTGCAGGAATGAGTCGCACAAGCCATACCCCCGCAGCACCTCAAAAAGGTACGGCCACTCTTTGGGAATCGAAGGCCTTTTCTAAATCTAAGACCAGGCAGCCGGGTCGGGGCCATATATCTGCTGCATAGTGTTGTACCCTGAAGAGTCTGCGGATATTGAGGGCTGTACTTCTGGTGGGGACAAAACCATTTTGGTCAAAGTGCACCACGGTCCGTACTAATGGAGCCAGTCGGGCTGCTATAATGGACGCTAGGATCTTGTAGTCCGTGTTGAGCAAAGCCAGCGGCCTGTATGAGCCCAGCGCTTTCGGATTCCTGCCAGGTTTAGGAAGGGAGATCAATAGCGCCTCGTTTTGTGAGTCAGAGAGAGCGGAATCCGCGATCGAGGTATCATATATCTTCAGCAGTTGGGGCGCTAGGGTGTCCGCATAAGCTTTATAAAATTCCGCCGGCAGGCCGTCCGGACCAGGAGTTTTTCCCGACGCTAGTGAACGTATACCTGCCCAAATTTCTTCTAGCAGAATGGGGCCATCTAATTCAGATCTTTGTTCAGGTGTAATCTGCGGTAGGGTAATGTCTGCTAGATATCAGTGAATGTCATCGGGTGTCGCTAAAATGTGTGACTTGTATAGAGTAGTGTAATGAGATCTAAATTCTCGGTGGATGTCCTGCTGAGAGTATATCAAAATGTCTTGTGCAGAGCGCAGTGAGGTGACAGGCGAGGCTATGTCATTTTGCCGGATCAGCCAGGCTAAAAGTCTGCCCGCCTTATCGCCCGAATGATGTGTGCGTGCCGAGTGCGCCGCATAGTTCAGGCACCGGAGCCTTTCCAGTAATCTAGCGTGCTCCTCCCTACTATGCACTAGTCGCCCATGTGAGCCCTCAGCTGCCTTTCTTTCATGAGATGCCAATCTTCCCTCCAGAATGGTAAGGTCCTTCTCTAGTTGCTTGCGCATGCCAGCTTGCATACCTAGGCAGTGCCCCTGATTCACTATCTTGAAAGCGTCCCACCCTACCAATGGTGACGAGGCAGTGCCCGCATTGTCCTCAAAGTACTGTGCTATGGTCGTGCCCAATGCCTCCCGAAACGTCCCGTCCAGCAGTGTATCTGGTTGTAGGTGCCATCTTGGTATCGGGGGCGTGCCACTATTCCAGTCTATTTGTAGGGTGTGGGGGTTATGATCTGACTGTGTCCTCCCGAGACATTGAGGTCCCATGGCTACCGGTAGGAGGTCTTCAGATACCATTATCCGGTCAAGGCGGACATGGAGACCATGAGCAACAGAATAGAATGAGTATACTCTATCGTGCGAGTTCCTGTGCCTCCATGCACCCACCAAGTGCCATTGTGTCGCCCAAGTATTTAGTGCCTTCATGGCAGCAGTCATGGGTGCACCAGGCAAAGGAGGGAAGGAACGGTCTAAGGACACATCAAGAACACTGTTATAGTCACCCCCCAGTATCATCGGGACCCCGTGCCAGGCAGCTAACTTATTTGATAGGGTATTTAAAAAGTGTATGGTCCAAGAGTCATGGGGACAGGTGGGACACATGTCAGGGGTAGTGACAGATTGCAGGCTAGTTGAGTACCTGGTACTCATTGAACGTCGTCCCAGTGCGTGACTGACGATGAAACAACAACTAACTAAAACATACAATGCCAAAAGGGCAAGAGTGCAACATGCAGTCCTAAACAATACAAATAAATGACATTTCGTCAATGACAAGGGGGGTCCCCACACACGTAAGACGCTGTTACAAAGTGGTAAACTCCGCGCGATAGAGACTCCCCATCCCTGCTTAAGAAACAGATATCAGGGCCCCTACATCTGTAGATGAGAGCCGGCTGCGTGGAAAAAAACATAAAGTATAGGTCCTGGAGCTATGGCATCCCGAACCTTAACCCCCGAGCCACCCTCCGCTATAAACCATAAAAATCCCACCAATACAGTAGAGAAATAGCAGCATCAGGAAACAGTGATAACAAAGTCCAGGTATACTTGCATGACCCGCGATGTGTTCTAGGAGCTGCATGCACAGAGTTCAGTATTGAAGTCTACATTATGTCATCCGCTGTCTGAGGGGTGACCACTGGAATGTTATTATTATTATTATTATTATTGAGATTTATAAAGCGCATGGCTGCCCTAAGGCTTCCCAGTGCTGAGCGGTCAGGTACTGAATACGGGCAAACCATGTCTTAAAGATATTGCATGAACAACCAAGTCTTGATCTCTTTGCGGAACTGTAGTTCTCTGTCTATCAGTCTGTATTCCAACGGCATGGAGTTCCAGAGTTTGGGAGCTAGGTGGGAGAAAGATCTTCCTCCCCATTTCTCCCTCCTAACCTTTGTCTGTTTTAGGCGTTCTTCCGTGCTAGATCGCAACCGCCTCTTTGGGATGTAGGGAGAAACTAGCCTCCTGACTTTTTTTGGGCCTCTATTGTGCCGTGCTCTGTGGATAATAACCAGTGCCTTGAATTTTATTCTGGCTTCTACCAGGAGCCAGTGGAGTCTGAGTAGATGCTTTTTACTGACTCCCGCACCGGGACGTTACACAGCAGCCTTGCGGCTGCATTCTGGGCCACCTGCAGTCTCTGGATAACATATTTAGGTGCCCCCAGGAACAATGAGTTTCCATAATCCAATCGCAAGGTGACTAGAGAATGGACCACTGTTTCCTTAGTTGTATGGGAATTCTATCTAGGATTTTACGCAGGCTTCTGAGAAGTCCAAAGCAAATTGCTGTGACCTTCTTGGCCTGTGTCACCATAGAAAGATCAGTTTCTAGCCAGAATCCTAGGTTTTTTACTATTTCTGTGGGGATGGGTGGACTACCTAGGCATGCAGGCCAGTGTATAATGGGCCTGGGTATTGCTTTGTTTCCAAGGAACAGTAGCTCCGTTTTATCTCCATTTAGCTTTAAGCAACTTGTCGTCATCCACTCTTTAACTTTTACCAAGCAGGAAGATAATCTCTCACCATCCCTGCAATTTTTTGGGTCCAGGGAAATAACCAACTGCGTATCATCGGCATACGAAGTCATGGATATGTCAAATTCCAACACAATCTTAGCAAGAGGCTCAACATAGACATTAAAAAGCGTGGAACGCCACACTTCAGATACATGGTTTTGGAAAGTGTGGTATTTTCCTGTACTTGAAATGTTCGGTCACTCAGGAACGATGTCAACCATTTAAGCGCCATGCCCCTGATCCCAATGTCTGAGAGCCTTCTGCGTAATATACGATGATCCACTGTGTCAAAAGCGGCGCTCAGATCTAATAGGAGCAATGCAGCTGGTTTTCCCTGGTCTAGTGATTGTCTTAGCTCCTCCACCACAACCAACAGGGCAGTTTCTGTACTGTGTTGTGCCCTGAAGCCCATCTGTGTGGGGTGAAGGCATTGATTAATTTCTAGAAATTCTGACAGATTTCTGTTGACATGTTTTTCTAGTAGCTTGCCGACAAATGGTAGCAAGGAGATGGGGCGAAAGTTCCCTGGTTGCGATCGATCTGCATTGGCTTTTTTCAATAGAGGCTTTATCACAGCGTGTTTCCAGGCACTGGGACTATGCCCGTTTCTAGGGACTGATTCATAATCCTCATTAAAATGGGTGCAACGATGGATGTTACTGTTTTAAGAATATGCAGAGGTGCTGGGTCCAGGGGCGAGCCAGACTTCACCATCTCCAATAAGGCTTCTAAACCCTTCTGTTCCATAAGCGGGAAGTTGGTGATGGCCTGTTGTGAAGGAGCTAATTCGTGATCTTTTTCCCACTCTGTTGCGCTGTCTCCATCCATTTTAAAGCAACTGTAGATATCCGTTACTTTAGAGAGGAAATATGAGGCCAAATTATTGCACCTCTCCTCTGAAGTTTCGGATGGACCACTATCAGTAGGTGGGTTAGTCAGGGTCTTGATTACTGTGAACAATTCCCTTGATGAGTTCTGAGCCCTAATGATTTTTTCATCAAAGAACTTATCCGATTCATGTGAGTTCAGGGTGTCATCCAATAGATCTCCGTCACTTTCGCACTCCTGCAGACTGGAAGTGGGAGATGCATCACCCGGGGTCCCACTAATTTCAACCACCGCCTGGAGAGCATTACGTTGATCCTGGATCATCTGATCAAGATTGGGGCCAAGGCTCTGGGATGAGTGAATTTTCTTGCGTCTTCTTTCCTTTCTGCGCCGACCGGAAAGACCACCATGACTCGTGTCAGCTGATCCTGCCGCCAAGGGGGCGCCTCCTGCAGAATCTCGTGTGTCCAGCCAATCTCCTGCCGCCCCAGGAGTGTCAAAGAAGTGGGTTTTGCCATTTGCGATCACCCGCAGGCATGCTGGGAATAGCAGGGAGTATTTGAGATCCTGTTGCCGTAGTCGGCGCTTCACCGCCATGTAGGAGTAACGCTGCCTCTGTACCAGTGCTGTGTAATCAGGGAAAAACATGATGGTATGATTCTCCACTTGTACACTATGTATTTTCCTGGTTTCCTGAAGGATGACGTCCCTGTCTCTGTAGTTCATTACTCGTATCAAGAGTGGTCTGGGGTTGGCACCTGGGGGGGGTGGTTTAGCCGGAACCCTGTGTGCGCGTTCAATGACAAAGTGGGGAGAGAGCAATCCCTCCGGCAGAAGGTCCCGTAGCCAAGCTTCAGCGTAGGTCACTGAGTCCTTCCCTTCCGCGCCTTCGGGAAGGCCCACCACGCGCACATTATTTCGTCTTGACCTGCCTTCGGCATCTTCGACGCGATGTTCCAAGAAATCTACTCGTTCAGCAAGGTTGTTGAGGCATTTCTCTGTTGTGGTCACCTGAGGGGAGATTATCTTCATGGTATCCTCTACCGCAGAGGTCCTGTCCGCAAGCTTTTGGTGGTCCGCGTGTAGAAGGTTCAGGTCAATGGCCACCTTATCTATTTTGCTTTCGAGGGAGGTGCGCGTCTGTTCCATAGTCTCTCATAGTTTCTCCACCGCCGCCAGGACAGCGTCCAATTTGCTGGACATCGGGTCAGTTGTCGCCTCCCCGGACATCTTGTCAGACTGTGCACGTGTCAGGGGGGGTTGAGTTCGTGGACCCCCGTGCCAGTCCGAGGTCGGCCCCTGTGTGACAGAGATATTGCAGAGCGTGTGGTGACGGCCACTTCAGAGTGTAGGCGTAAGGCAGGCGAAAAGGGAATCTACTGGTTCAGTCCGACAGCAAAGCGGTACGTTGAGGGAGATATCCAGGCTCAACACAGCCGCACCAATCCAGCTGGAGGGCGCCTTGGGTCCCACTCAGTGACGCTGTCCCCACCTACGGAGGGGCGCCAATGAAAGAGACCTCCGCAGTTAAATCGCGCAGCGATTAGCTGTGGTCACGTGGCTATGGGAGCAAGGGGCCAAGACATCAATGGGCATCGCTTAGTGTGCTGCTTACCACCACCGACATCTGACTGATGACCTCCTGTATTGTGTCTGGTTCACTCCTCGTGTCTCAGACATCTGTAGTGCCCCTTCACCATCAGTGAATACTTGTCTATTTCGTGGTGTCACCAGCGTCCCGTTCCTGCCTCCTGTAGAAGCCCATGCGGTGGAAGTCACCGGCAGCCACCAAGTCCCTGGTCCGCCATTTTGAGAGCCCCGCATGCATCACACATACTCAATACCTCCGGGACGTCAATCACCGCTCCAATTGGATTTGCGAGGCCTCAGATGGCCTCCCAGAAGTCACTGTTCACTGCACCGGGCCTCCGAGACAGAGTACCCCGGTGCCTCCACTCTCTCCCGGTGCCCTGTTTTGTTGGGCAAGGCCTGACTCCGCTGTTCCCTGCAGGGGGCCGCCGGGTCCGCCGTACCTTTAGATGGCCTCTCCCCCATTGTCCGGCCGAAGTCCCGGTCGTGATGGCCCCTAATTATCCTGCGCATCGCGGATTCCTTCACTGCGCATCGGGGCCCTAGGCAGAGTGCCTCCAGCAGCGTCTCCCCCATCTTTGCAGTGGTCGTGCGTGGAGTAGGGATCACCACCATCCGCCGGGTCCGCAGTCCGCCATGTTGTGGGCCGTACACGCACTCAGGCTCTGTGTGCGGCTGGTGCCACCAGGGTGTTAGTTTTTGCCCCGGCAAAGTCATCGGGGCCCCAATCTATTCCTAAACTGCGTCTTTGGCAATATCATGCCCCAAGAACAGAAAGATCCACCACCTCAGTGCTCGCCAGGTTCCGTGGCCCGGTGGGCGGGGCCTATCCCCGGTGTATCCTGCGAGCGGCTGCCGGGCTCGTTGCGCCCCTGATCGGGCGCCTCCTCCGCTGCTCGGCTGCAATTTTGTCGTTTCTTAGCCGCGGTGGCCCCAAATGAGACAGCGTGCCACGGGTCCCTTCAGGGCTCAGCCGGTCCAGCTTAGGGTCCCGAAATCATGATGTGACGGATATATGAAGCGGGCGAGGGGGAGTCTGAGACGGAGCCCTAACAGAGCACGTTTGACTCCATCGCCTGCGTGGCCACGCCCCCGCAGCAGTGATGTCCTTTATGATATCTTAAACGAGGGTTCCAGAAGCAGTCATGACCTTTATGTTATCTTAAACGAGGGTACCAGAAGCAATAATGTCCTTTATGATATTTTAAACGAGGGTTTCAGAAGCAGTAATGTCCTTCATGATATCTTAAATGAGGGTTTCAGAAGCAGTGATGTCGTTTATGATATCTTAAAAGAGGGTTTCAGAAGCATTGATGTCCTTTATGATATGAAATGAAATGAAATTAAATGAAATGAGTCCTACACTTTTTAATATCTATATGGCCCCACTTGCACGCCTGGCTGAGTCACACGGAGCGAAGATTATCTCTTACGCTGATGACACTCAACTACTGTTCACGTGTGACAAAGGGGCGAATTTTCATGGAATGGAGATAAACAGATGCCTAACGGAGGTTTTTTCCTGGATGCAACTTAATCAACTTAAGTGTAACCCAGAAAAATCTGAAATTATGTTTTTTGGATGTCCCCCATGTGTAGACTGGAGCTTATGGTGGCCGTGCGACATGTCCCCTCCTGCGGCTCCAGTCGGCACAGTAAAAAACTTGGGAGTTAAGTTGGACACTAGTCTATCGATGAAGTCCCATATCCAAACTGTTGCTGGCACCTGTATCGGACTGATTAGAATGGTAAAAAACTTTCTTCCTCTACTCCCGGTTGAATCCCGGAAGATCGTAGTGCAAGCCTTAATTACATCCAGGTTGGATTATGTAAATATCTTGTATCTGGGGCATCCTGAATATTTGCTCAATCGGCTGCAGGTTGTCCAGAACGCCGCAGCCAGAGCTATTCTTATGGTAAACCCCAGAACGCGCATGTCGCTCCACCTGAAAGCACTGCACTGGCTCCCGGTGAGAAAGAGGATTCAATTTAAGGCTCTGGTGCTTGCCTATCGTGCCTTCTACGATATGGGTGCGGTTTACCTGAGAAGTAGGATCCAGCGCTATCAGCCTCAACGAGTCTTAAGGTCCTCGGGACAATCCTTGATGGTGATTCCCAAATTCACTCGATCTTGGATTGGAGGTCGTTCCTTTCAGGTTCAAGCGGCTCGCCTATGGAACGACTTGCCCCTTCATCTCAGATTGACTCAATCAATCAATCAATCATGTCACTTATAAAGCGCACTACATACCCGCGAGGGTCTCAAGGCGCTGGGGGAAGAGGGGGGGGGGTGCTGCTACTGATCGAAGAGCCAGGTCTTGAGGAGTCTTCTGAAGGCCAGTAGGTCTTGGGTCTGTCGGAGGTTGGTGGGGAGGGTGTTCCAGGTCTTGGCGGCGAGGTGGGAGAAGGATCTGCCGCCGGCGGTCGTTTTCCGGATGCGGGGGACTGTGGCGAGGGCGAGGCTGGTCGAGCGGAGCTGGCGGGTGGGGGTGTAGAAGCTGAGTCGTCTGTTGAGGTAGGCTGGTCCGGAGTTGTGGAGTGCTTTGTGTGCGTGGGTGAGGAGCTTGAAGGTTATCCTCTTGTTGACAGGGAGCCAGTGCAGGTATCTCAGGTGGGGTGTGATGTGGCTGCGTCGGGGGATGTCGAGGATAAGACGTGCAGAGGCGTTCTGGATGCGTTGCAGCCGTCTCAGGAGCTTAGCCGTCGTTCCTGCGTAGAGGGCGTTTCCATAGTCCAGCCTGCTGGTGACGAGGGCCTGGGTGACTGTTTTTCTTGTTTCGGTGGGGATCCACTTGAAGATCCTGCGGAGCATTCGGAGGATGTTGAAGCAGGATGAGGAAACGGCGTTGACCTGCTTAGTCATGGAGAGGGTGGGGTCGAGGATGACCCCTAGGTTGCGTACGTGGTCGGTGGGTGGCGGGGCTGTTCCCAGTGATGTTGGCCACCAGGAGTCGTCCCAGGCTGAAGGGTTGGAACCAAGGATGAGGACCTCCGTCTTGTCCGAGTTCAGCTTCAGGCGGCTGGTCCTCATCCATTCGGCGACGGCCTTCATTCCTTCGTGGAGGTGGGCTTTGGCGGTGTGAGGGTCTTTGGTGAGGGAGAGGATCAGCTGGGTGTCGTCGGCGTAGGAGATGATGTTGAGGTTGTGCTGTCGGGCGACGTGGGCGAGGGGTGCCATGTAGATGTTGATGTCTTGCTGTCCTTTAGGAGACAACTTAAAACATGGCTGTTCCAACAATAACACGATGGTAGGTGGGGCGGGGTCTTTCCTGTTGGTTTTAGAGATTAGCGCCGGGACACTCTATGTGAATATCCGTGCGCTTTATAAATCCCTTATTTCATTTCATTTCATTTCATTTCAATAATGGCCTTTATGATATCTTAAACGAGGGTTCCAGAAGCAGTGATGTCCTTTGTGATATCTTAAACGAGGGTTCCAGAAGCAGTAATGTCCTTTGTGATATCTTAAACGAGGGTTCCAGAAGCAGTAATGTCCTTTATGATATCTTAAACGAGGGTTCCAGAAGCAGTGATGTCCTTTATGATATTTTAAACGAGGGTTCCAGAAGCAGTGATGTCCTTTATGTTATCTTAAATGAGGGTTCCAGAAGCAATAATGTCCTTTATGATATCTTAAACGAGGGTTTCAGAAGCAGTAATGTCCTTCATGATATCTTAAACGAGGGTTTCAGAAGCATTGATATCCTTTATGATATCTTAAATGAGGGTTCCAGAAGCAGTAATGTCCTTTATGATATCTTAAACGAGGGTTCCAGAAGCATTCATATCCTGTATGATATCGTAAACGAGGGTTCCAGAAGCTGCAATGTCCTTTACTGTATTTTTAAATGAGGGTTCCAGAAGCATTAATGTTCTCTATGATACCTTATGTGAGGGTTCTAGAAGCAGTGGTGTCCCTTATGATATCAAAAATGAGGGTTCCAGAACCAATAATGTCCTTTATGATATCTTAAACGAGGGTTCCAGAAACACCAATGTCTTTTGTGATATCCTGAATGAGGCCTCCAGAAGCACTGATGCCATTTAAGGTATCTTAAACCAGGGTTCCAGAAACAGTGATGTCCTTTATGATATCTTAAATGAGGGTTCCAGGAGCAGTATTGTCCTTTATGATATCTTAAATGAGGGTTCCAGGAGCAGTAATGTCCTTTATGATATCGAAAATGAGGGTTCCAGAAGCAGTAATGTCCTTTATGATATCTTAAACAAGGGTTTCAGAAGCAGTGATGTCCTTTATGATATCTTAAAAGAGGGTTTCAGAAGCATTGATGTCCTTTATGATATCTTAAACGAGGGTTCCATAAGCAGTGGTGTCCTTTATGATATCTTAAAAGAGGGTTCCAGAACCAATAATGTCCTTTATGATATCTTAAACGAGGGTTCCAGAAACACCAATGTCTTTTGTGATATGCTGAATGAGGCCTCCAGAAGCATTGATGCCATTTAAGGTATCTTAAACGAGGGTTCCAGAAACATTGATGCCACTTAAGGTATCTTAAACGAGGGTTCCAGAAGCAGTGATGTCCTTTACTGTATTTTTAAATGCGGGTTCCAGAAGCATTGATGTTCTCTATGATACCTTATGTGAGGGTTCCAGAAGCAGTGGTGTCCTTTATGATATCGAAAATGAGGGTTCCAGAACCAATAATGTCCTTTATAATATCTTAAACGAGGGTTCCAGAAACACCACTGTCTTTTGTAATATCCTGAATGAGGCCTCCAGAAGCACTGATGCCATTTAAGGTATCTTAAACGAGGGTTCCAGAAACAGTGATGTCCTTTATGGTATCTTAAATGAGGGTTCCAGGAGCAGTAATGTCCTTTATGATATCGAAAATGAGGGTTCCAGAACCAATAATGTCCTTTATGATATCTTAAACAAGGGTTCCAGAAACACTGATGTCTTTTGTGATATCCTGAATGAGGCCTCTAGAAGCATTGATGCCATTTAAGATATCTTAAAACGAGGGTTCCAGAAACAGTGATGTCCTTTATGATATCTTAAACAAAGGGCTCCAGAAGCAGTGATGTCCTTTATGATATCTTAAATGAGGGTTCTAGGAGCAGTAATGTCCTTTGTGATATCGTAAACAAGGGTTCCAGGAGCAGTGATGTCTTTTATGATATCTTAAATGAGGGTTCCAGGAACAGTGATGTCTTTTATGATATCTTAAATGAGGGTTCCAGGAGCAGTGTGTCTTTTATAATATCTTAAACGAGGACTCCAGAATCAGTGGTCTTTTGTGATATCTGAAATGAGGGTTCCAGAGGCATTGATGTCTTCTTCGATGGTTTAACAAGGTTCCCAGAAGCACCAAAATCCTCTTTACTATCATAAATGAGGGCTCCAGAGGCACTGATTGAGTTGTCTAAAATGAGGTTCTGAGAAATACCTTGTCCTGTATGACATCATAAAAGAGGAGCCGAGATATCATGTCTCATCTAATATTGCGCCAATAACCATGATCCAGTAGGGAGATAATTTACTGTTAAAAAAGCCCACATTAGATATGCATTGCACCAATATTCATGCGCCATCAAAAAAACATTTATCAGTAGTCACCCCCCTCTGAAATTTATTGTGTTCTGTGACATTATAAAAGGAAGTACCTGGAATCACCGTGGTGCTCTTGGGCATCATTAATGGGGATCGTTGGAATCTCGGGTCCTTTCCGACAACGAAAATGGATGTCCAAGCAGCAGGGTCCTTTGTGACGTTGTGGAGGGGAGTCGTTGGATACACCATGGTCGTCTGTATCTAGACTCTTCATAAATGAGAGGCCCCGGGTCTTCTCTGACATCACAAATTAACGTCATAGGGAGCCCTCTGGTTCTCTCTGAGATCAGAGATTGGGACCCCAGGAAGCCTCACGGTCCCCTGTGACATCATCACATCTGGTGATGCTGCCACAGAGCCCCACGTGCCCCTCCAGGGCGGCTCTCTCTCCTTGGCTGCAGGCCTGTATGGCACCACTGAGGGTTGACTGTGCTCAGTGACGTCATAAATCAGGGCCCTAGGCAGTGGCGGCTGGTGGAATTTGAAACTGGTGGGGCGGATGCAGAACAAATAAGCGTATGCGAGCGAGCGAGCCAGACGGCAATAAGGGGGTTCGGGGGTTCTCCCCCGTGAAGAAATCTTTAAAAAATTGGCATCTTTTTGGTGCGATTTTCAGCACTATTTCTGTGATAAATGGACTAAAAATTCAGGTCTTCTAGGCATTCATAAAAGAAAAGTCATACTTTATTTCAGAGAATTTCTGGGTTGCCAAGCAAGTCTCACTTCTGAAGAGGGCTAGGGTACTAAGCAAGACTGCTTTGGCTCTACCCTTTCCAATAGAAAACACTAGTTAGCGATGTGAACAAGTTCAATGGACAAATCTGGAGTCTAGGGAGAGTCCCTCTCCTGAGAAAGAAATTAAAAAGATTGGCAAATGGTGCATTTTAAAGCAAATGAATGCAGCGATAAAGCAAGGCTCATTAAGCAGTGGGAACGTATAGTCTTGAAATATTAAACATTAAAAACTGTCCCGTATCTTCTTGCATTAATTTGTTCAACAGTTACTGTAATATGTAAATTGTTCTGCATGACAACTTTAGCCCTTTAAAATGTATGCTTGCCCAGTGTCTTGCACTGCATGCAGCATTAACTTTGGAAAAATATGTTCTAACCAGACTTCGGGAAGCACCCACAGCTGCTGGCTGTAACCAGTCATATAGAAATATGTGCAGACAGGTCTTTAAGTGAGATGAAAAAAGTGGGTGCTCCCTATAAAGGAACATGCCAAATACATTTCTGTGATTCCCATAGTGTGCCATCAGACCGGTATTTTGGTTTCTCTCTGAGATGTAATTTTATCCAGATAAATGGCACAGCAACTGACATACGCCTAAAGCCTGTCAGTATGATTGGCTTTGTCACTGGGTGTTAGCTGTTTAAGATAAATGAGTAACAAAAATGATTTCTTATAAATAATTAACATTGAATGTTTAAATTCTGAAATAGTGAGTCTGTGAATTAAATAGCATTGAGGCCTGTGGAAGGAGTTTTGGCCTTCAATTATGTGTGCTTTATGTTAGATATGTATCCTCTTTTTCTTTGCATATCTTGTCCATCTGCACATCTTCAAACCCCTCTCTTTCCTCTTCAGCATCCTCTTTTCACTGTTCCCATAATGCCCTTCCTCACTGGTCAACAGCCTTGTACTGCAAGAACACAAGGGTATAACGGAGTGCAGGCATGCGCCGATTGCTAACTCCTTAGATAAGACAAGCAGGAGTTCTGTCAACTGCTCCAAACTGCAATTGACACTGAACAAGGCTTAAACCCAGAGCACTGTGTTATGGACTGCACAAGTCGAAGATGAAGACTGCAGAAAATATCCAAATAAGAGGCAGAGATGGACCCAGAGTTACAGAACAGCTTAGCAGGAAAAAAGCCATAATAGACACGTGTTGGGAGTGGGTGAAAAACAAGAGGAGTATAGACCAGCCAGACACACACTCTAGGTTGCATAGAATTTACATTATGCACAAGTGTAACATTTTGCCCTCCCAGACCCATATGTCGTACTACTCAGTCACACCTTGTACACAACCTAGTCCATTATTCTGTGCTGCGGTCCCATGCTCTGTGCAGCCCATCTTTCTGTACTACAATGTGCAATGCAATGTGCTGCATAGTGAAGTCCCACTTGTTTCTTTGTGCAGTGCCGTGCCCTGCAAGGCACAGTTCCCTCCCGCTCTCTCTCTGACCTGCGTAGACTCGTATTCTGCATTGAGCATTCATGTTCACGCTGTTCTGTCCCATTTTCCAACCATGCTTACCCTACATTCCACCCAGGGCTATTTTCAATTCCATGCTGCATTCTTCACATCTGCACATAGCACATGGTGTAATCACCCAAAATCAAGTTTTTTTAAAGGAGTCTGGTCTCTCTCGTGTGCTGACCAGCCCTATGCTCTGCCCTGCACTGTCCAACAGTCTAGTCTGTGCTTTTAAGTCCAACCCTCTGGACTGGACTATACCATGTTTAGCTCCGCACATCCCTTCATGCTGCACTATTGAATGCCACTTTTTGCACAGCGCAGGTTCATGTTCCGCACCGCCCAGTACCCATTCCACATCAGCCTTTCCGCACAGTCCACGCTGTACAAACGCTCAATCCACGCTGCACAGTAACACATCCTTAAACATTTTGTCAAACACTTAAAATTCACCTTGCTGCAATGCAACTGAATTTGCACAAAATCACTCTGTGTAATATTTCCCTAAAACAACCCTCCCTCTAAGTGCACAAAAATGCTGAAGGTAAAACACAACAATGCAACTGAATTTGCACAAAATCACTCCGTGTAATATTTCCCTAAAACAACCCTCCCTCTAAGTGCACAAAAATGCTGAAGGTAAAACACAACAATGCAACTGAATTTGCACAAAATCACTCCGTGTAATATTTCCCTGAAAACAACCCTCCTCTAAGTGCACAAAATGCTGAAGGTAAAACACAACGATTGCCTGCTGGCTGACGAAAAGTGCCCGGAGACACAACAAAATCAGCTCAGAGGGACATATTTCCACACCTACGTCACTTACTAATTGGCACCAAGAAACAGATGCAACTTGGAGCGGTTTTCTGTTGTTTGCTGTTATATATATATAATTTATTTTTTTAAACTCTGCGCTTAAGTTTTTGCAGTCAGGTGATGAGTTTAGTCAGCAACGCCGGTTCTAGACATCATGCACAGCACAGTTGCATGCACGCGGTTTTAGAGGTTTTTCAATTACCCCACCACACTTGCATATTTACTGCCCGCTTTTATTGCTAGTGAGCCAACAGGTCCGAGTGCTTGATAAAAATATTGCTAAAAACAAAAAACTGTTTATAGAGCAGTTCGATGACAGGGAATGAGAATCAGCGGGGTGGGGGAGGGGTGAATGAGAGCAAGCAGGTGAGGTGAACTGAAGGGTGTCTGGGGGTGCAATAACTTTGGCTCTGAGGACGAATGTCCTGTGAGAGTGGAAAAGTGACAGGTTGACTTACCCCTGAAGCTGTTCTTCGTCTTGTCTCTCTTCCACCTGGTTCCACATTGTACTGCACTGTTTGATTTTTTTGTGAGAGGAAAAATCTCAGAGAAAGAGCTCCAGATCTGTGTGGAAGGCACTAAAAATGCAAACTGGAGACGTTGTGGGCGCTGTATGTCTTTGAGGACTTCACCAGATGCCACTTCTAGGCGTAAATAAAGAGCCAGTGCCCCCACAAGCAGCGACATGAGAGCTTTGAAGTTCCCCGATTCAGTCTGATGCCTGGGATTGTTCTATAGGGGAGGAACGTACGGGTAGAAGTATTCATCAGAAAAACTTCTTTCCTAACAAGCCAATGCGATTTGATTTTCTGAGCCACAGAGCAGTGGGGAACGCAATGGAAGTCTCAACTGCCAGGCTCACGGCTGTCGGGGTGAGGGAAAGAAATAGTTGAGTAAAAGAGGTGCGTGGAGGTGAGAGTGAACACAGGAGCATGAGAACTCTAAGGAGGGCCATGAAGAAGGAGAGAATGAAGAGCAGCCAGTGGCGACTCGCAATACTCGCGGGTGGGGGCCGGAGGAGTTGATTTAAAATTAAAATAAAAACTTACCGGACCCGGGTCCGTGCCGTTTGGCGCCTTCTGCGTTCTGCCTCAACTCGGAACTGGAACAGCTGCGTCACAACCCCTCTCAGCCAACACTGACGCTGCTCCAGCAGCGCCAGGATTGGCTTGAGCAGGGATTCTCCCCGCCCATTAGGAGACCGGGGGCTGCGGCAACAAGCAACCCTCGCTCTCCTAAGGGAAAGGCTACTGCGCATGTTCCGGCTGGTCGAACATGTGCACTAGTGCGCTCACCCGCTGTCAGTCTAGTCAAACCCTCAGTGCTGCCGCAGCCCCACCCCCTTCAGCGTGACAGCGTCCTGATTGGAACTAGCGTCAGAACAAGTTCTGACGCTGTAGAACGAAGAATTATGATATGTAATTAATTATAGCGTTGAATGGGGCCGTGCCAGCATTAGTGGGGCAACGCCCCAGCGCCCCAATGGACGCACCGCCACTGGCCCTAGGAAGCCCCTCTGTCCCCTGTGACATCATCAGACCTGTTGATGCTGCCACAGAGCACCACGCGCCCCTCCAGGGTGCCTCTCTCTCTCCTTGGCTGCAGGCCCGGATGGCACCACTGAGGGTTGACTGTGCTCAGTGACCTCATAAATCAAGGCAGTGGGAAGCCCCGCGGTCCCCTGTGACATCATCAGATCTGGTGATGCTGCCACAGAGCCTCACGCGCCCCTCCAGGGTCTCCCTCCTTGGCTTCGGGCCCGGATGGCACCACTTGTGTTGAGAGGGTTGCCTGTGCTCAGTGACGTCATAAATCAGGGCCCTGGAAGCCCCACGGTCCCCTGTGACATCATCAGATCTGGTGATACTGCCACAGAGCCCCACACGCCCCTCAAGGGCGGCTCTCTCGCTCCTTGGCTGCAGGCCCGGATGGCTCCCCTTGTGCTGAGACGGTTGACTGTGATATTTGACATCATAAGTCAGGGCCCTAGGAAGTCCCACGGTCTTCTGTGACATCATCACATCTGGTGATGCTGCCACAGAGCCCCACGCGCCCCTCCAGGGCGGCTCTCTCTCCTTGGCTGCAGGCCCGGATGGCACCACTGAGGGTTGACTGTGCTCAATGACGTCATAAATCAAGGCAGGGGGAAGCCCCACGGTCCCCTGTGACATCAGATCTGGTGATGCTGCCACAGAGCCCCCACGCGCCCCTCCAGGGCCTCTCTCCTTGGCTGCAGGCCCGGATGGCTCCACTTGTGCGGAGAGGGGTGACTACGAGGTCACTGGGAGTGCCGCGAAGCTCACCTGGCAATCACCTGACAGCATCGGCGCTAAGCAGCCGCCTAACCCCTCATTACAGCTCGCTATCACCCACAGCATCTCTTCTCTGCACTGGGAGGCCGAGCCTGGGTGTCAGCCCGGCAGCGGTCACCGGGTCACCGCCGCCGGAGGGCGCTCCGACGTGAACCGGTCTGTCTGGTCTGGGGCAGTGGGCTCGAGAGGGCCACAGAGCACAGCAGCCGGGCACCCCACGTGCAAATGCACGAGAGGGGCACGGGAAAGCCCCCACCCCAACATGCAAGTACCGACTTTATATTCAGCAGATTTCCCACCACTATGCAGTGCTCCCCACTCATGCCAGCACTCAGCAGTATTTAACACATCACGTCGTGCGAGTGTTATTCACCCCGCCTACCAGCACTGTGAGAGCACTGTGAGGCGCTCACCACTGCTGCCGGAAGTGTGTCATATTTGTCAGCAACTAACTGTTGTCATCTGTTCTGCCAGTACCTTGAAGTACTCCGCACACCCGCCATTATTGTTCCGTACGCATCCCACCAGCCAGCCAGTACTATGGCATATTCACCCCGAAGAGGTGTGGTGCAGCGGCCAGGGCGGATGCCTCCGGAACACGGGGGCTCACGGTTCGATCCCCGGTGCCGGCGGCAGGTTAGCCCAGCACCTTGTGACTGGGCAATAGCTCCCTTAATCTTCCCGATGGCCCCCAGCGCCGGGACACCTCTCCGGGGGTAGCTGTATGCTGGTATTATTTACTAAGCATTCTGTCTGTACCCCATCTGTCACTATTGTTCCATATCAGGGCACAAGTGCTAAAAAAAGAAGTGGGGGGACTAACCTAGTTAATCAGTATGCAAGTGGCATCGCGGCGCGTGACATCACAGCGCGTGACATCACAGGAACTGGCATCACAAGAAGTGACATCAGATCTTAAGCCCTCACATATATGTTTAGCAGGTCTATCATGAGAACATTTGAGCACATTTCGAGCATACTTGCAAACCCTCCTGATTTAGGCAGAATATTCACACTTTTGTACGCTGCACATAAAACTATGGGGCATATTAGCAAGACCGGCGATAAAATTATCGCCGTTTTAGCGGCAGGAAACTGCCGCTAAAACGGCCGATAATGGGCTTGCTAATATGCGTTATAGAATTCCAATAAAGCCCAGGTTAGATGTCCTGCACATCTAACCTGGGCTTCTATTGAATTCTATAGCGCATATTAGCAAGCCCATTATCGCCGTTTTAGCGGCAGTTTCCTGCCGCTAAAACGGCGATAATTTTATCGCCGGTCTTGCTAATATGCCCCTATGTTACCTTTTATCAGCGTTAAGTTTTCTCTAGCCATAGTGCTTTAAAAGAAATAGTGATATTTAGCCTCCTCAGGGGTATAAGCGCTATATAAATGCTATTTATTTTGTGCAAATGCTGGGAAACATCAACACATCTGAAGTTTCTACAGTGCATGCATATCTCCTAAACAGAGCCTGAACAAAGTTAAACGCTGCCTCTCTTCAGTATGTGTGAAGTGCTAACCTTTGTTTCCCCTCTGCTGCATTTGCATCAGGTGTGAGGCTCCTGACTGCTACCAGCCAGGAGACTCCAACAAAAGGAGGCCTGATCACCCTTCCAATTCGGCCTTTGTTATGGGCCCAGCAGGAGTCAGAACTAAGAGAGCCCCTTCCCCGCCTGCACCTTGTTGCAGATAACAACGTGCAGGCACTGCAGGATGTGTCCCGGTGTTTGTAAGTTACACCGGGATGAATTCCGCATATTTTACTGTGGGGCCACACTTCTTGGCAGGGTGGACGGCGTCCACCCTGTGAAAAACGTGGGGGGACGCCGTCCACCCGCGTGTACCCCCGACTCGTGCCCTGTTCCATATTCACCCCACCAGCCAGTATAGTGATATATTCACCCCATGTATAAACATGCTATCTCCACCCACCTGTCATTATTGTTCCATATCTAATCCACCAGCCAGTACTGTGCCATATTCACCCCATCTACTAAACATGCTATCTCCACCCACCTGTCATTATTGTTCCATATGTAATCCACCAGCCAGTACTGTGCCATATTCACCCCATGTACTAACCATGCTGTCTCCACCCCATCTGCCATTACTGTTCCATATTCACCCCACCAGCCAGTATAGTGATATATTCACCCCATGTATAAACATGCTATCTCCACCCACCTGTCATTATTGTTCCATATCTAATCCACCAGCCAGTACTGTGCCATATTCACCCCATGTACTAACCATGCTGTCTCCACCCCATCTGCCATTCTTGTTCCATATGTAATCCACCAGCCAGTACTGTGCCATATTCACCCCATCTACTAAACATGCTATCTCCACCCACCTGTCATTATTGTTCCATATGTAATCCACCAGCCAGTACTGTGCCATATTCACCCCATCTACTAAACATGCTATCTCCACCCACCTGTCATTATTGTTCCATATGTAATCCACCAGCCAGTACTGTGCCATATTCACCCCATATACTAAACATGCTATCTCCACCCACCTGTCATTATTGTTCCATATCTAATCCACCAGCCAGTACTGTGCCATATTCACCCCATCTACTAAACATGCTATCTCCACCCACCTGTCATTATTGTTCCATATGTAATCCACCAGCCAGTACTGTGCCATATTCACCCCATATACTAAACATGCTATCTCCACCCACCTGTCATTATTGTTCCATATCTAATCCACCAGCCAGTACTGTGCCATATTCACCCCATCTACTAAACATGCTATCTCCACCCACCTGTCATTATTGTTCCATATCTAATCCACCAGCCAGTACTGTGCCATATTCACCCCATCTACTAAACATGCTATCTCCACCCATCTGTCATTGCTGTTCCATATTCACCCCACCAGTCAGTACTGTGGCATATTCACCCCATGTACTAAGCACGCTGTCTCCACCCCATCTGCCATTACTGTGCCATATTCACCCCATCTACTAAACATGCTATCTCCACCCACCTGTCATTATTGTTCCATATCTAATCCACCAGCCAGTACTGTGCCATATTCACCCCATCTACTAAACATGCTATCTCCACCCATCTGTCATTGCTGTTCCATATTCACCCCACCAGTCAGTACTGTGGCATATTCACCCCATGTACTAAGCACGCTGTCTCCACCCACCTGTCATTATTGTTCCATATCTAATCCACCAGTCAGTACTGTGCCATATTCACCCCATGTACTAACCATGCTGTCTCCACCCCATCTGCCATTACTGTTCCATATTCACCCCACCAGCCAGTATAGTGATATATTCACCCCATGTACTAAACATGCTATCTCCACCCACCTGTCATTATTGCTCCATATCTAATCCACCAGCCAGTACTGTGCCATATTCACCCCATGTACTAACCATGCTGTCTCCACCCCAGCTGCAATTACTGTTCCATATTCACACCACCAGCCGGTACTGTGCCATATTCACCCCATGTACTAAGCATGCTGTCTCCACCCCATCTGCCATTCTTGTTCTATATTCACCCCACCAGCCAGTACTGTGGCATACTCACCCCATGTACATAAACATGCTATCTCCACCCACCTGTCATTACTGTTCCATATTCACCCCACCAGCCGGTACTGTGGCATATTCACCCCATGTACATAAACATGTTGTCTGTACCCATCTGTCATTACTGTTCCATATTCACCCCACCAGCCAGTACTGTGGCATATTCACCCCATGTACATAAACATGTTGTCTGTACCCATCTGTCATTACTGTTCCATATTCACCCCACCAGCCAGTACTGTGACATATTCACCCACTCTCTTGGTAGTCTGTAACATTCACCCTATATCTGAATACTTTTCCAAATTCATCCCATCCCCCAGCCCTGTATTTATCCTCCCTACCACCCCCAAGTCAGTATTGGCCAAGTTCACACTATTTGACAATACTACGCTGGCCACATACTCCTGCAGCTTCGTGATTGGCTGGGAGAGTCCAGAAGCTTGGGTGCTTCAGGTGCTTCCAGCACAGCAGACAGAGGAGAGGCGTGCAGTAGCGGGAGAGGCGTGTGGCAGCGCGGCGGAGCGGTAAAGAAGGTAAGTTTTTTTTTTTTTTTAAATCCACCTCCCCACACTACCACCCCCGTTCTGAGGCAGCCGCCACTGTCTGGTGCCAGTATTATATTCACCGCAATTAGGAGTGAAGTAACATTCCTTATTCCGGACGCACAGCTTGAGTCAGTACAAACGATTCCACAAAATTATCCACGTTCAATTGCGTTTTTATTCATTATGTTCCACTGTTTCTTTTATGCTCATTTCATTAGGTCATATGAGAGACACAATATATTTTAACATCTAATGCAGCGGATATGCCTATCCAGGCCTTTTTCTGAAGCAAGATCAATACATTTATCATCCTCTGTATTCAGTGTCATTCCCAATGCATTTCGGACTTAATTTTAGTCCTTCGTCAGGAGTACACTACAAATTAAACAACACCAACATTAGTTTATATGCTCAAAGATTACTTCATTCAATGCAAATCAACAGTACATCTCATTACGGTCCCCCCATAGTTGACGTTTTCCCTCTAATAGCGTAACTATACGCTATGAACAAAGTGCCCAAACAAGCTTCTACCCGACTATATAACCCTTCCCTGATTTATCTTAACCTTTATGTCCTGACCCATTAAACGGAACGTCATGTCTTTCATTGTTCATGTCGTTTAACCCCTGTCTGTTCATCAACCTTCCCAAACACTTCCCTCAGTTGCACTTTTAAAACACGCTTGCGAAAGCAAAACAACTGTTTCAACCTCACATATTTCACCTCAACTTAAAGCTCCAAGAACTTGTGCAAGCGTTATGCAGTGCTAACCCATCCCCATAAATCAAACCATCTTCAATCCTCCATACCTTCAGCCTCTGTCGGCATAAACTCCTCCACATTCAGTTCCTTCACTGCATGACACGGTAATCTGCTCCCTTTCACCTCTTCCCTTTTTAAACTCTTGAAACAGAAAAACCGCCCCTTCCAATCAGCCAATCACATAAGCCTGTGCTCTTCTTATGCCTCCAACTCCCATATCCCACTTCTTTAGGCACCTCGTAAACTTTGAGTTTACCTTCTTTACTGCTCTTTTATTCATCCCACTCCTTCCCTCCCAATACTTAAAACCTCCCCAGGCAACTCACTAGTTTACTCCGCCCACCCGTAGATGATATCTAAAACGTCAAATACTAAAGTGTACCGCTGAGAGAATTAAAACGTAAAGCTATTGTTTACCAGACCATTATTGAAACTTGTAAATTAACAGTCACTGTTTTATGTTAGATTACAATTACACCGATGCATAATCTGAACTCAAATCATCCGTCATGTTGTTTGTCCAGAGCAGTTCACAAGCTCATGTTCTTGAGGTGACGTGGTCTCTCATGTGACGGTTCTTTTTAATTGAATATTTAGCCATAATCGTGGGTGCAACTTGTCCTGAGGGCAGGCAAGTAATACGTTACAAAGTGAGAGTGTCCAAGTGCACACCTTCTTCCGAAAATTTCACTAGCAAGTTCATCCATTTAAGCTTGTTTGCGTGCAGCCCGTCTCGTGGTCTGCCCAACCACCACGTGTAGATTAAATCATCGCAATTAGGAGTGAAGTAACATTCCTTATTCCGGACGCACAGCTTGAGTCAGTACAAACGATTCCACAAAATTATCCACGTTCAATTGCGTTTTTATTCGACAACAAAGTGCCCAAACAAGCTTCTACCCGACTATATAACCCTTCCCTGATTTATCTTAACCTAGCTTGTTTGGGCACTTTGTTCATAGCGTATAGTTACACTATTAGAGGGAAAACGTCAACTATGGGGGGACCGTAATGAGATGTACTGTTGATTTGCATTGAATGAAGTAATCTTTGAGCATATAAACTAATGTTGGTGTTGTTTAATTTGTAGTGTACCCCTGACGAAGGACTAAAATTAAGTCCGAAATGCATTGGGAATGACACTGAATACAGAGGATGATAAATGTATTGATCTTGCTTCAGAAAAAGGCCTGGATAGGCATATCCGCTGCATTAGATGTTAAAATATATTGTGTCTCTCATATGACCTAATGAAATGAGCATAAAAGAAACAGTGGAACATAATGAATAAAAACGCAATTGAACGTGGATAATTTTGTGGAATCGTTTGTACTGACTCAAGCTGTGCGTCCGGAATAAGGAATGTTACTTCACTCCTAATTGCGATGATTTAATCTACACGTGGTGGTTGGGCAGACCACGAGGCCGGGCTGCACGCAAACAAGCTTAAATGGATGAACTTGCTAGTGAAATTTTCGGAAGAAGGTGTGCACTTGGACACTCTCACTTTGTAACGTATTACTTGCCTGCCCTCAGGACAAGTTGCACCCACGATTATGGCTAAATATTCAATTAAAAAGAACCGTCACATGAGAGACCACGTCACCTCAAGAACATGAGCTTGTGAACTGCTCTGGACAAACAACATGACGGATGATTTGAGTTCAGATTATGCATCGGTGTAATTGTAATCTAACATAAAACAGTGACTGTTAATTTACAAGTTTCAATAATGGTCTGGTAAACAATAGCTTTACGTTTTTAATTCTCTCAGCGGTACACTTTAGTATTTGACGTTTTAGATATCATCTACGGGTGGGCGGAGTAAACTAGTGAGTTGCCTGGGGAGGTTTTAAGTATTGGGAGGGAAGGAGTGGGATGAATAAAAGAGCAGTAAAGAAGGTAAACTCAAAGTTTACGAGGTGCCTAAAGAAGTGGGATATGGGAGTTGGAGGCATAAGAAGAGCACAGGCTTATGTGATTGGCTGATTGGAAGGGGCGGTTTTTCTGTTTCAAGAGTTTAAAAAGGGAAGAGGTGAAAGGGAGCAGATTACCGTGTCATGCAGTGAAGGAACTGAATGTGGAGGAGTTTATGCCGACAGAGGCTGAAGGTATGGAGGATTGAAGATGGTTTGATTTATGGGGATGGGTTAGCACTGCATAACGCTTGCACAAGTTCTTGGAGCTTTAAGTTGAGGTGAAATATGTGAGGTTGAAACAGTTGTTTTGCTTTCGCAAGCGTGTTTTAAAAGTGCAACTGAGGGAAGTGTTTGGGAAGGTTGATGAACAGACAGGGGGTTAAACGACATGAACAATGAAAGACATGACGTTCCGTTTAATGGGTCAGGACATAAAGGTTAAGATAAATCAGGGAAGGGTTATATAGTCGGGTAGAAGCTTGTTTGGGCACTTTGTTCATAGCGTATAGTTACGCTATTAGAGGGAAAACGTCAACTATGGGGGGACCGTAATGAGATGTACTGTTGATTTGCATTGAATGAAGTAATCTTTGAGCATATAAACTAATGTTGGTGTTGTTTAATTTGTAGTGTACCCCTGACGAAGGACTAAAATTAAGTCCGAAATGCATTGGGAATGACACTGAATAAAGAGGATGATAAATGTATTGATCTTGCTTCAGAAAAAGGCCTGGATAGGCATATCCGCTGCATTAGATGTTAAAATATATTGTGTCTCTCATATGACCTAATGAAATGAGCATAAAAGAAACAGTGGAACATAATGAATAAAAACGCAATTGAACGTGGATAATTTTGTGGAATCGTTTGTACTGACTCAAGCTGTGCGTCCGGAATAAGGAATGTTACTTCACTCCTAATTGCGATGATTTAATCTACACGTGGTGGTTGGGCAGACCACGAGACGGGCTGCACGCAAACAAGCTTAAATGGATGAACTTGCTAGTGAAATTTTCGGAAGAAGGTGTGCACTTGGACACTCTCACTTTGTAACAGTATTATATTCACCCCATCTGCCAACCCTATGCCATTTTCATACCATCTCTCAATAATGTTCTATATTCATTCCGTTAGCCAGTATTGTGTCCTTTCCCTGTTAGTACTGCATTGATTACATTACATGTGATAGTATTGGCGGTGTCTTCCAGTATCGTGTCAGTTTCCTGTTAGTACTGCATGGATTACTTTACATGAGATAGTACTGACGGCGCATGCCAGTATTGTGTCCATTCCCTGTTAGTACTGCATTGATTACTTTACACGTGATAGTATTGGCGGTGTCTTCCAGTATCGTGTACTGCATGGATTACTTTACATGTGATAGTATTGATGGTGTCTCCGCAGTGGCGGCTCGCAGAGGGAGTGCTGCGGGGCGATGGGGCGGGGGAGGAGGGAAGTGGAGTCGGACATACGACGGCCAGGAGTAAAGTAAGTAAATAAATAAATAAAACTATTTACCTTGCGCTCGCTGCATCGCCAAGTTGGCGATGCAGCGAGCGCAAGGCAAATAGTTTTATTTATTTATTTACTTGCTTTACTCCTGGCCGTCATATGTCCGACTCCACTACCCCCCACGCTGCCCCTCCCCGCCCCGCCCGCCCCACCACCCCGCAGCACTCCCTCTGCGAGCCGTCACTGGGTGTCTGCCAGTATTGTGTAATTTCCCTGTTAGTACTGCACTGATTATATTACATGTGATAGTATTGACGGCGCCTGCCAGAATTGTGTCAGTTCCCTGTTAGTACTGCATTGATTACTTCACATGCGATAGTATTGATGGCGTCTGCCAGTATTGTGTAACTTCCCTGTAAGTACTGTATTGATTACATTACATGTGATGGTATTGACAGCGTCTGCCAGTATCGTGTCAGTTCCCTGTTAGTACTGCATGGATTACTTTACAAGATAGTACTGATGGCACCTACCAGTATTGTGTCATTTTCCTGGTGGTACAATTACTTTACATGTGATAGCATAGACAGCATGTGCCAGTATTGTGTCATTTTGATTAATTTACATGTTATAGTACAGACAGTCTCTGCCAGTATAGTATCGGTTCCATATTAGTGCTGAATGATTACTTTACATGTGATATTATTGATGGCGGCTGCCAATATTGTGTCATTTCATCCTTGTCAGAACAACAATGATTACATCATTTAAAAAAAAAATATATTTTATTAATTTTCCCCCCTTTTTAGGTTGAGCCTAGCGCAGCGCGCATTCGCTGCTCTATGGGAGGCTTCTTGTGAGCACTCTAAACTTCTCCGTGTGGCTCAGACTCCTCCCACACATTGGATTGGCCTTTGCGTGTGTCTTTCAATAATGAAAGCACGCAAATGGCCAAAGGCGGGTGCATGTCCCACCCCTTCTCCAAAGGTTCACTCCCACGGCGTTTTGCTCTCGGGAGCGAGCAGCGGCGCGCAGGGTGGCAGCTGCATTCCTCCCTCGTCGTGGATCAGGTTACTAATTAAACACAGCGCGGTCGCTTTCACTTTAGCGGCCGCGCTTCTTGTTTTGTGTGGGCTTGTCTTCCTTACAGCGCGCGCGTTCGGTCAACTAGCTGCATTGTGTGGCACGTAGTTGTGCGTTTAAAGGTTGTAGGTAGAGGACCAGAAATCCAAACATGCAAAGTGCTGCTGTTTAAAAGCCAGGATCTGCTGAAAGCCTCACACGTGCCCCGCAACTGCTTGGGAGCGATGTAGCCAGACCATGTGCATTATACATGCAACTCGAACATATATCGATGGAAATATTAGAAAAATCTCACGTCCACCTTACAAGATTGCTGATCTGAGCTGTGAAATGCCACTAATAGTTTACATTGGTACGCAACAAGTAAACCAATCACATTTACTTCTTTCACCCTAAGCAAAAATTCGAGGAAGTTTTACCTGTTGTTGGGGGACCTTCTGCCCATCGCAGACGCTTTGTTTTTCTTTCCAGAGTAATCGCTGTCAAAGAGCAGAACTGAAGCATAGCCATGTTCTGCTTCTAGAGGAAGGAGCAGAGAACAACCATCACCAACCACAGACTTTTTGAAGTTTTACCCTACTCTCTGCATTCACTGCCCTGGAACATTCCTGGTTTGTAATAAGCAGAGGCCGCGAGGGCCTTTGGGACAGTACGGGGGCATCTGCTTCTACATTTTTCCGACCGAGATGCCACCAAGTGCTGATGCACATGTCTAGAGTGGACGCCATTGGCGAGGCTAGCTTACGTGTAAACCATAGCAGTATGTCCACCAAGATTAAAAACAGCATGTTTACCACGCCTCGCAGCAGATGTTCCCTGGTTTCCCTCCCACGCAAGCAGACTGTGTAGATGTTTATTTCTAAGCTGTGGCAGCATTTCTTACACATTCGCACAAATGCACGATAATGCCTGGTCGTTTATTCAAACAACGCCATGCTTAATATTGGTCGGTAGAGCAATAAAACTTTTAACGGGATACTAAGAATTTTTTTTTTTTCACAACGGCTACTCTCTACCCCTCCAACTCGCGGGGTGGAGTACTGTACTGTACAGTTTAGCGAGTCAGCGGGCACGAGCATAACCTGCCATAAAGGTCACGTGCACACTCTGATCTGCAACCATGACGTACGGTTTACTGCATGCGCAGGTAACATTCTGCATTCTTTATTTTGTCTTTTCCTGTGGCGACTCAGTGAAGTAGACAACATAATTGCCATGTTTGAATAAGTTTAAGCAAAGGAGACAGGTGGGTTGGAGACCCGAAATAGTACACAGGTTCTCAAATGTGGGGCCTCGCAGGCAGGGCCGGACTGGCTACCGGGCGTTTTGGTGTGCTGCCAAGCTGGGGACTGATTTCGTTGATGGGGACCTGCGTGTGCTTAAAACCATTCGTTTTGCTTTGTTTATTTAGAAGCACACGCAGGTCCCCATCAACGAAATCAGCCCCCACCGCAGTGAAATCAGCCCCCAGCCTGGCAGCACACCAAAACGCCCGGTAGCCAGTCCAGCCCTGCTCGCAGGAAATCATGCCTACATCTTGGCAACACTAGACTGCTAGACTTCTGCTAGACAGCTGGTTCCTAAAGTCTGAACACTAATCATAGGTGAGCCCTGCACTCTGTGACCCGCTGTTAGTGACTGGAAACTGTGATTACCAGGCAGCACTTTGTTCAGCCCTCCTATGCAAGAGATATGCATGAACTGTAAAAATGCCATTTGTATTTTTTGTTATAACTTTTCAACATGCTGCACAGCAGGCACGTTGCTCTATGACAGCTTAAAGACATTGGAAAAGCAAATAGCTCTGGCTAAACACTTATAAGGTCCCAAAGCCGAGACCTATTGGCAATGCCAATGCTTGTTTCCCCTTACAACAGCAGCAAGTGTACATAAATAAGTTACATGAAAGTCCATTAAAATGATCAAGACAAGTAAAATACATCAGGAGAGCAGCACAAATTCATAATTCATTCCTACTTGTAAACAAGAACAGCTTATATTGCAATCCCGGCAATAGTACTTATTAACACGTAGACAGCCAGGTCGAGAAAGCCCCCCCCATATCCTCCTCCCTTTGCTTTTAGCCCTCCTACCTTTACGCGCATAGAGAGCATTTTCAAAAATATAAACATGCAATAAGCGTCCTTTCCATTGCTGAAAAGTCAGAGGTAGAGGGCCAAGACGAGGAGATACAAAGCCTAAAAAACGTCATTGCAATAAAAATCATTTCCAATCCAGACCCAGCTAACGACTCATCCACCCCCAGCAACATAAGCTGAGGCGATGGGGAGATGTTAACCTTCAAAACTTCCCCTAAAAAGCCTACAATTTCCAATCCAAGCGATTTTAAGCTGGGGCATGAGTAAAACATATGGACCAACTCTGCATCAATAGCATGACATCTAGGACAACGAGTCCCCACTTCACCACCCCATTTAGCGATCTTTGCTGGAGTTATATATAGGTCAAACAGCGTTTTGTAATGTTGTGATTGTGGTAAGTAAGTAAGTAAATATTTTGTAAAGCGCTCGAATGCCGAGGCGTCTTGGCGCTAAGGGAGTGTTAGGTGAGCTGCTCAGGTCAGTCGTCAAACTTATTTGGGGGGATACAGCCAGGTTTTAATCATTTTCCTGAAACGCAGCCTATTTGGCTGCAGCCTAATGTTGGCCGGCAGCTTATTCCACAATTTAGCAGCACAGTGGGATAGACTCCTGACTCCCCATCTTGCCCTGCGGATTTTGGGAATCTGAACCAGACCAGTGTCAGATGATCTAAGATTCCGTGTGGGAGAGTACCAACGAAACAGTTTCTGCAAATCCAGTGCACCCCCTCCATACAGTGCCTTGTGCACCAGGCAGAGTGCCTTGAATTCCACCCGTTGTTGTGTTGGGAGCCAATGAAGTAGCCTAATGCTGGTGGAGGTGGAATGACCTTTAGGAATGTTAAGTAGTGGTCGCGCAGCGGTGTTTTGTAGAGATTGTAGTTTAGCCATCTGTGCCTTGTCAATGCCCAGGAATAGTGCATTGCAGTAATCTATCTTTGAGAGGATCAGTGCTGCTACGACTGTTTTCCTTGTAGGTTCGAGGCACACAAGATTGACCCTCCCTGTTCAAGTGATTTCAAGAAACCGGAGTCTACCAGCTCAAGCCTCTCCCACCATTTTCCATTATGCTTGTCCAAGTCATATGGGACCCCTTCCAACAAACAGCCATATAACTGCGAGATGGAGGGGCTAGTGCTTTTAACCAGCATTTCCATAAGGGGAATCAGATCGAAGCCACCTGCCCCCCAGCCTTTCTCGTAAGGAAATCCCGCAACTGTAGATATTTGAAAAGATCCCGAGGCCCAACATTGAATCTACTGCAGACCACCTCAAAGGCCGCAAGGAGATTCCCAACGAGGAGGTCTCCAATCCTGCCACATCCCCCGCGTCCCCACCTAGCTAGGCAATTATCATGAAATATGCCGGGCAGTTGTTCATTGCTGAGCAAGGGGGTGTATCTGCTATATCTACCCACCTCCTGTTTTTTTCGGACACTAGCCTAGTTTCGAAATGCAGCAAGCAGAGTCTTAAAGCGGGTCCGTTTGAAATAACTCGGCTCAAAAAACTTCAGAAGGCAGCTGTGGACTGAGTTGCCAATCAGAAGCTCATAGATGGAGGGTACATAACATATTGACCCACTCCGTTGCCCTACAGTTGAATAAGATGCTATAACATTGCAGAGCTGCAGCTAAAAATATAATCTAAAATTGGGAAGTGCCCACCCCCGTCTCTAGGTAAGCACATACAAATGTTAGCCCTCCTGGTCTTCCCGTAAGCCCAGATGAATCTTGCCACCAGTCTATCAATTGTTTTAAACCATTCATTATTAACCTCCAATGGGACAACATATATCTGCGAAAAACACATAGCAATTCCTAAACATTGATTGCTTCACATGTGATAGTACTGACTTTGTCTGCCAGTATCTTGTCAGTTCCATACTAGCACTGCATTGATTACTTTGCATCTGATAGTACTGATGGCATCTGCCAGTATCATGTAATTTCACTGTTAGTAGTGCCTTGATTTCTTTACATGTAATAGTACTGATGACTAATATGTAAATATCAAGGACCCCCTGTACAGATAAATGTACTAATCCTAGGACAGGGTAAATGACCAGGAGAAAATATCGTTCCTAGGCAATAGATAAACAAGATCACACATAATATAATTAACAATAAAGGACAATGAGGACAGTGAGTGACTTAAATGAAGTAAAAACTGTGATTATTTATTCAATTAATATTCATATATATGAAGCAAAAATTGTTATTTTTGCTTCATATATGTGAATAATCACAGTTTTTACTTCATTTAAGTCACTCACTGTCCTCATTGTCCTTTTATTGTTAATTATATTATGTGTGATCTTGTTTATCTATTGCCTAGGAACGATATTTTCTCCTGGTCATAGTACTGATGACTGCCAGTATCGTGTCATTTCACTGTTAGTACTGTATGGAGTACTTTACATGTGAGAGTACCGACGGCATCTGCCAGTATCGAGCCAGTTCCTTGTTACTACTGCATTTACTGCTATATATGAGATAGTATGGACAGTGTCTGGCAGTATTGTGTAATTTCATCCCTGTTAGTACTGCAATAACTACTTTACATGAGATAGTATTGACGGTGTCTGCCAGTATTGTGTAATTTCCCTGTTAGTACTGCATTGATTACATTACATGTGATGTTACTGACAGCGTCTACCACTATTGTGTCACCTCTATGTTAGTACTGCATTGATTACTTTACATGAGATAGTATTGATGGTGTTCAGTAGTGTGTCAGTTCCCTGTAAGTACTGCATGGATTACTTTACATGTGATAGTATTGATGGTGTCTGCCAGTATCGTGTCAGTTCCCTGTTAGTACTGCATGGATTACATTACATGTGATGTTACTGACAGCGTCTACCACTATTGTGTCAGCTCTATGTTAGTACTGCATTGATTACTTTACATGAGATAGTATTGATGGTGTTCAGTAGTGTGTCAGTTCCCTGTAAGTACTGCATGGATTACTTTACATGTGATAGTATTGATGGCATCTGCCAGTATCGTGTCAGTTCCCTGTTAGTACTGCATGGATTACTTTACATGTGATAGTATTGATGGCGTCTGCCAGTATCGTGTCAGTTCCCTGTTAGTACTGCATGGATTACTTTACACATGATAGTATTGATGGTGTCTGCCAGTATCGTGTCAGCTCTGTGTTAGTACTGCATGGATTACTTTACACATGATAGTATTGATGGTGTCTGCCAGTATCGTGTCAGCTCTGTGTTAGTACTGCATGGATTACTTTACACATGATAGTATTGATGGTGTCTGCCAGTATCGTGTCAGCTCTGTGTTAGTACTGCATGGATTACTTTACACATGATAGTATTGATGGTGTCTGCCAGTATCGTGTCAGCACTGTGTTAGTACTGCATTGATTACTTTACATGTGATAGTATTGATGGTGTCTGCCAGTATCGTGTCAGTTCCCTGTTAGTACTGCATGGATTACTTTACATGTGATAGTATTGACGGTGTCTTCCAGTATCGTGTCAGTTTCCTGTTAGTACTGCATGGATTACTTTACATGAGATAGTATTGACGGTGTCTGCCAGTATTGTGTAATTTCCCTGTTAGTACTGCATGGATTACTTTACATGTGATAGTATTGATGGTGTCTGCCAGTATCGTGTCAGTTCCCTGTTAGTACTGCATGGATTACTTTACACATGATAGTATTGATGGTGTCTGCCAGTATTGTGTCAGTTCCCTGTTAGTACTGCATTGATTACTTTACATGTGATAGTATTGATGGTGTCTGCCAGTATCGTGTCAGCACTGTGTTAGTACTGCATTGATTACTTTACATGAGATAGTATTGATGGTGTCTGCCAGTATTGTGTAATTTCCCTGTTAGTACTGCATTGATTACATTACATGTGATGTTACTGACAGCGTCTACCACTATTGTGTCAGTTCCCTGTAAGTACTGCATGGATTACTTTACATGAGATAGTATTGATGGTGTCTGCCAGTATTGTGTAATTTCCCTGTTAGTACTGCATTGATTACATTACATGTGATGTTACTGACAGCGTCTACCACTATTGTGTCAGCTCTATGTTAGTACTGCATTGATTACTTTACATGAGATAGTATTGATGGTGTTCAGTAGTGTGTCAGTTCCCTGTAAGTACTGCATGGATTACTTTACATGTGATAGTATTGATGGCGTCTGCCAGTATCGTGTCAGTTCCCTGTTAGTACTGCATGGATTACTTTACACATGATATTATTGATGGTGTCTGCCAGTATCGTGTCAGTTCCCTGTTAGTACTGCATGGATTACTTTACATGTGATAGTATTGATGGTGTCTGCCAGTATCGTGTCAGCACTGTGTTAGTACTGCATTGATTACTTTACATGAGATAGTATTGATGGTGTCTGCCAGTATTGTGTAATTTCCCTGTTAGTACTGCATTGATTACATTACATGTGATGTTACTGACAGCGTCTACCACTATTGTGTCAGCTCTATGTTAGTACTGCATTGATTACTTTACATGAGATAGTATTGATGGTGTTCAGTAGTGTGTCAGTTCCCTGTAAGTACTGCATGGATTACTTTACATGTGATAGTATTGACGGCGTCTGCCAGTATCGTGTCAGCACTGTGTTAGTACTGCATTGATTACTTTACATGAGATAGTATTGATGGTGTTCAGTAGTGTGTCAGTTCCCTGTAAGTACTGCATGGATTACTTTACATGTGATAGTATTGATGGCATCTGCCAGTATTGTGTCAGTTCCCTGTTAGTACTGCATGGATTACTTTACATGTGATAGTATTGATGGCGTCTGCCAGTATCGTGTCAGTTCCCTGTTAGTACTGCATGGATTACTTTACACATGATAGTATTGATGGTGTCTGCCAGTATCGTGTCAGCACTGTGTTAGTACTGCATTGATTACTTTACACATGATAGTATTGATGGCGTCTGCCAGTATCGTGTCAGTTCCCTGTTAGTACTGCATGGATTACTTTACACATGATAGTATTGATGGCGTCTGCCAGTATCGTGTCAGTTCCCTGTTAGTACTGCATGGATTACTTTACACATGATAGTATTGATGGTGTCTGCCAGTATCGTGTCAGCTCTGTGTTAGTACTGCATGGATTACTTTACACATGATAGTATTGATGGCGTCTGCCAGTATCGTGTCAGTTCCCTGTTAGTACTGCATGGATTACTTTACACATGATAGTATTGATGGTGTCTGCCAGTATCGTGTCAGCTCTGTGTTAGTACTGCATGGATTACTTTACATGTGATAGTATTGATGGTGTCTGCCAGTATCGTGTCAGTTCCCTGTTAGTACTGCATGGATTACTTTACATGAGATAGTATTGATGGTGTCTGCCAGTATTGTGTAATTTCCTGTTAGTACTGCATTGATTACATTACATGTGATGTTACTGACAGCGTCTACCACTATTGTGTCAGCTCTATGTTAGTACTGCATTGATTACTTTACATGAGATAGTATTGATGGTGTTCAGTAGTGTGTCAGTTCCCTGTAAGTACTGCATGGATTACTTTACATGTGATAGTATTGACGGCGTCTGCCAGTATCGTGTCAGCACTGTGTTAGTACTGCATTGATTACTTTACATGTGATAGTATTGATGGCATCTGCCAGTATTGTGTCAGTTCCCTGTTAGTACTGCATGGATTACTTTACATGTGATAGTATTGATGGCATCTGCCAGTATTGTGTCAGTTCCCTGTTAGTACTGCATGGATTACTTTACATGTGATAGTATTGATGGCATCTGCCAGTATTGTGTCAGTTCCCTGTAAGTACTGCATTGATTACTTTACATGAGATAGTATTGATGGCGTCTGCCAGTATCGTGTCAGTTCCCTGTTAGTACTGCATGGATTACTTTACACATGATAGTATTGATGGTGTCTGCCAGTATCGTGTCAGCTCTGTGTTAGTACTGCATGGATTACTTTACATGTGATAGTATTGATGGCGTCTGCCAGTATCGTGTCAGTTTCCTGTTAGTACTGCATGGATTACTTTACATGTGATAGTATTGACGGTGTCTTCCAGTATCGTGTCAGTTTCCTGTTAGTACTGCATGGATTACTTTACATGTGATAGTATTGACGGCGTCTGCCAGTATTGTGTCATTTCCCTGTTAGTACTGCATGGATTACTTTACATGTGATAGTATTGACGGCGTCTGCCAGTATTGTGTCATTTCCCTGTTAGTACTGGATTGATTACTTTGCATGTGATAGTATTGACAGCGTCTGCCACTATCGTGTCAGTTCCCTGTAAGTACTGCATGGATTACTTTACATGTGATAGTATTGACGGTCTCTGCCAGTATTATGTCACTTGCCTCTCTGTACTGCCTTGATTACATTACATGTGATAGTATTGATGGCGTCAGCTAGTACTGTGTCTGTTCCTGGTTAGTACTGCCGTGATTATATACATGTGATAGTATTGACAGCATCTGCCACTATCGTGTCAGTTCCCTGTAAGTACTGCATGGGTTACTTTTAACCCTGGGCGTAGTTCGCGGAGTTGCACTACGCGGCACTACGCGAAATGGTAAAAAAACTCTGCCGCACTATGCAGAGCTCCGCGAGCAGCGGAGTGCGATAGAAAAATGCTGTTCGCGGTGATTGCACAGTGCCAGATGCTTGTCCGCACTGTGCAATCATTGCGAATGGCACCATGCACAGCGCAAGCTTTCCTTTTCTGCCGCTCGAGTAGATTTTTACTCGAGCGGCAGCTTTCTCAATGCGAACGGGCAGTTTCTCAACGCGAGCGGTTGCGAGCATACGCGACCACTCGCAATTAGAAACCTGACCCCCCCGCGTTGAGAAATCTCGCCGGGAGGTTTATTTTCCACGCTCGCATTCGCCAACTTGATGTTGACGATCGCGAACGAGGAAAAATCTCGCCGGGAGGTGGATTTCCCTCGCTTGCGCTCGCCAACTTGACGTTGGTGAACGCGAGCGAGGAAAAAAACTCTGCTACGCTGCGCGAAGCGGAGTTTTTCGGATCTCCGCGAGCAGAGCGGAACGCGGAGTGCGGAAAACTCCGCAAACTCCGCGAGCAGAGCGGAGTTCACCGCCCAGGCCTAGTTACTTTACATGTGATAGTATTGACGGTCTCTGCCAGTATTGGGTCACTTGCCTCTTTGTACTGCATTGATTACATTACATGTGATAGTATTGATGGCGTCAGCTAGTACTGTGTCTGTTCCTGGTTAGTACTGCCGTGATTATATTACATGTGATAGTATTTACGGCATCTGCCAGTACTGTGTCATTTGCCTCTTTGTACACAAATTGATTACATTACATGTGATAGTATTTTCGGCATCTGCCAGTACTGTGTCATTTGCCTGTTTGTATACTGCATTGATGACATTACATGTGATAGTGCTAGCAATGTCCATCAGTCCTGGGTCGCTTTTGCTCCATCTGCCAGCATTTTCACCCTGGACCTTGCAGCCTATTGCTGCTTTTACCCCATGCTGCCCTTCCTTTTAAAAGGAGGTGGCTGCAGTGAACGTAAATGGGTGCCTTCTCCTGTTGTCCCCTAGGGTCATTAGAGGCTGGTGGTGCAGTATGCATGCCCACGCGTTGGGGCAGTCTGCACCACATGTATGTAGTGCCCTGGTAAAGTACTGTCGGCATCTGACGTGTGAGTCGCTATTCCCATGGGCATTGGGGATCAGTGATAGAATATCGGAAATATTGTGTCAAAAATATCGAGGACCGAAATATCGAGAAGGTAAGAGCAAATAGGTAAGTATAGATTTACTATTCTTAGCTCCAGATCTACTTCCCTTGAAAAAAATATATATATATATTTATATGTTGTTATGGTACATATATGTGCAGTTTTATGTATAGTAAAACTTTACTTATCCATAGAAAATGACCTACACAATATTCTTGTTCTCGATAGTTTTGACTCAATATTCTGTCCCACAATATTTGTGTTTCCGATACTTTGTCCAAATACCACTGCAATTCAGAAAAAAAAGCTGTAGACATCTCCTCCAGGGGCGCTACCTCTGACCTGCAAGTCTTGGATCTTCGCGAGGGCCACGCCCCTTGTTCATCGCTCCATTGCTCTCGAGCTAGGATGCACTCTACAAATTTTAACACGTACACACTGTGTACATGGGGTGTCCATTGGGCACACACCAAGACGGGGAATTACCTCTAAAAAAAGATCCCTCAACATTTGCACTGGCGATAGGGAGCATACAAAAAGAGCCATCCTTGAGTGTGTGCGTCTACGTAAGAGAGAGAGCGAAAAAGTGAAGGTGCTTGTGAGAAAGAGGAGGTAAGAAGAGAGGGATATGAACAAGTGAAGGCACAGTGTAAGCGAGAGTAAGTGTGAGAGAACTGAGAGGGGCAGGTACGTGGAGGGAAAGGAGGATTTGGAAGAGGAAAGGTAACGTGTGCTTGTGTGTGTTTGTGAGAGGAGCATTTCATTGAGAACATGGTGTGAGAGTGCATGTGAAAGAGAGTGAAATGGTAAGAGGAATGTGAGGGAGTGACAAGAGGAATTGAGACAAGGGGGTGAGAAGAAGGTGAGGTGAGAAGATATGCCAAAGGAAGGCGTGAGAAAGGAGTGCATGAGATACAATAGTGAGGTGACTGCCCGGAAGAGTAGTGTGTGTATTTGGTGAGGAGCAAAGAGAATGCCTGTGATCATTTCTAACAGCTGGAAACACGACTGGGACGGTCAAGAAGAGACACTAGAACATGTGCCACAACACAGGTCAGAAAATGGAGACTGCTAAGCAGAAGACACAAGCCAACCACTCTATCTGTGTGAGTTATTCTTCAGGCCACAAGAAGCAGAGGTTTCAAAACCACTGCCTGCCTCATAATTGGAGGATCATGGCTTTGACATCAATTTCAGAATCATGGCATGTGTCAGTTTAAGAATCAGTTCACGGTCATTAGTTTCAGAATCATTTGTTGGCCATCAGTTTCAGAATCAAACCTTGGTGTCAGACTCACGGTATGGTCATCAGATTCAGAACCAAGGCGTGGTCATCAGACGGAAAATCGTGGTAAGGCGATTGGTTTCAGAGTCATGGCCTAGTCATTAGTTTCAGAATCATGGCATGGGCATTACGCCCAGAATCACAAAATGCTTGCAACTTCCAGAACTATGGAATGTCGTCCACTTCCAGAACTATGTCATGGTCCCTAGTTTCAGAATCATATCCTGTCCTCAAGTATCAGATGAGCAGCATGTCTACTGTAGGAAAGTGCCCCTTTTTGCATGGTTACCCCCACTTTTTGCCTGACATCTGATGCAACCTGACTTGATGTGCCCTGGGTCCCTGCCAACCAGGTTCCCAGGGCCTGTGTTCTTTCCCAAAGCTGTAACTTTATACCCACAATTGGCATATCTCTGGCCACAGGTAAGCCCATTGTAAAAGGTACCATGGGTACCAAGTGCACTGTGACCAGGGAAGGACTCTAAGGGCTGCAGCACCTATTGTGCCACCCTTAGAGACCCTGCACCCTAACACCCACACACTTCTATTGCAGGCTGCGTGTTTTGGTGCAGAGAAAAGTGAAGAGTCGACATGGCACACATCCCTGTGTGCCATGCCTACAACCCACTGCCTGAGGCCTAGGTAAGTCACCCCTCTAACAGGGCGCACTAGCCCTCAGGTGAGGGTACAGTTGCATGAGCCCTGTACCCCTACAATGTCTAAGTCCATTCTTAGACATTGTAACTGTAGTAAAGCCATAAAGAGTATATGGTCTGGGAGTTGGTCATTACGAACTCCACAGCTCCATAATGGCTTTACTAAAACCTGGGAAGTTTGGTAGCAGATTTCTCAGCACATTAAACTCACACTGATGCCAGTGTGGGATTTAATGTAAGATGCACTCAGAGGGCATCTTAGAGATGTCCCCTGAAAATCGACCACCCCTGGTGTGGTTCCTGATTGGCTGTCTGCCATTTGCCACCACAAGAGAGGTTTCTGGACCCCTGGGTAGAGAGCCTCCACTCTCTGGGTCCAGAGACAAAGTCCATCCTGGGCAGAGGTGTCATGCCTCCTCCCCCAGGATGGGCTGGGTCCATGAATGAGAAGCTTCAAAGGCCTCCCGCCTTTGGAAACTGACCCTGCCTTTTGCTGCCCCCAGCAACGGGCTCCCACCAGTTCTGCCCCCCACTTTGGGCGGGAGAATTGGCAGGAAAACCAACCTATCAAGAGAGGTGTGCCCACCTTTGCCAATCCCACCCCTCAGGTGGGGGAGTCGAGGTGTAGCACACATCTCAGTTCCCTCCAGCTTGAAGATGAGGGGACTCAGCTATTTAGGGAGAGGCTCAAGCGCCCTCCCACTGGAGGGTGGCATAATAGGGGGTGTACCCACCCCAAGGAAGGGACCCATTGGTCCTGACCTGCACACCCCTTTAACCGCCCCTAAATCTAGTATTTAGGGACAACCCTGAACCTTGCCTCCTCTGATTCGAGGAATAAAGAAGAAGGACCGAAGAGCTGTGCTGACTCAGGAAGAAGAGGACACCTACTGCTTTGGTCCCAGCCCTACCGACCTGTCCCAACTCCGACCTGCCTACAGCAAAGAAACCGGCATGTCCAGCATCCAGCAGCCCCCCAGAGCGTGGAGGACCTGCCCTGCACTCACCTTACAGACTCTGTCTCCCGTGAGCACCGGATTTGCTCAAGAAAGACTCTGAGCCCAGAATCCGGATTCAGGTGACTCCGCGATTCTGCACCACTCTGCAACCAACGCCCATGGCCCGAGTTTGGGTGGCCCAACACCACGAGGAGGTCTCCCCAGCAATCCTGGCCTGGGATCTGGTGATCCTCGACCTCCCTTAAGCTTCAAGACGACGCCTGCAGCCTCAACCTGAAGAGTCCCCCTGACCGCGAATGGAGCTGGTAAGAAAATCTGAAGCCAGAAGACACCCCTGCACCCGACGCCCCATGGCATTGGGTGGCCCAGCCGACAGTGTCCAGGTATCCCCCAAGATCCCAACTTACCTCTCCAGCCGGTGGTCGCCTTCAGGAAGTCTCCCTGCCCGAGCCTGCAGCAACTTCACCGAACTGAAGGTCTCCATTGAAAACCACAGGGTTTCCGACGTCTTTTTGGCACCCTCCACCCGGCCGCCCCAGTGCCGCTGGTGGTGCAGCTCCTGTGCTGGTTGTTGGCCCCTGCGGTGCTGACCTTAACCCCAGGAGCTCTGCCCCCACCCCGAGTCGCCTGCTCATCAGCAGACCCTAACCGAAGGCCCCCTTAACCCCTTTGGCTAACATTGGGCCCCTGCACTCTGCACCTGGCCGCCCCAGCGCCGCTGATGGTGCAACTCAAGTGCCCATCTAGACCTTGGGGAACCTTGGTCCTAACCCTCAAAACTCCCCCTCATAAGTCGTGTACTTACCTGGGAAACCGCTAACACTTTTTCCCCCATAGGAACCCATGTTAAGAGATTGTGGGCCTAAAATGTTCCAAGTGTTGAACTGATGTTTGTATGGAGAAAAGAGAACTAAACTGCAAAGTATAAAAAGTCTTACTTACCGTGTATTGTGAGATCTTAAGGTGTGGTATCTGGGCATACCACCCCCAGTACTCAAAGTAATCCAAAAATAACTAAAAAGTATTCTGAAAGTAATTACTGTGTAATTCAAACTGCATTTTAAAGTGATAAAAAACCTGTAACAACTGCAAATCCATCCTCAATTGCATTTCTGTGTAAAGGTTTACAATTGAAAGTATATTTTACCTACCTGAACCAAGTCCTGCTTGGTTCTAGAAATAAAATGCAAGAATACCTTTTTTATACTTACCCAATTGGTCTGGGTTCAGTCTCAGTGTGTGCATCAGTCTTGATTGAATGAATACAATGAATGCTTAACACACCCTCTGGACAAGCCTAACTGCTCGCCCACACTACTAGAAAGAGAGTTGTTAGTACTTACCTAATTTAGCCTCTGCTATACCTCTGGGGACTCCCTGGACTCTGTGCACTACACCTTACTTTGGTATCGTATATACAGAGCCAGCTTCCTACAGGTACCATATTCTTTCCAGGAAGCATCGGAATGTGGCCAAGCAGATGCTCGGCATCAGACACAGGACAATCGGATACAAGAGGTTACATTCTGGAACTGTACGGAAAATTCAGGAAGGAATTGTGAATCTAGGCAGTTTTGTGTCAAATTTATAACAAAATAATAAATACTTTCCAAAGGTGCAGCACCCATGCAGCCTGAATCTCATGCCCATTAGGGTGCAAGGGGATCGACTTTAGGTTGCGGTTCAGTGGCTGGTGTTGGAAATACAGTAGAGGAGCAGGGCAGAGACAGCCACACAGTGCACGTGCAATCACAGGGTGTGCAGTAGCAACCCTTTGATGCACTGGCAATCGATTGGGGTCACATCTGAGTCCATCGATTTTCACCCACTGAGATTAATTCAAGCATTCCATCCATCACCTTGTTGTTGCAGCTGACGCCCTAAGTGTGGCGGGTATCCCAGACGTGGGTCCCGCGCTCACTGTGCCACTGGAATCAAGCAAATCTGGCTGAAGCGCCCATAATAAAGGCAAAGCCAGCCCTGGGTTACTTGTTTTCTGGTTCAGGGAAGACCTGGCTTGGCCGTTCGGGCTGGACTGTTCCCATTGGAGCAGGGTCAAGAATGATTTGCATATAGCTGGGTCCAAACTGGGGTGACATGGTGTGCAAAATAACGATGGATTGCAATGACGCCCCAAGCGATTGCCAGTGGCTGAGATAATTTGAGCATTCCATCCATCACTTTGTTGTTGTTGCGGCTACAACTGATGTAGCGGCCACTTGGCACTTCTGTACCTCCCCCCCCAAAAAAAATTCAGTGCACATGAAAATCATAATTTGCTGGGAAACAGCCAAACAGGTGTCAGGTGTGTGCCTCAGAAAAGCCAGTATGTTTGATGCAGGAAATTCCGGAATGGTTGGGGCAGAATGAGTCACAGGGACAGTGTAACTGATCCTGTCCACCCTAACGTCCCCTTCTTCAGGTCCAGTTCATGTGAAGGGATCCCCTAGGCCTAATGTCGCATCTTCAGTCCGTGTCACTGTGTCTGAAGGCCCCATACCCAGGCGTGAACGCCATCATGACGCCCATGGACCCCAGTCCCTGTTTCGGCAATGGGTGTCCGGGCTGCACCTCACACTCTCGATTCCCGGCTCCACTGCTCCCTTACCTGCAGCCCCGTGTGACCTGAGTGGCAGGTCAACAGTGGTCCCAGGTGATTGGCAGGTGTAATTACTCACCAAGTATCACCTACTTCCCGTTAAAAGGCCAGTAATCCATGAATGAGGGGGCTCTGTGCTCGTTGTCGTTTCAACAAATACTTGGAAAATGAAAACATGACAAGGGTCCTCGAGCGCAGACCAAATAAGGGGGCGGCGCCTGTGAGGGATGCGCGCCAGAGCAGAGGTCAGCGGGCGGCGAAGCCAGCTGTGCACACACGCGGCATACACGAGGCTCTATTAGACAGCGGCACTCAGGCCTTTAATAAACACAGGTCCCGGAGAGGTGAGGGAGGGCGGAGTGTGTG
The DNA here is from genome assembly GCA_963921515.1 of Calotriton arnoldi. Taxonomy (NCBI): domain Eukaryota; kingdom Metazoa; phylum Chordata; class Amphibia; order Caudata; family Salamandridae; genus Calotriton; species Calotriton arnoldi. The sequence goes on along the minus strand of CAWUFW010002387.1, from coordinate 2,017,451 downwards.
TTGTTTCAAGGTGAGCTCACCCGTGTGCGTCACCAGTGCCACTGAAGTGGACTGCCCCATTGGCACGGATGCGGGTGGTCCGCGGATACCTGTGCACGCACCCTCTGAGGCATGTGCGTGTACTTTGTAAGGTACAGTATTCATGGGCACCGCTCCGAACCCCCCTCCCAGGTTCACATAGTTTGGTCCAGCAGGAAGCCGAAATTGATCCCCGGGTTTCTGGGTTCCCGCTGTGTATTTCAGACGCTAGATGGGTATCTCTTTCTGGCATCAAAGGGTGATGCTGTGCCCCTACATTTTGGGCGGTGAGCCTAGAGTGTAGATGACAGGCGCATCCGCATTTCACTTCCGGGCAGATTTATAATACATAGCTCAAACCGTGGCCAATGGCATAAGAGCGATTCACAATAGACACATACCACGTTACAATATTTTTTTATTTTAATTTTCGGCCCAGGGAGCTCTGGGATTCACAGGATGCTGAGCCAAGGCCCGGATCACAACCTGGTACCCTACGATAGATGGCCACTAGCCAGTGGGCCAAGTCGCTTCCAGTGAACGCTTAGCTCATTTTGGGCTCGAGGGTGTGGGAGGACCTCAAGCTGAGCCAGAGCCATGCAGCTGGCTTGAGCCCGGTTTGAGCTTTCAGTGCCCCCCCCTCCTCCCTCCCACACCCCTGTGCCAGACGAGACCCCAAGTAACGGATTGCACCTCACTACTGACGCAAGTTAAGTAGAAGTTCAGAGCAGCAGCATTTCCACTGCGATGCACTCTAGAGGCTTTCCTAAGGCAAATTATCCCCACATGAATTTAGTTTGTGGGTCACAAGACCCATCCCCTGGGGAACACAACCAGAGAGAAAACCCAAAGGCCAACACAACCCCACACACACTACTGCGCAAGGGCTGAACATCCCCATGGGAGACCCTCCTGCAGGGAAGAAGGACTAGAAATACTGGGACGAGGATGGGAAGATTGGAGAAACGAAATTCCAGGTAAGTAATTAAAGCATTACCTCCTTATCCCCTTCCTCGCTCCAATCCTTAGAGTTTGGTGAAATATTGCAGCAGCTGCCAATGACCCCATCCACCCAATCAAGGACACATGCCTCAGTCCCAGATAGATGCAACTGCATCTACATTTAAGGCGCAGGCTGGAACAAAAGGGTCTGCTTCCTCACTATTCAATGAAGTAGGCAGAAGAGGGTGTCCATGTGGCTGTTGTCCAGATGTCAAGCAGGGATACTTCTCCTAGTTGGCCCTAGAAGGTGATCTATAATGTGCAGAGTTGTAGACTTGCCCTGCGCTGCCTCTTGAATTTTAATTTGGCCAACAAAATCACCTAATTGACCGGTGGCGGCCAGCACGGACCGGAAGTGGCGGGGCAGGGGGTGCGGAGAGGGTTGTAAAAAATAATGAATAAAATAACTTACCTCTTCGCCGCGTCTCTCCTCCGTCGTCGCCGTGTCTCTCCTCCGTCGTCGCCGTGTCTCTCCTCCATCGTCGCCACAATGCTGCTATGCAGCATTGTGATTGGTCTGAGTTGCGTGGGTCAGTGCTCAGCCAGGAAATGGGAGCCTGGGCATGTTCTCCACCCAGGCTGTAATGCAGCCTGAGTGGAGAACATGCAAAGTACTCATGACTGTTTGGCCGGCCCGAGAGGGCCGGCCAGTCAGTCAGTGCATACTTACAATGTGCCCACCACTCCTCCCCCTGCTCTGAGAGCAGAGCAGCCCCGCAAAGATGCAGCAACAGGAACAAATAAAATGATAATAACAACGAGTTATTTTATTTTTCCTTTATTTCCACTGCCGAAAGCAGTGGGGCGACACTCCTCCGCCTTAGCAAAGGAGCCGCCACTGTACTTGACCCAACAGCTCCGCAGAGAGATTTCAGCCCATTCCTTGCAAGTCCAAAATTCACAAAAAGGTAATCAAATTGGCGGCGAGTGGATCGACCATCTTTATAAATGCCCATTGCTTAGATATCCAATACGTGATGACAAGACTTCGATACATGTGTAGGGAATGAAGAAGGAAACATATGGACTTGTTACCCACCTTGGGAGTGTTCAGACCTCAGATGGAACAACAGGCTGTTGAGAAACACCCTGGATTAAGGACGTCTTCACATGAGTAACAAACCTGAGGGAGACCTCCCCAAGGACATTCATCTAAGGATACCAAAATGAGTGCAGTTTCAAGAAGATGCTATAGGTATTAGCAGCCAACTGCCATGACCCTTTTTGGATACCAGCACCCTCACTGCGACTTGTGGAAGGTCTAGATTGGTCACTTGATCTGTGAATGTTAGAGAGTGCACCAAGGTGGTAGACGTCCATCATGCAACCTTCCTTCTGAACTTCAGAAAAGGGCTCACAATGTTTTGCTTCACACCGTACCCCATTGCTATAGAGCCCCTCTCTCTCGAAGACCACCTAAGGATTGTCACTATATCCACATCACCCCCTGTAACCTGTCTTCTGTACACTTGCCTACCTCTTGTGCCTTCTTGCTCCCACGTGTGTACTCACCCTCTCTTCCTATAAATCTCCACCATCCCACCCCTCTTTCACTGCTGTGATGTTCAAAGACCACTACTTTCCCACTTGTCCTTTTGTGACGATCATTATCCCCTCAGCATTGTACTTCACCCACCTCCCTCCCCGAGGGTATCTTTGCACTGTCAGATCTCTAATAGGCTGAAAACAAGAGAGCATAATGGGAGACGACTAGGAAGAGACATAGGGAGAGAAGTGTCTTCAATCCAATTTTATAACAGAGATGGCTGGAAGTTTGAACAAAGTCCAGAGGGTCTATCACAAATTATCCCAGTTTTAAAAGATGTTTACTGGAGAGAAGTTCTAAATGGGAAAAAGAGAATACTTTCTCCCTTACTGCATCATAAGCAGATGTGGTATTGTATAACCCAACAAGCAATCCTTACAGCGGGGAATGATATCAGTGGAAAATGTTTTATTTTTCTTTGAAGTCCTTCACCTATATTGGTGGCATGCTTCATCATCGGTCTCATCCTGGTCCCTGTAAACTGGGATGGGCTGAGCCACATTCCAGGGAGCACTTTGGATAATGCTTAGAGGGGCTGTACAAGATAAAAATACCTAAGGGTCACCTCAGATTCCCCTTATTTTTGGGTGCCCTTGGTATGTTTAAAAGAATGTATGGGTGTTCACAGCTATTGTCCATACACCAGTTTTGAAGTCGACACGTTTTAGCCACAACAATGGCCACTCAGGGTCCTAGGCTTTCATCAGGACTAGTATTTCAACTCTGAAATTGTGTCTTGTGTCAAGTCCTGTCTTTATCAGTCTGGTAAAATCAATTAAGAACAAAATAAACACAATGAAAAAAGCATGCAGGCTTATGTCGCCCTTTTGGGGGCAGTACTTTCTGGTTCAGAGGAGACACTGACACTGAGCATCCAAACTGCCTCTAACTCGGGAGCCTTACAGTAACTTCCCCTGAGTAAGGGTGAGAACTCTGAGTCCTGGAAGGGGCAGCTCTGGGATCTGACAAGTTTGCCTTTGAGCACGGCTGATGGGGGCAATAAGCCGAGTGGTGAGGCAATAGAACAGCCCTTTAGGAATGCAGCTGAACAGTCAGCAATCTCTCAAGTATATCAAACCCCCCTGGATAACCATCAAGGGGAGCTGATACAGCAACCTAGCATTACTCTGGGAGACTCGCTAAGGGTGAAGCTTGATGTTGGAGGCATGCAGGCTGGGAGCGGTGCCTCTAAGGATGGATTTGGCGGTACTGATACGTTTGCACCCCAGCAGGAACATACAACAGCTCCCCCATTCACTACTGCTGACTCTCCTAGTAGCAGCTCTATTGATATTGATAGCCAGAACAATGTTAACACCAGCTTAAACAACCTTGCTGTAGACGACAGGACATTGCATGCTGAATCAACCAGCTCACCACTCAGCCGGAAGAAAGGGAATGTTAAAGTGAAGTCTACAAGATGCTATAAAAAGAGAGTCGATAAGCAAGGCGACTCACGAGACAGCAAGATTATTGCCGGTAAGCTGGGTACAGCTAGCAGTCCTCTTCGCAAGTGGGTCACGGCAAAGGGTGAAGTCAAAAATTGGATATCCCGACTCTCCGCTTCTGGCCCAGGTATGGGATCCGACTCAAAACGTGTGCCTCAGGGCGCTAGCCAGAAACTAGCTGCTTCTACTATGATGGATTTGACCGTAAATGGAGACTTAACAAACGTGGCTGGTCGTTCTCCCCTTGTCTCTCCAACACTCTCAGCCACTGTGGGTAACAGCGAGCTAATTGCTTTGAACACCAGGCCTGTCGAATCTTCGGTTTTGGTGATTCTTAAAGCATTGCAAGCCCAAAGAGAAAAAGCCCGGGAATATTATACACATGCTAAGGCTGATAGCTTATCGGTCAAACAGTCTCTTGCAGAGGTAAACTGTAAAGTGGCTTCACTTGCAGCTGACATTACGGAGTTACAGCAGCGGGTTGCGGACATGGAAGAATATGCTACCAGGTCAGCAAAAATTTCAGAAACACAGGAGAGTCCGCTCATGCTTTTGCACGGGGAAAATCAAGGATCTTGAGAACCGGCAAAGCCGCAATAACCTCAGGCTCTTTGGAGTGCCAGAAGGCAAAGAGGGATCAGATTCTCGAGCATTTGTCATACAATTGTTTCAAAAAGCCTTCCCTGACCTGGCTGACTGGGATTGGTACAGCCAAATACAATGTGCGCATAGACTACCAGCAACTTCCAATAAGCCCGCAGGACGATTTCCTAGGCCTATCCTCATTTACTTTGGTAACTTTCTCTTGAGGCAGGCGGTTTCTATCAAGGCTCGGCCCACTTCTCCTATCCGTTTGGACTCCTTCTCCATCTTTGTCAGCTCGGACTTCTGTAAGAACACCATGGACAGGCGATGGAAACTGTGCCAGCTTATTGACCCACTAAAAGCTGAAGGAGCACAGGTTTTCTTACAGGAACCAGGCCGTTTAAAAATGATCAAAGATGGGCAAATACAGCTGGTATATACGGAGCATGAATTAAATATGTATAAGCCTCATCTGGTATTTTTAACGGAAACTCATTTGGCTTATAAGGATCGGGGATTGCTTAAACAGTTGGGATACCAAACAGTAGTGTGTACATCTCAAAGTGTATTGATGAGAGGAACTGCCATTTTAGCTAATAAAATGCTCACATATAAAACACATCAGGTCTTAGCAGATCATAAGGAGAGATGGGCAATTGCTTAGCTTGAAATTTTCGGCATAAAATCCGTTTTAGTAACTATCTATGGGCCTAATGTCGATGTCCCTGAGATATTCAATTCCTTAATGTTAATAATATTGGAATCGTAAGGGGTCTTAATAATCATGGGCGATTTTAATTGCGTCATGAACTGTTATACGGACGGATTCTACCAGTCGGCGAACGAGTATAAGAATGCCAAAAGTACTGGCTTCTATCCTTGAATTAGCATGTCTACAAAAATTAAAAGACGTATGGAGAACTTCACACCCAAATCTCCCAGGATATACATACTGCTCTTACCCACATAAGCAGTATTCAAGGATAGATCTGGCTTGGACCAATGACATTACCTTTCAGTCAGCCACGATTGAAGTTTGCCCAAAAATCACATCAGATCATAATCCTATTTTGTTTTCCTTTCAAACACAGCCGACAAGTAAATCTAGGCACCCCTTCTGTTTCCACGGTATCTATTGACAAATAGCGAATAAATCTCACATATGGAGAAACTATTATTAGAGTTCATTCATTTTAATCTTAATACTGCCTCCTTGGGTATTGTTTGGGATTCGATGAAGGCGTATATAAGGGGTACCACACAACAATTTATATCACAAGAGAATAAAACTAGAGAAGTCTCTATTAAGACTGCCTGCTCAGCGTTCACTAATTTCTGAAATATGTCATGCTAAAGCCGTCAGGCAAAATTATTCTAATCAGATACAGATCTATATTAATCTTGTTGAAGCACGTGCATCACTCTGGGGTATACTAAAGGAAAGAGTAGCTGCTTCCTATAATAAACATCGATCTATTCAGTATGAATATGGCGAACAGGTGGGAAAGATACTTGCATACCACTTGGCTGATAACAAGGCTAAAAATTTAATAAAGGCTATCAAAGGAGTAGATAATTCACTCCATATGGAAATTCACATGATACTTAAACAATTCACATCGTTTTATCAGAGTCTTTATGTTCAATCGGACCCAATAGAAGGAGAGGAGCTCTCTAAATATTTAAGGAGGGCTGCGCTTCCACGCTTGCAAGAAGACGATGCTGCCCCGTTATGCTTAGAAATTTTACCAGATTAAATTTTGGCTGCCCTGTCTTCATTGCCTTTTGGTAAGGCAACTGGGGATGACTCGATACCTATTGAGTTTTATAAAACGATTAGGAGTATCATAGCTCCACTTTTTGCCAAGGGTAAACAAGAGATAGGCGATACCGGTATTGCACCATCAACCTGGGACGTCACTAAATTTTGTGTTTTTCCTAAAAAAAAGGCAAACCGCCCGAAGAATGTGGCTCGTATCGCCTGATATCTCTTATTAATGCGGCTGCCAAAATATATGCTAAAGTCTTGGCTAATCGTTTAGCCTCCTTGATGGCAGGACTTGTCTCTAATCAACAGCATGGTTTTATAGTAGGTTGAGATACTTCGGCACACACTAATACGGTCATAATGGCTTTTGATGATGCAAAACAATCTGCTAGCAACTTGGGCATGATACTCTTAGATGCAGAAAAAGCTTTAGATCGTGTGGCCTGGGACTGTTTATGGTCGACTCTTGCTTCATTTGGAATGGCGGGACGATTCCTTACATGGATACAGGCTTTATATCCCATGCCACAGGCTAGGCTGAACTATGCAGACTCTCAATCTACACTTTCCCGAATATATAGAGGTACTCGTCAGGGGTGTCCTCTTTCTCCATTATTGTTTGCGCTGTATATTGAACCCTTTATACGTGTATTACTTGCTAACGAAAACATTCCACCACTGCGCCCGGGATCTAATGAGTTGAAAGTTACTGCTTATGCAGATGATATTGCTATCTTTACAACGGACCCGGCTACTTCTTTGGAATTAATCATGTATGAGGCAGAAATATTCAGTTCTTTCTCTGGATATAAACTAAATCCTAGCAAGACACAGGTGCTCTTAAATTTAAAACCAGATAGGTCTATTGTGGGGGTATGTCCCAAAGTCACTTATTTAGGAATTCACATTTCATCCCAGATTAAATGCATATTTAGTTTGAATTATGAAATGTTGCTTCAAAATGTTATTAAAAAGTAAAGAAACTGGCATAAATTACCCATAAGCATAATAGGCAGATGCAACATCATAAAGATGACGATTCTCCCAAAATTCATATTCTTATTCCGCTCAATTCCCCTAAGAGTTTCTAACTCTTTTTTTATAAAACTAGAAGGTGCAATAAGTAGTTTCATATGGGGGTATAAACGCGCACGTCGGGCAATTAAACTAATAAATTTCCCATATAATCAAGGTGGCCTTCATCTCCCCGATTTTAAATTATACTATTGGGCTTCTTTTACCGGCCGGTTGCATAGTCTCCTTTCAAATCAGGGTCAAGACTTTAGTCACCAACTTCTTTTAGGCCAGGACAGTCGTAGATTTCTTTATCGGACTCATGACCCGAATTACTTCAAGAGAGTTCGTTTCAAGACTCTCAGGGTCTTGGTCACTATTTGGCGGGAAATTCTTGCTAGGTATTCCCTCCCAATATATCATGACAGATTTCCTCTTTGGGACAATCCATTACTACCGGGGGTTTTCCATGACTGCGTCTCAAAGGGCTGGGCTAAGCTTGGGATCGATAGAATCGGAGACCTTTATGATTGTAATGGCTTTCAAACATTTCAAAGCCTACAAGATACGTTTGCAATCCCAGGCCAATATTACTATAAATACCTACAACTCAAGAGACTTCTTCTTGAGAACACAGGGCCTTAAATCTGTAGAGACATATGATATATTGGCATGCTTACAGGAGATACCTCATAAACATGTAATCCGTATAACATACCAACATCTTTGTCAAGATAGAGTCGATCCATGCCTACAGCTAGCTTCAAAATAAAGCAGTGTCCTGGAGATAGATGTCACTCCCACAGTGGTAAATGATGCATTTACAACATTAAAAGAGGCTGTGTGCTCAATTAATCTAAAGCTCCCGCAGTTTAGGACAATATGCATGCTGTTTTACACCCCGGAAAAGATCGCTAGTTGGGGAGGACGAGGAGGACGATATCTGAGCAATAAGGTGAATTGTCCAAAATGCGGACTACATGCTGCAAATATCGTACATATGTTTGTTACATGTCCATCACTATTGTCATTCTGGCAGGGAGTCAGACACACTTGTAAAGCCTGCCTTGGGTTTAGACCTTGTTTTTACCACACAGGAGGTTATGCTGGGATATAAGGCAGATCCCAGCTATGCACTACGAGCTCTGATCGCTATCATCTTAGTTACTGACAGATTAGCTATCTCAAGGGCTTGGATTTCTCCAATGACCCAGCTGCGTTGCAGAATGGTGGGCTATTATTGTGGAGATTTTTGAGAGAGAAAAGGCCTTGGCTAAAACTAGAGGCATAAGCTCACTGTTGAAATTTAATGCCGTTTGGCATAGAATGATAAAAGATTGATAGAATACAATGTGATTCTCCATCATTTTGTATCTTTATATTCCTAAAGGTACGGCTCCAGATGTCTGCATAATTTTTCCTTTTTTTCTTTTTCTTATGATATGAACTCTTACATTTGTATTGAAATTGCCATATTGTAAATATTTATGAATTATGTTTGCCTCCCTTGCCTAAAGTTTAATAAAAAATATATTTTTTAAAAAAAAAGATTCCTCCTCATTTTTGGTGGTCCGCATCTGAGTCGTGGCGTCTTCTACTAAGCTCTTTATTTCTAGTTGCACTTGTTTCCTGAGCTCAGGCGCAAGTATTCGTTGGTTTCTCTGGTTTCTCTGGAGCCCGCTGCATTCCTTGTTACAGTTCTCTTTTGTTTATAGGACAGTTGCCCTTCTTTTTTTGGCTGGTCTTATGAGCAGATCCCTCTTTGCTTGTAACACCTTTAGTGCATCCTCAATGATTCTTTCTTGAGCCTCATACTCTCAGGGCCAGGTAATATGGGAGGGGAATGCAAAGAAGGCATTTACCCAAATTTGCAAGAAAAAGTCGTTTTTTACCCCACCTAACAATCTGATACCCCTGGAGATCGCGACTTTGAAGAAGACGTAATAAAGGAAATAGAAAAGATGGACACAGAAAATATACAGTACCACAGTCTAACCAGAAAAGAACAGAATGCACTTAAGTCATTACAAGCAAAGACTGGCCTGGTCACAAAACCAGCTGATAAAGGCAGAGCAACTTTTCGCCTTAATAGGTTAAACAACACTTTGTTATCTAAGGAGCATTGTGAAAGAGAGGCCAACAATGTTATTGGCAGGCACTTTTTTAGGCTTCAGTATAATGGGCAAGAAGCCAAGAAGTTGCTAGACCACTTCATATGAGGTACATAACAATAGTACAGTAGAAAAATATAGGTATTTAATTGTTTAAGGAGATTGTCAAGTAACCTATTCCGTAAGATTTTATAATTTCAGGGAGAAGTTTGCGTTTCACAAACCATTCAATGCCCGTTCAAGACAAACTTGTTGACGTTTCAAGCCTGTTAGTTGTTTTCATTCTCCTTCATCAGGACCACAGATTATTTTGAGAAGGAATCAATTCTAAATAATTCACCATTTCATCTACAAAACACAAAAATATATCATACGTATGTGGACCCCAAAGCATCATTATAATCAATATTTATAAAACTCCAACTAATCTATGCACGTTCATACCCACATTTTACACGTCAATTGCAGTGAATGACTGTTTATACAGATCCCCAACACCGTACATAACTTGTTTACATGGCATAGGAATTCATTAGGTAATGGGGCATTTGTCCGCATAACCACTATGCGCTGAATTATTATATTTTAAATAATACTTTTCATTCCGGAACATGGAACACTCTGTGATATAGTAAAGATTTGCGGGAATTATATAGTTACAAAAACAGCATTTAATCACTCCCCTTAATACTACCTCTACCTTGAACACAACATATTCATTGTGAATATTTCAACAGTCTCAAGGTGAAAGATCTTTTCTGTGTCCTCACTTCTCACCTAACATATGAGCTAAGAATGTGTCACAAAAAATGTAGTTCTACACTCCTTCAAGGTGAGCTCAAAAGGAGCGCTCCAAACTGTTTAAATTTGCTTCCAAAACACAACTGAAACTCTTTAGAATAGTTCTCTGATTTGGCTCGAGATTACAAGCATGTTTCCAAAAGGAAATACCAATCCCCAAGGTTTTCACAAGTTCTTGTAGCATGGCACTGGCTGCAGAAACAAAGGGGGAGATTTACCAAATCTCCACGTAACGCTGCGCAGCCCCCCGCGAGGCTCCGCTGCGTTGCGAGACAGGTAAGGAGCTGGAGAGTGCCATATTTTCAAAGATATGGCTCTCTACTCCCCTATCCCTTGCGCAGGCGCTGATTACAGCTGCCGTGCGCCACCCACACACCTGAGCGCCATAGCGCTAGGGTGTGTGTGTGAGTCCAGCATGGAAGGGTACCCTTCATGTACAAAATACTATGCCTAGACACGAGGGAAAGCTTTTCCCACTTTGTATGCGTGCTGCACAGTGCAGCACGCATGCAAAGTCAGAAAAGGAAGGAGAAATGAAAGCATTTCTCCTTCCTTGCGCCTATTTTAAAAGGGCGCAGTTTTCTCACGCTAAACCCAATCTACTGTATTTAGTCAATTGGGTTTAGCGTGAGAAACCTTGGGTGGTTGCATGGGAACACCCATGTACCACCCTTGGTATGCCCCCATGGCGCAAAGTGATGCGAAGCAGTGCTACGCGCTGCTTCGCATTACTTTTACATTATTTCCAGCGCTAAACAAGTTTAGCGCTGCAAAGTATATTAGGAAAAAAAGATTTTGTGCCATTTTGCGTCACTTTTGTGACACAAACATGGCGCAAAATCTTAATAAATCCCCCCCAAAGTATCTTGACTCCCTAGCAAGGACATTATAAACCACAAGGAAAATTGCACTGGATCAGTTTCAAAATGGCTGCCGCATTTCAAAATAATGTGAGAGTTCAGCGGATTCATGGGAAATGTAGTTTACAGTCAGGTACTGGATTAATCCCGTGGATACATGAAGCTTTTTACACAGATCATGACAGATACTTGTACCATTCCAAGGTGGTCATCATATTGTATCTAAATGTGCTGTGTACAAATTAAAAAAAAATTTTTTTAACATGGCACCAGCTTGCCCTGTATAAGGCACTTGATGTTCAGTGTAGTTGTCTGGGTAGGCACTTAGAGTGGCCGGAGTGGAGGAACTTGCCCCTCATGAGGCAGCTGGTGTTCAGTGTGGTTGTGTGGGCAGGCACTTATAGTGGCAGGTAGCTGATTTTCAGTGTGGTTGGGTGGGCAGGCACTTATAGTGGCAGGTGGCTGATGTTCAGTGTGGTTGTGTGGGCAGGCACTTATAGTGGCAGGTAGCTAATGTTCAGTGTGGTTGTGTGGGCAGGCACTTGTCTGAGTTAGCTGGTGTTCAGTGTGGTTGTGTGGGCAGGCACTTATAGTGGCCGGTAGCTGATGTTCAGTGTGGTTGTGTGGGCAGGCACTTAAAGTGGCCGGTAGCTGGTTCAGTGTGGTTGTGTGGGCAGCACTTAGAGTGGCCGGAGTGGAGACACTTGTCTGAGGCAGCTGTTGTTCAGTGTGGTTGTGTGGGGTTAGGCTCTTGTCTGAGGCTGCTGGTGTTCAGTGTGGTTGTGTTGGCAGGCACTTAAAATGGCCGTTAGCTGGTGTTCAGTGTGGTTGTGTGGGCAGGCACTTATAGTGGCAGGTAGCTGATGTTCAGTGTGGTTGTGTGGGTAGGCACTTGTCTGAGGTAGCTGGTGTTTTGTGTGGTTGTGTGGGCAGGCACTTAAAGTGGCAGGTAGCTAATGTTCAGTGTGGTTGTTTGGGCAGGCACTTGTCTGAGTTAGCTGGTGTTCAGTGTGGTTGTGTGGGCAGGCACTTATAGTGGCAGGTAGCTGATGTTCAGTGTGGTTGTGTGGGCAGACACTTATAGTGGCAGGTAGCTAATGTTCAGTGTGGTTGTGTGGGCAGGCACTTATAGTGGCAGGTAGCTAATGTTCAGTGTGGTTGTGTGGGCAGGCACTTGTCTGAGTTAGCTGGTGTTCTGTGTGGTTGTGTGGGCAGGCACTTATAGTGGCAGGTAGCTGATGTTCAGTGTGGTTGTGTGGGCAGCCACTTAAAGTGGCCGGTAGATGGTTCAGTGTGGTTGTGTGGGCAGCACTTAGAGTGGCCGGAGTGGAGACACTTGTCTGAGGCAGCTGTTGTTCAGTGTGGTTGTGTGGGGTTAGGCTCTTGTCTGAGGCAGCTGGTGTTCAGTGTGGTTGTGTGGGCAGGCTCTTAAAATGGCCGTTAGCTGGTGTTCAGTGTGGTTGTGTGGGCAGGCACTTATAGTGGCAGGTAGCTGATGTTCAGTGTGGTTGTGTGGGCAGGCACTTAAAGTGGCCGGTAGCTGGTTCAGTGTGGTTGTGTGGGCAGCACTTAGAGTGGCCGGAGTGGAGACACTTGTCTGAGGCAGCTGTTGTTCAGTGTGGTTGTGTGGGGTCAGGCTCTTGTCTTAGGCAGCTGGTGTTCAGTGTGGTTGTGTGGGCAGGCACTTAAAATGGCCGTTAGCTGTTGTTCAGTGTGGTTGTGTGGGCAGGCACTTATAGTGGCAGGTAGCTGATGTTCAGTGTGGTTGTGTGGGTAGGCACTTGTCTGAGGTAGCTGGTGTTTTGTGTGGTTGTGTGGGCAGGCACTTAAAGTGGCCGGTAGCTGGTTCAGTGTGGTTGTGTGGGCAGCATTTAGAGTGGCCGGAGTGGAGACACTTGTCTGAGACAGCTGTTGTTCAGTGTGGTTGTGTGGGGTTAGGCTCTTGTCTGAGGCAGCTGGTGTTCAGTGTGGTTGTGTGGGCAGGCACTTAAAATGGCCGTTAGCTGGTGTTCAGTGTGGTTGTGTGGGCAGGCACTTATAGTGGCAGGTAGCTGATGTTCAGTGTGGTTGTGTGGGTAGGCACTTGTCTGAGGTAGCTGGTGTTTTGTGTGGTTGTGTGGGCAGGCACTTAAAGTGACAGGTAGCTGGTGTTCAGTGTGGTTGTCTGGGTAGGCACTTAAAGTGGCTTCTCTGGGGTTCCTTACTCTGCACAGCTTCGGTTCCTGCTTGACTGGCAGGACATTAAACTCTGCACATTAATTTCTTGCCGCAGCGGCAGCCAGCAGTGCAGCTGCAGTCCCCTTGGCGAGCACATTCCCGCACCTGATTTATGGCAGTGCTCTGGCTGTATACACTTTCTACATCATTTAGCGGAGGCTTCGCTAATTCACAATTTATCCTGTAATCTGTATATTTTTGTCTCAGCTCAGCCTGGCCCGGGGCCTGCGATTAGGGCCTTTTCTCATTAATCAGACAGAAGCATAAACTATTTTAAGTTTGGGAGGGCGCGAGGTCTCATAAATTAAGTTACACAGTTTGTAACGAGCCTTTTCCAGTTTTCTAGTCGAGGTGTTGCGAATGGGTCCATTATTTCCAACAGGGAGTGGAGTACGGGTGCCGAGAAGCATCCCAGGCGCATAAAGGTAAGAGGTCAGACTCCCCACATCGACACTTAGATGGATGCGGCCACCTGTCCTCTCACAGAGTGAACTAATGTATCAGCTATAAGGGGTCTCTCTACCTTTATTCAGATCCCGTAGTGGCTGAGGCAGGAATTACTGACTCATGCCTGACATGTGACTAACTCTTCCCCAGCCCCACTGGCCTTCTCACGGCTGGCCTATTGGGAATACGCTCAATACCCAAATGGACCAATCGACTATTAGATAGGGTGACCAGGTGTCCCAGAACTGTTCTAGTGTTTCGCCATCCGTCCTGGTTCATTTCAGTACATTGAGGACATGACCTGGTTTTCAGAGAGGGGGGACTGAACTGAAGGCAAGTTTTCATGTGTTCCAGTGAAGAATTCTAAGCTCTGAGCAGAAAACAATTTAGTCAACACAATGATGATGTGTGTAAAAGCTTTATTTAATGCACCTTAGTGTCTCATTGTCTGTGCATTTTATGTTGGTTAGCATTGGCAATGAAGTCCCTCTGTGCAGCAATAGATGACAGTCTTAAAATAAGGGCGTACCCAGGGCAACTGGAACTATCCGATTGTGCAACCTCAGCATTTTTTGCATATCTATGTATTTGCCGCATTTGCCACATAATCCATTTTATGCAAAATATTCTGCAGATTTTAACAAAAAAATATTTGTTTCTGGCTCAAACGGTTCAAACGTTAATAAATACGCAGCGTCGCGTATAGCCGCACAGTGGAAGGCCCTTTGAAAAAGCTGACTGGTCACCTTTCTGTTGCTTATTGTTGTATTTGGATTTTAAACTGGTACTAATGAGGCGCAACCAATGCCCAAACAGTGATCACAAGTGTAAAAATGACAAAATAATGAAGTAATACTATTACAAAATGTGCTGCATTATGCAGCATAATTTGCTTTCTCTTGCCATATAATTTACTCAACCCTGCCCCGTAATTTGGTCCTCCCCTGCTTTATAATTCCAGTGGCCCTGGTGCATACCTTAACAAGCACTGGCAAAGACAATAGGTCTCGCCTTTATAATACGAGGCTGAGGTGTTAGCTTTGCCAAGGTTTTCCTGTATTTTTTCAAAAGTAAAAGAAAAACAGTTTCAAAATACAGAAGAAAAAGCATACACATATTTCATGATAACTCAAATCTGTGCATTGAATTCAATGTTTTCATTCGTTATAAATAGCACAGTTTATTTTTCAAACACTTTTCACTCTAAAACCTCTGAACAGAATTTAAAAAGAATAAATAAGTGTCATAATGTCAAGGGAAAGGCTTTCCAAGGTCTAATTTACTTTCTACAACATTGAGCCACTTGGTTCACTGTATTAGCTCAGGGAGCAGATTTCTGACCCTCAGGATAGGTGTCATGCTAAGTACACCTTCTGCCTCAGAAGCTAGCCGAGTGAGTGAAGCAGATAAAAGCGTTGGCGTGCCAAGGCTTGTGCTTTCATGCAATATGTGGAATGTAGGAGCTGAAACCAAAAGAGCTCTTCAACCATGCCTCAGCAAAAATATCTCTATAGCAGGGCTTTTACAGACAAGCTGGGAGGGGTGGGGAGCAGCACAACGTGAGGGGGTGGTATTTAAAGGGGGGGCAGCAGACAAGCGAGACAGCTAGAAAACACAGTCACTCTCATGGAATGCTGATTAAAACAAATTTAAAAAGAGTTTTCTAAATGTCAGCAGGGGAAGGATACAAGTCAGCCAATTAAAAGGATTGCAAAGAGGCTATACTCCAGGGGAGGGGCAAACAGAAGAAGAGGAAGGCATGCCATTGAAGAAGAAGAAGCAAGCAAGCAAATGAGAGAGACAAGACAGCCAACCAATGGTAAGCAATGGGCCGCTCGTAAGTCCATTGTAAGGTCATAATAGGTATTTCGCAGCCAGACAGCTTGTGCTGTCTGTAGGAAGCTGGCTCTGTATATACTATACCAAAGTGAGGTATAGTGTGCACAGAGTCCAGTGGAACCCAAAAGGTAGGCAGAGGTAAAGTTAGATAGCACCTCACTCTCTATTTGTGGTAGTGTGGTCGAGCAGTAAGGCAGTATCAGAGGACAGTGTTAAGCATTTGTTGTACCCACTCAGTCAGCAAATGAATTCACACACTCAAAGACTGAACTTCAGACCAATTGTTTTGTTTCAAAAATATTCTTTTAGGTATTTTATTTCCTAGAACCAAGCAAGCCTGGCACAGTAAGTGATAAGTACTTTGCAGTAAATATACAGATTGTAACACAGTTTGGATTGCAATTGTAAATGTACTTTGATTTGATTACAGTAGTGTTACTGATAATGGAATGCTTTTCAGAATACAGTACATATACTTTGTATAGGGTTTTGAGTAAGATTACAGGTAAATTACTTTTGAGATTACTTTTCTTACACAGTGTAGCATACCAGGATACTTCACTGGGACATTTCCTGTAAACAGGTAAGTAAAATCGTTTTTGTTAGTTAGTACAATTTTAAAGAATTTCTTTAGGTTTTCAGACTCCACACTTGGAAACTTTTCCAAGAAAAACAGTCAATGTTCTCCTATGGAGGAAAATAGTGTTATCGGTTTTAGGGTAAGTATTCAGTAGTGGGAGTTGAGGTTCTGGGGGTAGACTCAGGGGTCCCCCAGGGTCAGGGATGCACTCTCGTTACTCCCTCAGCAGCACTAGGGCGGCCGGGTACAGAGTGCTGAGGCCCAATTTTATCCAATGGGGGATAGGGGGCCTCCGGTTGGTGGCTGTTGACGAGCAGGCCACTTGGTTGGGGGAGCAAAGCTCCTGGACTTTAACTCAAGGCAAATGGGGAAACAAAGTAGCACCAAAGGTGCACCCTCAGCGGTACTAGGGCGGCCGCGTGCAGGGTGCAGTTTCGACATCGGGCGCCCTGTTGTTTGCAATGGGGAACCTCCGGTTTGCAAAGGCACTGCAGGCTTGGGGACAAAGGTCTTCTGGGTGCGACCACCACTTCGAGAGGTAAGTTGGGAAGTTGGGGGTTGGTTAGGCACCGTCAGTTGGGCCACCCAAGGCTGTGGGGCGTCGGGTGCAGGGGTGCTTTTTAGGGTTGAATCTTCTTACCCGCTCCTGGTCGCGGTTGGGGGGACCTTCCGGATTTAGGCTGCAGGCGTCGGCTGGAGGTTTGAGGCAGGTCAGGGGTCGCTGGATCTCGGGTTAGGATCGCCGGGGGGACCTCCGTGGTGTTTTCCCACTTGAGCTCGGGCCGTGGACGGCGGGTGCAGAGTGGGGCGGATTTGCGGTGTCCGGCTGGAGCCAGAGGTTGGAGATGAACAAATCTGGCGTTCACTGGAGACACAGTCTTTGTGGTTGAAGGAGGCAGGTCCTCCGGGGTTTTCGAGGTTGCTGGCTGCAGGACACACCAGGATTTTGCAAGAGCAGGTTCGAGGTGGAGACAGGCCGGTAGGGCTGGGGCCAAGTCAGTGGGCGTCTTCCTCTTGTTAGCTTCGGCACGGCTGTTCGGTCCTTCTTCTTTTCTTGTAGTTTCTTCTGGTCTGAGGAAGGAAGGTTCAGGGGTGTCCCTAAATACTAGTTTAGGGGCGTTACAGGTAGGTAAAAGGTTGGGACCAATGGGTCCCTTCCCTGGGGTGGGTACACCCCCTATTATGCCACCCTCCAGTGGGAGGGGGGCATGAGCCCTTCCCTGGTTGGCTGAGTCCCCCATCTGCAAGATGGCGGGACTGAGAGTTGTGCTTCACCTCGCCTCCCCCACCTGAGGGGTGGAGTTGGCAGAGGTGGGCACACCTCTCTTCCTCACTTGTTTTTCCCGCCGGTTCTCCGCCCAAAGTGCTGAAAGCAGCAAGTGGCCTGGGGAAGCTCACAAATGCGGCAAGCCTTTGAAGCTTCCCCTTCGTGGACCCTGCCCATCCTGGGGAGGAGGCTTGGCACCTCGTCCCAGGATGTGCATTGTTTCAGGCCCCGAGAGCAGCAGGCTCTCGACCCAGGAGTCCAGAAACATGTCTGGTGGTGGCAGCTGAAAGCAGCCACTCAGCTTGGACACTAGTGGTAGGTTAGTTTTCAGGGGGCATCTCTAAGATGCCCTCTGTGTGCATTTTACATTAAATCCCACACTGGTATCAGAGTGGGTTTAATGTGCTGAGAAGTTTGATAGCAAACTTCTCAGTTTTCAGTGTAGCCATTATGGTGCTGTGGAGTTCGTAATGACAAACTCCCAGCACCATATACTCCTAATGGCAGCACTGCACTTACAATTTCTAAGAATGGACTTAGAAACTGTAGGGGTACAGGGCTCATGCACCTGTACCCTCACCACTGGTATAGTGCACCCAGCTAGAGGAGTGACTGATCTATGCCAGGGCAGTGGGTTGGAGGCATGGCACACAGAGATGTGTGCCATGGCGACTCTTCACTTTGTTCTGCACCAAAACACGCAGCCTGCAATGGCAGTGTGTGAGTGTAATAGTACAGGACCTCTAAGGGTGGCACAATAAGTGCTGCAGCCCTTAGAGGCATTCTCTGGTCACAGTGCCCTGGGTACCTGTGGTACCATTTACCAGGGGCTGACCTGTGGCCAGAGCTGCCAATTGGGTTTAGGCATCAATGCAGTTTTAGGGAAAGAACATAGGCCCTGGGGACCTGGTTAGCAGGAGCCCAGGGCACACTCAGTCAAAGCACATCAGCAATTCAGCAAAAAGTGGGGGCAACCATGCAGAAAGAGGGCACTTTCTCACACAACCCCCCCAAACGAAAGAGGATGAGACTAACCTTTCCCTCTTCACTTTCTAAGTGGAAGAACCTGGAAAGTCCATCTGCATTGGCATGGGCAGTCCCAGGTCTGTGTTCCAAAGTCCATTCGCTGTAGGGAGATGGACCACCTCAACAGTTTAGGATTTTCACCTTTCATTTGCATTAGCCATCTGAGAGGTCTGTGATCAGTTTGAACTAGGAAGTGAGTACCAAATAAGTATGGTCTCAGCTTCTTCAGGGACCAAACCACAGCAAAGGCCTCCCTGTCAATGGCACTCCAACGCTGCTCCCTGGGGAGAAGCCTTCTGCTTATAAAAGCAACAGGTTGGTCTTGGCCTTCATCATTGGTCTGGGATAGGACTGCTCCTATCCCTAGCTCAGAGGCATCAGTCTGCACAATGAACTGCTTGGCATAGTCTGGAGCTTTGAGAATTGGTGCTGAGCACATAGCCTCTTTCAGGGTGTCAAAAGCTAACTGTCCAGTTTACCTTTTTGGGCATCTTCTTGGAGGTAAGTTCTGTGAGGGGAGCCACAATGGACCCATATCTCTTCACAAACCTCCTGTAGTACCCAGTCAAGCCAAGGAATGTCCTGACTTGGGTCTGGGTTGTTGGAGCTGCCCAGTCCAGGATAGCCTGGATCTTGGGCTGTAAGGGTTGTACCTGGCCTCCACCAACAAGGTGGCCCAAATACGCCACAGTTCCCTGCCCTATCTGGCATTTGGATGCCTTGATAGTTAGGCCTGCAGTTTGCAGGGCATTTAAAACCTTCCCAAGGTGGATTAAGTGATTCTGCCAGGTGGAGCTAAAGACAGCAATATCATCTAGATAAGCTGCACTAAAGGATTCCAATCCAGCAAGGACTTGATTCACCAACCTCTGGAAGGTGGCAGGGGCATTCTTTAAACCAAAGGGCATAACAGTAAACTGATAATGCCCATCAGGTGTGGAGAATGCTGTCTTTTCTTTTGCTCCTGGTGCCATGCCAATCTGCCAGTACCCTGCAGTTAAGTCAAAGGTACGTAGAAATTTGGCTGCACCTAGTTTATCTATCAATTCATCTGCTCTTGGGATAGGGTGAGAATCTGTCTTGGTGACAGATTTGAGCCCTCTATAGTCCACACAGAACCTCATTTTTCTCTTTCCACCCTGTGGATGAGGTTTGGGGACTAGAACCATTGGGCTGGCCCAGGGGCTCTCAGAGGGTTCAATAACCCCTAACTCCAGCATCTTGCTGACTTCAGCTCTGATGCTTTCCTTGACTTGATCAGACTGGCGATAGATTTTGTTTTTGACAGGTGAACTGTCACCAGTGTCCACATCATGGGTACACCAATTTGTCTGACCAGGGGTCAAGGAAAAGAGCTTTGCATACTGCTGCAAGACTTGCTTGCAATCAGCCTGCTGTTGGGCAGAGAGGGTGTCTGAAAAGACAACTCCATCCACAGACCCATCTTTTGGGCTGTATGAGAGGAGGTCAGGGAGAGGTTCACTCTCCTGATCCTCATCAGTCACCATCAGCATGGTGATGTCAGCCCTGTCATGGAAGAGCTTCAGGCGGTTCACATGGATAACCCTTTTGGCTATCCTGCTTGTGCCCAGGTCAACCAAGTAGGCGACCTCACTCTTCTTTTCAAGGATAGGGTAAGGGCCACTCCATCTGTCCTGGAGAGCCCTTGGTGCCACTGGCTCCAAAACCCACACCTTCTGCCCAGGTTGAAATTCTACCAGTGCAGCTTTTTGGTCATACCAGTGCTTCTGAAGCTCCTGGCTGGCCTCAAGATACTTGGATGCCTTTTCCATGTACTCAGCCATTCTGGACCTTGGGCCAAGCACATAGTCCACAATATCTTGTTTGGGTTCTTGGAGAGGCTTCTCCCAACCCTCTTTTACAAGACAGAGTGGTCCCCTCTCAGGATGGCCAAACAGAAGTTCAAAGGGGGAAAACCCTACTCCCTTCTGTGGCACCTCTCTGGAAGCGAAAAACAGGCATGGTAAGAGGACATTCCATCTCCTTTTGAGTTTTTCAGGGAGCCCCATAATCATGCCTTTCAATGTCTTGTTGAATCTCTCAACAAGGCCATTGGTTTGTGGGTGATAGGATGTAGTAAACTTGTACTGCACTCCACACTCTTTCCACATATGCTTGAGGTAAGCAGACATGAAGTTGGAACCTCTGTCTGAAACCACCTCCTTAGGAAACCCTACCCTGGTGAAGACACCAATGAGGGCCTTGGCTACTGCATGAGCTGTAGTAGTCCTAAGGGGAATTGCCTTAGGATACCTAGTGGCATGATCCACTACCACTAGTATGAATTTGTTTGCTGATGCTGTGGGAGGTTCAAGTGGACCCACTATGTCCACACCTACCCTTTCAAAGGGAACCCCAACCTCTGGTAGTGGGATTAAGGGGGCCTTTGGGTGTCCACCTGTTTTGCCACTGGCTTGACAGGTGACACAGGAGCTGACAAACTCCTTTACTTTCTGAGACATCTGGGGCCAGTAAGCGTGGCTAACTAGCCTTTCCCAGGTTTTGGTTTGGCCCAGATGCCCAGCTAGAGGGATGTCATGAGCTAAAGTTAGGAGGAACTCCCTGTACTTCTGAGGCACTACCACTCTCCTAGTGGCTCCAGGGTTGGGGTCTCTGGCCTCAGTGTACAGTAGTCCCTCTTCCCAATAAACTCTGTTGGTACCACTGACATCTCCCTTTTCCTGTGCAGCAGCTTGCTGCCTCAGGATTTCAAGAGTTGGACAGTCCTGCTGTCCAAGGCACAGCTCTTCCCTAGAGGGTCCACTGGGCCCAAGGGTTCAACCTGGTAAGGGTCAAGCTCCATGGGCTCAGTTCCCTCTGGGGTGTCCAAGTCCTCTCCCTGGGGAGAGGGGTCCTGATCCTGTTGCTGTACAGAAGCTGGTTCCCCAGTCTTCTTACCTTTTCTCTTGGAAGGTTGGGCCATACTTTCAGGCACCAACACTTCTTTTTTACCCTGTCTCTTACTCTGTGCTCTTGTTTTTACACACACCAATTCAGGGATATCCAGCATTGCTGCATGGGTTTTCAGTTCAACCTCAGCCCATGCTGAGGTTTCCAGGTCATTGCCAAGCAGACATGCAGCTGGTAGCTTTGGAGAGACCACTACCTGTTTCAGGCCAGTAACCGCCCCCCCCCGACCCCAGTCTAATGTCACCATAGCCATTGCATGGTTAGTGGTAACACTGTCAGCATTGGGGACTGGGTAAGTTCTCCCAATCAAGTATTGCTCAGGGGAAACCAGTGTGTCTCTCACCATAGTGACACTGGCACCTGTATCCTTCAGAGCTTCTATCCTAGTTCCATTAATTCAAGGGTATTGTAAATACTTCTTTAAGTTGGGTGGCCACACAGCTACAGTGGCAAACTCAACTTCCCCTTCTGCAACTAGAACTGCTTCAGTGTGCAACCCAATTTGCTCTTGGCACACTGTTGATCCCATCTGGAGACTGGCTACACCAGGAGTAGCTGTAGTAGGACTAGGTGCCTTCTTGTTAGGGCAAGCAGCATCTCCAGTTAAGTGTCCCAACTTCTTACAGTTGTTACACCAGGCCTTTAAGGGATCAAAGTTCGTTCCCCTGTACCTGTTATTGGACTGGGAAGAGTTTTGGGACCCACCCCCTGTGCAGGTTTTAGGGGCCCTTTAGAAGATTCAGGCTTTTTATCTTGGGTATTCTCACCACCTTTCCCCTGGGGAGGTTTTGTAGCCCCTTTCTTTTGGTCACCCCCAGTGGTTGTTTTTGTCACCCATGTCACCCATGTCACCCTTGTGGAAGAGGTGTGGCGCAGCGGCTAGGGCGACTGACTCCGGAACCCGGGGGCTCACGGTTCGATCCCCCGTGCCGGCGGCAGATCAGCCCAGCACCATGTGACTCTGGGCAATAGCTCACTTAATCTTCCCGACAGCCCCCAGCGCCTTGACACCTTTGGGTAATTGTTCGCGCTTTACAAATACTGGACATTTACATTTGTCTTGACCCAATGGTCTGCCTTCTTTCCCAATTCTCGGGGAGAAATTAGACCTAGGTCTACCAAATGCTGATGTAACTTTTCATTAGTGCAATTACTTAAAATATGTTCTTTCATAAACAGATTGTAAAGTCCATTGAAATCATGCACATTGTGTCCAGTTAACCAACCATCTAGTGTTTTAACTGAATAGTCTACGAAGTCAATCCAGGATTGGTTTTGGGTTTTGTGAGCCCCCCTGAATCTAATTCTATATTCCTCCGTTGTGAGTCCAAATCCCTCAATCAGAGTTCTCTTCATGAGGTCATAAGACCCAGTATCTTCCCCAGAAAAGGTCAGGAGTCTGCCTCTGCAGTTACCAGAGAACAGTTCCCAAAGGAGTGCCCCCCAGTGTGACTTCTTCACTTTTCTCATTTCACAAGCACTCTCTTCAGTACAATCCCTTTGGGGATTTTAGGATCATAAGATTGCTCTTCATCCTTATTAAGTAAATTGCTACCACCATTGATGGGTGCTAGGCCCATCTCTGCTCTCTTTCTCTCTAGAGCCAGCAAGCTGGTCTGTAGATCCAGTCTTTTGGTCAACCTTGCTAAAAGGCTTTCCTCCTCATTAAGGCTTTCCTCAATGTCCTCAGTAGTGCCTGACCAACCTGTGTTGGATCTAGGTACTGAGAGGTTGATTCTTGGAGTCAGGGCCACTGGGGCCCTTTTCTCCCTAAGAAGTGGGGGAGGTTGATCTACCTGGTCATCCTCTCCCTCTTCTTCCTCATCTGATTGGTCTTCACCATTTTCAGATGGGTGGTCCTTAGCATACCCAGCCAACAGCTCCTGGAGCTTTTATTTGAGGGTTGGGACCCCATGACTATGTTTTTAATTTTGCATAGGGACCTTACCTCCTTGAAGGACAAGTGAAGGTAAGGGGTGAGGTCAAGCTCCTCAACCAGGTCCTCTATGGCATTGTGGTTACTTTCACTAACAGCTGGGTTCTTGTTTTGAGACATTATTACAAAAACTTCTAACCCCTCTAACCCTAGCTAAAGTGACTTTTTATTTTTCTAAAATTCTACAGGGACTTATCCAAGGCCCTAGCAAGACTTTTAGTAATTTCGCAAAAAATTGCCAATTTGAAAAATCAGAATTCTAAAGACAATTTAAGAATTGATCCACCACTGTAGGAAGATGGCTCTGTATATACTATACCAAAGTGAGGTATAGTGTGCACAGAGTCAAGTGGAACCCCAAAGGTAGGCAGAGGTAAAGTTAGATAGCACCTCACTCTCTATTTGGGGTAGTGTGGTCGAGTAGTAAGGCTTTATCAGAGGACAGTGTTAAGCATTTGTTGTACACACTCAGTCAGCAAATGAATTCACACACTCAAAGACTGAACTACAGGCCAACTGTTTTTGTATAAAAATATTCTTTTAGTTATTTTATTTCCTAGAACCAAGCTAGCCTGGCACAAGTAAGTGATACGTACTTTGCAGTAAATATACAGTTTGAAACACAGTTTGGATTGCAATTGTAAATGTACTTTGATTTGATTACAGTAGTGTTACTGATAATGCAATGCTTTTCAGAATACAGTACATATACTTTGTATGGGATTTTGAGTAAGATTACAGGTAAGTTACTTTTGAGATTACTTTACTTACACAGTGTAGTGTACCTGGATAATACACTGGGACGTTTCCTGTAAACAGGTAAGTAAAATAGTTTTTGTTAGTTAGTACAATTTTAAAGAATTTCTTTAGGTTTTCAAACTCCACACTTAGAAACTTTTCCAAGAAAAACAGTCAATGTTATCCTATGGAGGAAAATAGTGTTATCGGTTTTAGGGTAAGTATTCGGTAGTAGGAATTGAGGTTCTGGGGGTAGACTCAGGGGTCCCCCAGGGTCAGGGATGCACTCTCGTTACACCCTCAGCGGCACTAGGGCGGCCGGGTGCAGAGTGCTGAGGCCCAATGTTATCCAATGGGGAGATAGGGGGCCTCCGGTTGGTGGCTGCTGACGAGCAGGCCACTTGGTTGGGGAGCAAAGCTCCTGGACTTTAGCTCAGGGCAAATGGGGAAACAAAGTAGCACCAAAGGTGCACCCTCAGCAGCACTAGGGCGGCCATGGTGCAAGGTGCTGTTTCGACGTCGGGCGCCCTGTTTTTTGCAATGGAGAACCTCCGGTTTGCAAAGGCACTGCAGGTTTGGGGACAAAGGTCTTCTGGGTGCGACCACCACTTCGAGAGGTAAGTTGGGAAGTTGGGGGTTGGTAAGGCACCGTCAGTTGGGCCACCCAAGGCCGTGGGGCGTCGGGTGCAGGGGTGCCTTTTAGGGTCGGATCTTCTTACCCGCTCCTGGTCGCGGTTGGGGGACCTTCCGGATTTAGGCTGCAGGCGTCGGCTGGAGGTTTGAGGCAGGTCAGGGGTCGCTGGATCTCGGGTTAGGATCGCCGGGGAGACCTCCTCGTGGTGTTTTCCCACTTGAGCTCGGGCCGTGGACGGCGGGTGCAGAGTGGGGCGGATTCGCGGTGTCCGGCTGGAGCCAGAGGTTGGAGATGAACAAATCTGGCGTTCACTGGAGACACAGTCTTTGTGGTTGAAGGAGGCAGGTCCTCCGGGGTTTTCGAGGTTGCTGGCTGCAGGACACACCAGGATTTTGCAAGAGCAGGTTCGAGGTGGAGACAGGCCGGTAGGGCTGGGGCCAAGTCAGTGGGCGTCTTCCTCTTGTTAGCTTCGGCACGGCTGTTCGGTCCTTCTTCTTTTCTTGTAGTTTCTTCTGGTCTGAGGAAGGAAGGTTCAGGGGTGTCCCTAAATACTAGTTTAGGGGCGTTACAGGTAGGTAAAGGTTGGGACCAATGGGTCCCTTCCCTGGGGTGGGTACACCCCTATTATGCCACCCTCCAGTGGGAGGGGGCATGAGCCCTTCCCTGGTTGGCTGAGTCCCCCATCTGCAAGATGGCGGGACTGAGAGTTGTGCTTCACCTCGCCTCCCCCACCTGAGGGGTGGAGTTGGCAGAGGTGGGCACACCTCTCTTCCTCACTTGTTTTTCCCGCCGGTTCTCCGCCCAAAGTGCTGAAAGCAGCAAGTGGCCTGGGGAAGCTCACAAATGCGGCAAGCCTTTGAAGCTTCCCCTTCGTGGACCCTGCCCATCCTGGGGGAGGAGGCTTGGCACCTCGTCCCAGGATGTGCATTGTTTCAGGCCCCCGAGAGCAGCAGGCTCTCGACCCAGGGGTCCAGAAACATGTCTGGTGGTGGCAGCTGAAAGCAGCCACTCAGCTTGGACACTAGTGGTAGGTTAGTTTTCAGGGGGCATCTCTAAGATGCCCTCTGTGTGCATTTTACATTAAATCCCACACTGGTATCAGAGTGGGTTTAATGTGCTGAGAAGTTTGATAGCAAACTTCTCAGTTTTCAGTGTAGCCATTATGGTGCTGTGGAGTTCGTAATGACAAACTCCCAGCACCATATACTCCTAATGGCAGCACTGCACTTACAATTTCTAAGAATGGACTTAGAAACTGTAGGGGTACAGGGCTCATGCACCTGTACCCTCACCACTGGTATAGTGCACCCAGCTAGAGGAGTGACTGATCTATGCCAGGGCAGTGGGTTGGAGGCATGGCACACAGAGATGTGTGCCATGGCGACTCTTCACTTTGTTCTGCACCAAAACACGCAGCCTGCAATGGCAGTGTGTGAGTGTAATAGTACAGGACCTCTAAGGGTGGCACAATAAGTGCTGCAGCCCTTAGAGGCATTCTCTGGTCACAGTGCCCTGGGTACCTGTGGTACCATTTACCAGGGGCTGACCTGTGGCCAGAGCTGCCAATTGGGTTTAGGCATCAATGCAGTTTTAGGGAAAGAACATAGGCCCTGGGGACCTGGTTAGCAGGAGCCCAGGGCACACTCAGTCAAAGCACATCAGCAATTCAGCAAAAAGTGGGGGCAACCATGCAGAAAGAGGGCACTTTCTCACACAACCCTCCCCCCAAACGAAAGAGGATGAGACTAACCTTTCCCTCTTCACTTTCTAAGTGGAAGAACCTGGAAAGTCCATCTGCATTGGCATGGGCAGTCCCAGGTCTGTGTTCCAAAGTCCATTCGCTGTAGGGAGATGGACCACCTCAACAGTTTAGGATTTTCACCTTTCATTTGCATTAGCCATCTGAGAGGTCTGTGATCAGTTTGAACTAGGAAGTGAGTACCAAACAAGTATGGTCTCAGCTTCTTCAGGGACCAAACCACAGCAAAGGCCTCCCTCTCAATGGCACTCCAACGCTGCTCCCTGGGGAGAAGCCTTCTGCTTATAAAAGCAACAGGTTGGTCTTGGCCTTCATCATTGGTCTGGGATAGGACTGCTCCTATCCCTAGCTCAGAAGGCATCAGTCTGCACAATGAACTGCTTGGCATAGTCTGGAGCTTTGAGAATTGGTGCTGAGCACATAGCCTCTTTCAGGGTGTCAAAAGCTAACTGTCCAGTTTACCTTTTTGGGCATCTTCTTGGAGGTAAGTTCTGTGAGGGGAGCCACAATGGACCCATATCCCTTCACAAACCTCCTGTAGTACCCAGTCAAGCCAAGGAATGTCCTGACTTGGGTCTGGGTTGTTGGAGCTGCCCAGTCCAGGATAGCCTGGATCTTGGGCTGTAAGGGTTGTACCTGGCCTCCACCAACAAGGTGGCCCAAATACGCCACAGTTCCCTGCCCTATCTGGCATTTGGATGCCTTGATAGTTAGGCCTGCAGTTTGCAGGGCATTTAAAACCTTCCCAAGGTGGATTAAGTGATTCTGCCAGGTGGAGCTAAAGATAGCAATATCATCAAGATAAGCTGCACTAAAGGATTCCAATCCAGCAAGGACTTGATTCACCAACCTCTGGAAGGTGGCAGGGGCATTCT
This sequence comes from Calotriton arnoldi, assembly GCA_963921515.1. Lineage (NCBI taxonomy): Eukaryota > Metazoa > Chordata > Amphibia > Caudata > Salamandridae > Calotriton > Calotriton arnoldi. Next base: position 1,990,049 of record CAWUFW010002387.1, on the reverse strand, counting down.
TTAAACCAAAGGGCATAACAGTAAACTGATAATGCCCATCAGGTGTGGAGAATGCTGTCTTTTCTTTTGCTCCTGGTGCCATGCCAATCTGCCAGTACCCTGCAGTTAAGTCAAAGGTACGTAGAAATTTGGCTGCACCTAGTTTATCTATCAATTCATCTGCTCTTGGGATAGGGTGAGAATCTGTCTTGGTGACAGATTTGAGCCCTCTATAATCCACACAGAACCTCATTTTTCTCTTTCCACCCTGTGGATGAGGTTTGGGGACTAGAACCATTGGGCTGGCCCAGGGGCTCTCAGAGGGTTCAATAACCCCTAACTCCAGCATCTTGCTGACTTCAGCTCTGATGCTTTCCTTGACTTGATCAGACTGGCGATAGATTTTGTTTTTGACAGGTGAACTGTCACCAGTGTCCACATCATGGGTACACCAATTTTTCTGACCAGGGGTCAAGGAAAAGAGCTTTGCATACTGCTGCAAGACTTGCTTGCAATCAGCCTGCTGTTGGGCAGAGAGGGTGTCTGAAAAGACAACTCCATCCACAGACCCATCTTTTGGGCTGTATGAGAGGAGGTCAGGGAGAGGTTCACTCTCCTGATCCTCATCAGTCACCATCAGCATGGTGATGTCAGCCCTGTCATGGAAGAGCTTCAGGCGGTTCACATGGATAACCCTTTTGGGTATCCTGCTTGTGCCCAGGTCAACCAAGTAGGCAACCTCACTCTTCTTTTCAAGGATAGGGTAAGGGCCACTCCATCTGTCCTGGAGAGCCCTTGGTGCCACTGGCTCCAAAGCCACACCTTCTGCCCAGGTTGAAATTCTACCAGTGCAGCTTTTTGGTCATACCAGTGCTTCTGAAGCTCCTGTCTGGCCTCAAGATACTTGGATGCCTTTTCCATGTACTCAGCCATTCTGGACCTTGGGCCAAGCACATAGTCCACAATATCTTGTTTGGGTTCTTGGAGAGGCTTCTCCCAACCCTCTTTTACAAGACAGAGTGGTCCCCTCTCAGGATGGCCAAACTAAAGTTCAAAGGGGGAAAACCCTACTCCCTTCTGTGGCACCTCTCTGTAAGCGAAAAACAGGCATGGTAAGAGGACATTCCATCTCCTTTTGAGTTTTTCAGGGAGCCCCATAATCATGCCTTTCAATGTCTTGTTGAATCTCTCAACAAGGCCATTGGTTTGTGGGTGATAGGGTGTAGTAAACTTGTACTGCACTCCACACTCTTTCCACATATGCTTGAGGTAAGCAGACATGAAGTTGGAACCTCTGTCTGAAACCACCTCCTTAGGAAACCCTACCCTGGTGAAGACACCAATGAGGGCCTTGGCTACTGCATGAGCTGTAGTAGTCCTAAGGGGAATTGCCTTAGGATACCTAGTGGCATGATCCACTACCACTAGTATGAATTTGTTTGCTGATGCTGTGGGAGGTTCAAGTGGACCCACTATGTCCACACCTACCCTTTCAAAGGGAACCCCAACCTCTGGTAGTGGGATTAAGGGGGCCTTTGGGTGTCCACCTGTTTTGCCACTGGCTTGACATGTGACACAGGAGCTGACAAACTCCTTTACTTTCTGAGACATCTGGGGCCAGTAAACGTGGCTAACTAGCCTTTCCCAGGTTTTGGTTTGGCCCAGATGCCCAGCTAGAGGGATGTCATGAGCTAAAGTTAGGAGGAACTCCCTGTACTTCTGAGGCACTACCACTCTCCTAGTGGCTCCAGGGTTGGGGTCTCTGGCCTCAGTGTACAGTAGTCCCTCTTCCCAATAAACTCTGTTGGTACCACTGACATCTCCCTTTTCCTGTGCAGCAGCTTGCTGCCTCAGGATTTCAAGAGTTGGACAGTCCTGCTGTCCAAGGCACAGCTCTTCCCTAGAGGGTCCACTGGGCCCAAGGGTTCAACCTGGTAAGGGTCAAGCTCCATGGGCTCAGTTCCCTCTGGGGTGTCCAAGTCCTCTCCCTGAGGAGAGGGGACCTGATCCTTTTTCTGTACAGAAGCTGGTTCCCCAGTCTTCTTACCTTTTCTCTTGGAAGGTTGGGCCATACTTTCAGGCTCCAACACTTCTTTTTCACCCTGTTTTCTGCTCTGTGCTCTTGTTTTTACACACACCAATTCAGGGATATCCAGCATTGCTGCATGGGTTTTCAGTTCAACCTCAGCCCATGCTGAGGTTTCCAGGTCATTGCCAAGCAGACATGCAGCTGGTAGCTTTGGAGAGACCACTACCTGTTTCAGGCCAGTAACCGCCCCCGACCCCAGTCTAATGTCACCATAGCCATTGCATGGTTAGTGGTAACACTGTCAGCATTGGGGACTGGGTAAGTTCTCCCAATCAAGTATTGCTCAGGGGAAACCAGTGTGTCTCTCACCATAGTGACACTGGCACCTGTATCCTTCAGAGCTTCTATCCTAGTTCCATTAATTCAAGGGTATTGTAAATACTTCTTTAAGTTGGGTGGCCACACAGCTACAGTGGCAAACTCAACTTCCCCTTCTGCAACTAGAACTGCTTCAGTGTGCAACCCAATTTGCTCTTGGCACACTGTTGATCCCATCTGGAGACTGGCTACACCAGGAGTAGCTGTAGTAGGACTAGGGGGCTTCTTGTTAGGGCAAGCAGCATCTCCAGTTAAGTGTCCCAACTTCTTACAGTTGTTACACCAGGCCTTTAAGGGATCAAAGTTCGTTCCCCTGTACCTGTTATTGGACTGGGAAGAGTTTTGGGACCCACCCCCCTGTGCAGGTTTTAGGGGCCCTTTAGAAGACTCAGGCTTTTTATCTTGGGTATTCTCACCACCTTTCCCCTGGGGAGGTTTTGTAGCCCCTTTCTTTTGGTCACCCTCAGTGGTTGTTTTTGTCACCCATGTCACCCTTGTGGAAGAGGTGTGGCGCAGCGGCTAGGGCGACTGACTCTGGAACCCGGGGGCTCACGGTTCGATCCCCCGTGCCGGCGGCAGATCAGCCCAGCACCATGTGACTCTGGGCAATAGCTCACTTAATCTTCCCGACAGCCCCCAGCGCCTTGACACCTTCGGGTAATTGTTCGCGCTTTACAAATACTGGACATTTACATTTGTCTTGACCCAATGGTCTGCCTTCTTTCCCAATTCTCGGGGAGAAATTAGACCTAGGTCTACCAAATGCTGATGTAACTTTTCATTAGTGCAATTACTTAAAATATGTTCTTTCATAAACAGATTGTAAAGTCCATTGAAATCATGCACATTGTGTCCAGTTAACCAACCATCTAGTGTTTTAACTGAATAGTCTACGAAGTCAATCCAGGATTGGTTTTGGGTTTTGTGAGCCCCCCTGAATCTAATTCTATATTCCTCCGTTGTGAGTCCAAATCCCTCAAACAGAGTTCTCTTCATGAGGTCATAAGACCCAGCATCTTCCCCAGAAAAGGTCAGGAGTCTGCCTCTGCAGTTACCAGAGAACAGTTCCCAAAGGAGTGCCCCCCAGTGTGACTTCTTCACTTTTCTCATTTCACAAGCACTCTCTTCAGTACAATCCCTTTGGGGATTTTAGGATCATAAGATTGCTCTTCATCCTTATTAAGTAAATTGCTACCACCATTGATGGGTGCTAGGCCCATCTCTGCTCTCTTTCTCTCTAGAGCCAGCAAGCTGGTCTCTAGATCCAGTCTTTTGGTCAACCTTGCTAAAAGGCTTTCCTCCTCATTAAGGCTTTCCTCAATGTCCTCAGTAGTGCCTGATCTAGGTACTGAGAGGTTGATTCTTGGAGTCAGGGCCACTGGGGCCCTTTTCTCCCTAAGAAGTGGGGGAGGTTGATCTACCTGGTCATCCTCTCCCTCTTCTTCCTCATCTGATTGGTCTTCACCATTTTCAGATGGGTGGTTCTTAGCATACCCAGCCAACAGCTCCTGGAGCTTTTATTTGAGGGTTGGGACCCCATGACTATGTTTTTAATTTTGCATAGGGACCTTACCTCCTTGAAGGACAAGTGAAGGTAAGGGGTGAGGTCAAGCTCCTCAACCAGGTCCTCTATGGCATTGTGGTTACTTTCACTAACAGCTGGGTTCTTGTTTTGAGACATTATTAAAAAACTTCTAACCCCTCTAACCCTAGCTAAAGTGACTTTTTATTTTTCTAAAATTCTACAGGGACTTATCCAAGGCCCTAGCAAGACTTTTAGTAATTTCGCAAAAAATTGCCAATTTGTAAAATCAGAATTCTAAAGACAATTTAAGAGTTCTGTCGTGTGGTCAGGTGGTAACCAAGTAGTCAAACAAATGCAAAGTTGTATATCCCACCGCTCTGATCCACCACTGTAGGAAGATGGCTCTGTATATACTATACCAAAGTGAGGTATAGTGTGCACAGAGTCAAGTGGAACCCCAAAGGTAGGCAGAGGTAAAGTTAGATAGCACCTCACTCTCTATTTGGGGTAGTGTGGTCGAGCAGTAAGGCTTTATCAGAGGACAGTGTTAAGCATTTGTTGTACACACTCAGTCAGCAAATGAATTCACACACTCAAAGACTGAACTACAGGCCAACTGTTTTTGTATAAAAATATTCTTTTAGTTATTTTATTTCCTAGAACCAAGCTAGCCTGGCACAAGTAAGTGATACGTACTTTGCAGTAAATATACAGTTTGAAACACAGTTTGGATTGCAATTGTAAATGTACTTTGATTTGATTACAGTAGTGTTACTGATAATGCAATGCTTTTCAGAATACAGTACATATACTTTGTATGGGATTTTGAGTAAGATTACAGGTAAGTTACTTTTGAGATTACTTTACTTACACAGTGTAGTGTACCTGGATAATACACTGGGACGTTTCCTGTAAACAGGTAAGTAAAATAGTTTTTGTTAGTTAGTACAATTTTAAAGAATTTCTTTAGGTTTTCAAACTCCACACTTAGAAACTTTTCCAAGAAAAACAGTCAATGTTATCCTATGGAGGAAAATAGTGTTATCGGTTTTAGGGTAAGTATTCGGTAGTAGGAATTGAGGTTCTGGGGGTAGACTCAGGGGTCCCCCAGGGTCAGGGATGCACTCTCGTTACACCCTCAGCGGCACTAGGGCGGCCGGGTGCAGAGTGCTGAGGCCCAATGTTATCCAATGGGGAGATAGGGGGCCTCCGGTTGGTGGCTGCTGACGAGCAGGCCACTTGGTTGGGGGAGCAAAGCTCCTGGACTTTAGCTCAGGGCAAATGGGGAAACAAAGTAGCACCAAAGGTGCACCCTCAGCAGCACTAGGGCGGCCATGGTGCAAGGTGCTGTTTCGACGTCGGGCGCCCTGTTTTTTGCAATGGAGAACCTCCGGTTTGCAAAGGCACTGCAGGTTTGGGGACAAAGGTCTTCTTGGTGCGACCACCACTTCGAGAGGTAAGTTGGGAAGTTGGGGGTTGGTAAGGCACCGTCAGTTGGGCCACCCAAGGCCGTGGGGCGTCGGGTGCAGGGGTGCCTTTTAGGGTCGGATCTTCTTACCCGCTCCTGGTCGCGGTTGGGGGGACCTTCCGGATTTAGGCTGCAGGCGTCGGCTGGAGGTTTGAGGCAGGTCAGGGGTCGCTGGATCTCGGGTTAGGATCGCCGGGGAGACCTCCTCGTGGTGTTTTCCCACTTGAGCTCGGGCCGTGGACGGCGGGTGCAGAGTGGGGCGGATTCGCGGTGTCCGGCTGGAGCCAGAGGTTGGAAATGAACAAATCTGGCGTTCACTGGAGACACAGTCTTTGTGGTTGAAGGAGGCAGGTCCTCCGGGGTTTTCGAGGTTGCTGGCTGCAGGACACACCAGGATTTTGCAAGAGCAGGTTCGAGGTGGAGACAGGCCGGTAGGGCTGGGGCCAAGTCAGTGGGCGTCTTCCTCTTGTTAGCTTCGGCACGGCTGTTCGGTCCTTCTTCTTTTCTTGTAGTTTCTTCTGGTCTGAGGAAGGAAGGTTCAGGGGTGTCCCTAAATACTAGTTTAGGGGCGTTACAGGTAGGTAAAAGGTTGGGACCAATGGGTCCCTTCCCTGGGGTGGGTACACCCCCTATTATGCCACCATCCAGTGGGAGGGGGGCATGAGCCCTTCCCTGGTTGGCTGAGTCCCCCATCTGCAAGATGGCGGGACTGAGAGTTGTGCTTCACCTCGCCTCCCCCACCTGAGGGGTGGAGTTGGCAGAGGTGGGCACACCTCTCTTCCTCACTTGTTTTTCCCGCCGGTTCTCCGCACAAAGTGCTGAAAGCAGCAAGTGGCCTGGGGAAGCTCACAAATGCGGCAAGCCTTTGAAGCTTCCCCTTCGTGGACCCTGCCCATCCTGGGGGAGGAGGCTTGGCACCTCGTCCCAGGATGTGCATTGTTTCAGGCCCCCGAGAGCAGCAGGCTCTCGACCCAGGGGTCCAGAAACATGTCTGGTGGTGGCAGCTGAAAGCAGCCACTCAGCTTGGACACTAGTGGTAGGTTAGTTTTCAGGGGGCATCTCTAAGATGCCCTCTGTGTGCATTTACATTAAATCCCACACTGGTATCAGAGTGGGTTTAATGTGCTGAGAAGTTTGATAGCAAACTTCTCAGTTTTCAGTGTAGCCATTATGGTGCTGTGGAGTTCGTAATGACAAACTCCCAGCACCATATACTCCTAATGGCAGCACTGCACTTACAATTTCTAAGAATGGACTTAGAAACTGTAGGGGTACAGGGCTCATGCACCTGTACCCTCACCACTGGTATAGTGCACCCAGCTAGAGGAGTGACTGATCTATGCCAGGGCAGTGGGTTGGAGGCATGGCACACAGAGATGTGGCCAGAGCTGCCAATTGGGTTTAGGCATCAATGCAGTTTTAGGGAAAGAACATAGGCCCTGGGGACCTGGTTAGCAGGAGCCCAGGGCACACTCAGTCAAAGCACATCAGCAATTCAGCAAAAAGTGGGGGCAACCATGCAGAAAGAGGGCACTTTCTCACACAACCCCCCCAAACGAAAGAGGATGAGACTAACCTTTCCCTCTTCACTTTCTAAGTGGAAGAACCTGGAAAGTCCATCTGCATTGGCATGGGCAGTCCCAGGTCTGTGTTCCAAAGTCCATTCGCTGTAGGGAGATGGACCACCTCAACAGTTTAGGATTTTCACCTTTCATTTGAATTAGCCATCTGAGAGGTCTGTGATCAGTTTGAACTAGGAAGTGAGTACCAAACAAGTATGGTCTCAGCTTCTTCAGGGACCAAACCACAGCAAAGGCCTCCCTCTCAATGGCACTCCAACGCTGCTCCCTGGGGAGAAGCCTTCTGCTTATAAAAGCAACAGGTTGGTCTTGGCCTTCATCATTGGTCTGGGATAGGACTGCTCCTATCCCTAGCTCAGAGGCATCAGTCTGCACAATGAACTGCTTGGCATAGTCTGGAGCTTTGAGAATTGGTGCTGAGCACATAGCCTCTTTCAGGGTGTCAAAAGCTAACTGTCCAGTTTACCTTTTTGGGCATCTTCTTGGAGGTAAGTTCTGTGAGGGGAGCCACAATGGACCCATATTTCTTCACAAACCTCCTGTAGTACCCAGTCAAGCCAAGGAATGTCCTGACTTGGGTCTGGGTTGTTGGAGCTGCCCAGAACAGGATAGCCTGGATCTTGGGCTGTAAGGGTTGTACCTGGCCTCCACCAACAAGGTGGCCCAAATACGCCACAGTTCCCTGCCCTATCTGGCATTTGGATGCCTTGATAGTTAGGCCTGCAGTTTGCAGGGCATTTAAAACCTTCCCAAGGTGGATTAAGTGATTCTGCCAGGTGGAGCTAAAGACAGCAATATCATCAAGATAAGCTGCACTAAAGGATTCCAATCCAGCAAGGACTTGATTCACCAACCTCTGGAAGGTGGCAGGGGCATTCTTTAAACCAAATGGCATAACAGTAAACTGATAATGCCCATCAGGTGTGGAGAATGCTGTCTTTTCTTTGCTCCTGGTGCCATGCCAATCTGCCAGTACCCTGCAGTTAAGTCAAAGGTACGTAGAAATTTGGCTGCACCTAGTTTATCTATCAATTCATCTGCTCTTGGGATAGGGTGAGAATCTGTCTTGGTGACAGATTTGAGCCCTCTATAGTCCACACAGAACCTCATTTTTCTCTTTCCACCCTGTGGATGAGGTTTGGGGACTAGAACCATTGGGCTGGCCCAGGGGCTCTCAGAGGGTTCAATAACCCCTAACTCCAGCATCTTGCTGACTTCAGCTCTGATGCTTTCCTTGACTTGATCAGACTGGCGATAGATTTTGTTTTTGACAGGTGAACTGTCACCAGTGTCCACATCATGGGTACACCAATTTTTCTGACCAGGGGTCAAGGAAAAGAGCTTTGCATACTGCTGCAAGACTTGCTTGCAATCAGCCTGCTGTTGGGCAGAGAGGGTGTCTGAAAAGACAACTCCATCCACAGACCCATCTTTTGGGCTGTATGAGAGGAGGTCAGGGAGAGGTTCACTCTCCTGATCCTCATCAGTCACCATCAGCATGGTGATGTCAGCCCTGTCATGGAAGAGCTTCAGGCGGTTCACATGGATAACCCTTTTGGCTATCCTGCTTGTGCCCAGGTCAACCAAGTAGGCGACCTCACTCTTCTTTTCAAGGATAGGGTAAGGGCCACTCCATCTGTCCTGGAGAGCCCTTGGTGCCACTGGCTCCAAAAGCCACACCTTCTGCCCAGGTTGAAATTCTACCAGTGCAGCTTTTTGGTCATACCAGTGCTTCTGAAGCTCCTGGCTGGCCTCAAGATACTTGGATGCCTTTTCCATGTACTCAGCCATTCTGGACCTTGGGCCAAGCACCTAGTCCACAATATCTTGTTTGGGTTCTTGGAGAGGCTTCTCCCAACCCTCTTTTACAAGACAGAGTGGTCCCCTCTCAGGATGGCCAAACTAAAGTTCAAAGGGGGAAAACCCTACTCCCTTCTGTGGCACCTCTCTGTAAGCGAAAAACAGGCATGGTAAGAGGACATTCCATCTCCTTTTGAGTTTTTCAGGGAGCCCCATAATCATGCCTTTCAATGTCTTGTTGAATCTCTCAACAAGGCCATTGGTTTGTGGGTGATAGGGTGTAGTAAACTTGTACTGCACTCCACACTCTTTCCACATATGCTTGAGGTAAGCAGACATGAAGTTGGAACCTCTGTCTGAAACCACCTCCTTAGGAAACCCTACCCTGGTGAAGACACCAATGAGGGCCTTGGCTACTGCATGAGCTGTAGTAGTCCTAAGGGGAATTGCCTTAGGATACCTAGTGGCATGATCCACTACCACTAGTATGAATTTGTTTGCTGGTGCTGTGGGAGGTTCAAGTGGACCCACTATGTCCACACCTACCCTTTCAAAGGGAACCCCAACCTCTGGTAGTGGGATTAAGGGGGCCTTTGGGTGTCCACCTGTTTTGCCACTGGCTTGACAGGTGACACAGGAGCTGACAAACTCCTTTACTTTCGGAGACATCTGGGGCCAGTAAACGTGGCTAACTAGCCTTTCCCAGGTTTTGGTTTGGCCCAGATGCCCAGCTAGAGGGATGTCATGAGCTAAAGTTAGGAGGAACTCCCTGTACTTCTGAGGCACTACCACTCTCCTAGTGGCTCCAGGGTTGGGGTCTCTGGCCTCAGTGTACAGTAGTCCCTCTTCCCAATAAACTCTGTTGGTACCACTGACATCTCCCTTTTCCTGTGCAGCAGCTTGCTGCCTCAGGATTTCAAGAGTTGGACAGTCCTGCTGACTAAAGGCACAGCTCTTCCCTAGAGGGTCCACTGGGCCCAAGGGTTCAACCTGGTAAGGGTCAAGCTCCATGGGCTCAGTTCCCTCTGGGGTGTCCAAGTCCTCTCCCTGAGGAGAGGGGTCCTGATCCTGTTGCTGTACAGAAGCTGGTTCCCCAGTCTTCTTACCTTTTCTCTTGGAAGGTTGGGCCATACTTTCAGGCTCCAACACTTCTTTTTTACCCTGTCTCTTACTCTTTGCTCTTGTTTTTACACACACCAATTCAGGGATATCCAGCATTGCTGCATGGGTTTTCAGTTCAACCTCAGCCCATGCTGAGGTTTCCAGGTCATTGCCAAGCAGACATGCAGCTGGTAGCTTTGGAGAGACCACTACCTGTTTCAGGCCAGTAACCGCCCCCGACCCCAGTCTAATGTCACCATAGCCATTGCATGGTTAGTGGTAACACTGTCAGCATTGGGGACTGGGTAAGTTCTCCCAATCAAGTATTGCTCAGGGGAAACCAGTGTGTCTCTCACCATAGTGACACTGGCACCTGTATCCTTCAGAGCTTCTATCCTAGTTCCATTAATTCAAGGGTATTGTAAATACTTCTTTAAGTTGGGTGGCCACACAGCTACAGTGGCAAACTCAACTTCCCCTTCTGCAACTAGAACTGCTTCAGTGTGCAACCCAATTTGCTCTTGGCACACTGTTGATCCCATCTGGAGACTTGCTACACCAGGAGTAGCTGTAGTAGGACTAGGGGGCTTCTTGTTAGGGCAAGCAGCATCTCCAGTTAAGTGTCCCAACTTCTTACAGTTGTTACACCAGGCCTTTAAGGGATCAAAGTTCGTTCCCCTGTACCTGTTATTGGACTGGGAAGAGTTTTGGGACCCACCCCCCTGTGCAGGTTTTAGGGGCCCTTTAGAAGACTCAGGCTTTTTATCTTGGGTATTCTCACCACCTTTCCCCTGGGGAGGTTTTGTAGCCCCTTTCTTTTGGTCACCGCCAGTGGTTGTTTTTGTCACCCATGTCACCCTTGTGGAAGAGGTGTGGCGCAGCGGCTAGGGCGACTGACTCCGGAACCCGGGGGCTCACGGTTCGATCCCCCGTGCCGGCGGCAGATCAGCCCAGCACCATGTGACTCTGGGCAATAGCTCACTTAATCTTCCCGACAGCCCCCAGCGCCTTGACACCTTCGGGTAATTGTTCGCGCTTTACAAATACTGGACATTTACATTTGTCTTGACCCAATGGTCTGCCTTCTTTCCCAATTCTCGGGGAGAAATTAGACCTAGGTCTACCAAATGCTGATGTAACTTTTCATTAGTGCAATTACTTAAAATATGTTCTTTCATAAACAGATTGTAAAGTCCATTGAAATCATGCACATTGTGTCCAGTTAACCAACCATCTAGTGTTTTAACTGAATAGTCTACGAAGTCAATCCAGGATTGGTTTTGGGTTTTGTGAGCCCCCCTGAATCTAATTCTATATTCCTCCGTTGTGAGTCCAAATCCCTCAATCAGAGTTCTCTTCATGAGGTCATAAGACCCAGCATCTTCCCCAGAAAAGGTCAGGAGTCTGCCTCTGCAGTTACCAGAGAACAGTTCCCAAAGGAGTGCCCCCCAGTGTGACTTCTTCACTTTTCTCATTTCACAAGCACTCTCTTCAGTACAATCCCTTTGGGGATTTTAGGATCATAAGATTGCTCTTCATCCTTATTAAGTAAATTGCTACCACCATTGATGGGTGCTAGGCCCATCTCTGCTCTCTTTCTCTCTAGAGCCAGCAAGCTGGTCTCTAGATCCAGTCTTTTGGTCAACCTTGCTAAAAGGCTTTCCTCCTCATTAAGGCTTTCCTCAATGTCCTCAGTAGTGCCTGACCAACCTGTGTTGGATCTAGGTACTGAGAGGTTGATTCTTGGAGTCAGGGCCACTGGGGCCCTTTTCTCCCTAAGAAGTGGGGGAGGTTGATCTACCTGGTCATCCTCTCCCTCTTCTTCCTCATCTGATTGGTCTTCACCATTTTCAGATGGGTGGTTCTTAGCATACCCAGCCAACAGCTCCTGGAGCTTTTATTTGAGGGTTGGGACCCCATGACTATGTTTTTAATTTTGCATAGGGACCTTACCTCCTTGAAGGACAAGTGAAGGTAAGGGGTGAGGTCAAGCTCCTCAACCAGGTCCTCTATGGCATTGTGGTTACTTTCACTAACAGCTGGGTTCTTGTTTTGAGACATTATTAAAAAAACTTCTAACCCCTCTAACCCTAGCTAAAGTGACTTTTTATTTTTCTAAAATTCTACAGGGACTTATCCAAGGCCCTAGCAAGACTTTTAGTAATTTCGCAAAAAATTGCCAATTTGAAAAATCAGAATTCTAAAGACAATTTAAGAGTTCTGTCGTGTGGTCAGGTGGTAACCAAGTAGTCAAACAAATGCAAAGTTGTATATCCCACCGCTCTGATCCACCACTGTAGGAAGATGGCTCTGTATATACTATACCAAAGTGAGGTATAGTGTGCACAGAGTCAAGTGGAACCCCAAAGGTAGGCAGAGGTAAAGTTAGATAGCACCTCACTCTCTATTTGGGGTAGTGTGGTCGAGCAGTAAGGCTTTATCAGAGGACAGTGTTAAGCATTTGTTGTACACACTCAGTCAGCAAATGAATTCACACACTCAAAGACTGAACTACAGGCCAACTGTTTTTGTATAAAAATATTATTTTAGTTATTTTATTTCCTAGAACCAAGCTAGCCTGGCACAAGTAAGTGATACGTACTTTGCAGTAAATATACAGTTTGAAACACAGTTTGGATTGCAATTGTAAATGTACTTTGATTTGATTACAGTAGTGTTACTGATAATGCAATGCTTTTCAGAATACAGTACATATACTTTGTATGGGATTTTGAGTAAGATTACAGGTAAGTTACTTTTGAGATTACTTTACTTACACAGTGTAGTGTACCTGGATAATACACTGGGACGTTTCCTGTAAACAGGTAAGTAAAATAGTTTTTGTTAGTTAGTACAATTTTAAAGAATTTCTTTAGGTTTTCAAACTCCACACTTAGAAACTTTTCCAAGAAAAACAGTCAATGTTATCCTATGGAGGAACATAGTGTTATCGGTTTTAGGGTAAGTATTCGGTAGTAGGAATTGAGGTTCTGGGGGTAGACTCAGGGGTCCCCCAGGGTCAGGGATGCACTCTCGTTACACCCTCAGCGGCACTAGGGCGGCCGGGTGCAGAGTGCTGAGGCCCAATGTTATCCAATGGGGGGATAGGGGGCCTCCGGTTGGTGGCTGCTGACGAGCAGGCCATTTGGTTGGGGGAGCAAAGCTCCTGGACTTTAGCTCAGGGCAAATGGGGAAACAAAGTAGCACCAAAGGTGCACCCTCAGCAGCACTAGGGCGGCCATGGTGCAGGGTGCTGTTTCGACGTCGGGCGCCCTGTTTTTTGCAATGGAGAACCTCCGGTTTGCAAAGGCACTGCAGGTTTGGGGACAAAGGTCTTCTGGGTGCGACCACCACTTCGAGAGGTAAGTTGGGAAGTTGGGGGTTGGTAAGGCACCGTCAGTTGGGCCACCCAAGGCCGTGGGGCGTCGGGTGCAGGGGTGCCTTTTAGGGTCGGATCTTCTTACCCGCTCCTGGTCGCGGTTGGGGGGGACCTTCCAGATTTAGGCTGCAGGCGTCGGCTGGAGGTTTGAGGCAGGTCAGGGGCCACCGGATCTCGGGTTAGGATCGCCGGGGAGACCTCCTCGTGGTGTTTTCCCACTCGAGCTCGGGCCGTGGACGGCGGGTGCAGAGTGGGGCGGATTCGCGGTGTCCGGCTGGAGCCAGAGGTTGGAGATGAAAAAATCCGGTGTTCACCGGAGACACAGTCTTTGTGGTTGAAGGCAGGCAGGTCCTCCGGGGTTTTCGAGGTTGCTGGCTGCATGACACACCAGGATTTCGCAAGAGCAGGTTCGAGGTGGAGACAGGCCGGTAGGGCTGGGGCCAAGTCAGTGGGCGTCTTCCTCTTGTTAGCTTCGGCACGCCTATTCAGTCCTTCTTCTTTTTTTCTTGTAGTTTCTTCTGGTCTGAGGAAGCAAGGTTCAGGGGTGCCCCTAAATACTAGATTTAGGGGCGTTACAGGTAGGTAAAAGGTTGGGACCAATGGGTCCCTTCCCTGGGGTGGGTACACCCCCTATTATGCCACCCTCCAGTGGGAGGGGGGCATGAGCCTTTCCTTGGTTGGCTGAGTCCCCACATCTGCAAGATGGCGGGGACTGAGAGTTGTGCTTCACCTCGCCTCCCCCACCTGAGGGGTGGAGTTGGCAGAGGTGGGCACACCTCTCTTCCTCACTTGTTTTTCCCGCCGGTTCTCCCACCCAAAGTGGGGGTCAGAACCAGTGGGGACCAGTTGCTGAGAGCAGCAAGTGGCCTCTGGTAAGCTCACAAAGGCGGCAAGCCTTTGAAGCTTCCCCTTCGTGAACCCTGCCCATCCTGGGGGAGGAGGCTTGGCACCTCGTCCCAGGATGTGCATTGTTTCAGGCCCCCGAGAGCAGCAGGCTCTCGACCCAGGGGTTCAGAAACATGTCTGGTGGTGGCAGCTGAAAGCAGCCACTCAGCCTGGACACTAGCGGTAGGTTAGTTTTCAGGGGGCATCTCTAAGATGCCCTCTGTGTGCATATTTCATTAAATCCCACACTGGCATCAGTGTGGGTTTAATGTGCTGAGAAGTTTGATACCAAACTTCTCAGTTTTCAGTGTAGCCATTAGGGTGCTGTGGAGTTCGTAATGACAAACTCCCAGCACCATATACTTTTAATGGCAGCACTGCACTTACAATTTCTAAGAATGGACTTAGACACTGTAGGGGTACAGGGCTCATGCACCTGTACCCTCACCACTGGTATAGTGCACCCAGCTAGAGGGGTGACTGATCTATGCCAGGGCAGTGGGTTGTAGGCATGGCACACAAAGATGTGTGCCATGTCGACTCTTCACTTTGTTCTGCACCAAAACACGCAGCCTGCAAAGGCAGTGTGTGAGAGTAATAGTACAGGACCTCTAAGGGTGGCACAATAAGGGCTGCAGTCCTTAGAGGCCTTCTCTGGTCACAGTGCCCTGGGTACCTGTGGTACCATTTACCAGGGGCTGACCTGTGGCCAGAGATGTCAATTGGGTTTCGGCATCAATGCAGTTTTAGGGAAAGAACATAGGCCCTGGGTACCTAGTTAGCAGGAGCCCAGGGCACACTCAGTCAAAGCACATCAGCAATTCAGCAAAAAGTTGGGGCAACCATGCAGAAAGAGTGCACTTTCTCACACTGTCCAGCAGGCGAGACCTAGGAATCGGCTGACCATTTGTATGTAAACTGTTTCATGTGATCATATCCAGACAGAATGCCTTGGGTAGGGTTAGGTAGGGTAGGGCAGTCTTCACTGCTCAGACGCCTACAGATGCAGATTAGAAAGTGTATTTCAAATGCAAGGAAAAAAATTCCCTTCACCTAAGTAAAGTGTCACTTTTTGACGTGGTGACCCCGACTTTTTGCTGACTGGTACCGATGTTGTTTATTGGTAATGCACTAGGTCCCGCTAACCAGGTCCCCAGTGCCAGGGCTCTCTACCGAAAACAAAGTACCTGCTTAACTGTTCCACAACTGGCAAGGCCTTTAGCACCCCTGTATATCCCTAGTAAGTGGTACCCCCGGTACCAAGGGCATGGGTACTAAAGAGGGTTCCTAAGAGCTGCAGCATGTATTATGCCACCCTAAGGGACCCTTCACCAAACTCATGCAGACTGCCATTGGTGCAAACCATTCTGAAAGCATGACATGGCACACTCAATGTGCGCCATGCCCATGTACACTGCATGTACTATATGTAAGTCACAAGGAGCGATGTGTTTTTCAGGCTAACATCAGACAATGTAAGTAAATAACCAAAATCCTAAATATTGCAATGTGTTTAGCTCCAGAATCAGCAGAAAAAGATAAGTACATTCCCCCATCCCTTTGACAATGAATTCTACCCCCTCTCTGCCCAAGGATTTCAAGCCTCTGGGACACATACCTCCACAAAGGCCATGACCAGCGAATCCCCTTCCTACTTGCACCCCCGAGCAGCCTCCTGCCCGTGTGGGAGAAGGGTTGGAATTCTCTCACCTGAGCTGGTCCTTCTCAAACATGCTCCAGGCTTCCGTTTCCTGTCCTGCATGGGTTGGACATGGTACATATGCAAACTTGACCAGTAGAAACGAGAAAGAGGCAAATTAATAAATCACATTTCATTTTCCCTCACAGCAAGGTGAACGAATGGGCCAATCACAGAGCGATTTACGCCTTCCGAAGCAGCTTCGACGCGCTGCTGTTCCACAAGATTATGATGGTCATCACTTGTGTGGGGCAGACGGGTGGGAGAGACAGGAATTAGCACTGGTAATTGCAAAGTGAACACTTAGACAAGGAGCGAAGGGCTGTTCTACCTAGCGGTGAGGGTGGGACACGACTCAAGGTCATGTTAACCTGCTGGAGGGAGGTCACGAGCTTCGGAAGTCCCTTACCTGGCCTCTCCCACGCTAACAAAGATGCCCTTAATCAGATTGCTTAAGCCAAGGTGACACTGGGGGCCGTGTTCTACCTATCGGTGAGGGTGGGACGCGATTGAAGATCGTGTTAATCTGCTACAGGGAGGTCACGACAGGCCCTCACCTGGCCACTTCCACTCTGGCAGAGATGCCCTTAATCAGGTTGCTTAAGCCAAGGTGACACTGGAGTCCATGTTCTACCTATCGGTGAGGGTGGGACGCGATTGAAGATCGTGTTAATCTGCTAGAGGGAGGTCACGACAGGCCCTCACCTGGCCACCCCCACGCTGGCAGAGATGCCCTTAATCAGGTTGCTTAAGCCAAGGTGACACTGGAGTCCATGTTCTACCTATCGGTGAGGGTGGGACGCGACTGAAGATCGTGATAATCTGCTAGAGGGAGGTCACGACAGGCCCTCACCTGGCCACTTCCACGCTGGCAGAGATGCCCTTAATCAGGTTGCTTAAGCCAAGGTGACACTGGAGTCCATGTTCTACCTATCGGTGAGGGTGGGACGCGATTGAAGATCGGTTTAATCTGCTAGAGGGAGGTCACGACAGGCCCTCACCTGGCCACTTCCACGCTGGCAGAGATGCCCTTAATCAGGTTGCTTAAGCCAAGGTGACACTGGAGTCCATGTTCTACCTATCGGTGAGGGTGGGACGCGATTGAAGATCGTGTTAATCTGCTAGAGGGAGGTCACGACAGGCCCTCACCTGGCCACCCCCACGCTGGCAGAGATGCCCTTAATCAGGTTGCTTAAGCCAAGGTGACACTGGAGTACATGTTCTACCTATCGGTGAGGGTGGGACGCGACTGAAGATCGTGTTAATCTGCTAGAGGGAGGTCATGACAGGCCCTCACCTGGCCACTTCCACGCTGGCAGAGATGCCCTTAATTAGGTTGCTTAAACCAAGGTGACACTGGAGTCCATGTTCTACCTATCGGTGAGGGTGGGACGCGATTGAAGATCGTATTAATCTGCTAGAGGGAGGTCACGACAGGCCCTCACCTGGCCACTTCCACGCTGGCAGAGATGCCCTTAATCAGGTTGCTTAAGCCAAGGTGACACTGGAGTCCATGTTCTACCTATCGGTGCGGGTGGGACGCGATTGAAGATCGTGTTAATCTGCTAGAGGGAGGTCACGACAGGCCCTCACCTGGCCACATCCACGCTGGCAGAGATGCCCTTAATCAGGTTGCTTAAGCCAAGGTGACACTGGAGTTCATGTTCTACCTATCAGTGGGGGTGGGACGCGATTGAAGATCGTGTTAATCTGCTAGAGGGAGGTCACGACAGGCCCTCACCTGGCCACTTCCACGCTGTCAGAGATGCCCTTGATCAGGTTGCAGAAGTCAAGGTGACACTGGGGGCCGTGTTCTACCTATCGGTGAGGGTGGGACGCGATTGAAGATCCTGTTAATCTGCTAGAGGGAGGTCACGACAGGCCCTCACCTGGCCACTTCCACGCTGGCAGAGATGCCCTTGATCAGGTTGCAGAAGCCAAGGTGACACTGGAGTCCATGTTCTACCTATCGGTGAGGGTGGGGCGCGATTGAAGATCGTGTTAATATGCTAGAGGGAGGTCACGACAGGCCCTCTCCTGGCCACTTCCACGCTGGCAGAGATGCCCTTGATCAGGTTGCAGAGGCCAAGGTGACACTGGGGGCCGTGTTCTACCTATCGGTGAGGGTGGGACGCGATTGAAGATCGTGTTAATCTGCTAGAGGGAGGTCACGACAGGCCCTCACCTGGCCACTTCCACGCTGGCAGAGATGCCCTTGATCAGGTTGCAGAAGCCGCAGTGACACTGGAGTCCATGTTCTACCTATCGGTGAGGGTGGGACGCGATTGAAGATCGTGTTAATCTGCTAGAGGGAGGTCACGACAGGCCCTCATCTGGCCACTTCCACGCTGGCAGAGATGCCCTTAATCAGGTTGCAGAAGCCAAGGTGACACTGGGGGCCGTGTTCTACCTATCGGTGAGGGTGGCACGCGATTGAAGATCGTGTTAATATGCTAGAAGGAGGTCACGACAGGCCCTCACCTGGCCACTTCCACGCTGGCAGAGATGCCCTTGATCAGGTTGGAGAAGGCAAGGTGACACTGGAGTCCATGTTCTACCTATCGGTGAGGGTGGGACCCGATTGAAGATCGTGTTAATATGCTAGAAGGAGTTCATGACAGGCCCTCACCTGGCCACTTCCACGCTGGCAGAGTTGCCCTTGATCAGGTTGCAGAAGCCAAGGTGACACTGGGGGCTGTGTTCTACCTATCGGTGAGGGTGGGACGCGATTGAAGATCGCGTTAATCTGCTAGAGGGAGGTCACGACAGGCCCTCACCTGGCCACTTCCATGCTGGCAGAGATGCCCTTGATCAGGTTGCAGAAGCCAAGGTGACACTGGAGTCCATGTTCTACCTATCGGTGAGGGTGGGACGCGATTGAAGATCGTGTTAATCTGCTAGAGGGAGGTCACGACAGGTCCTCACCTGGCCACTTCCACGCTGGCAGAGATGCCCTTGATCAGGTTGCAGAAGCCAAGGTGACACTGGGGGCCGTGTTCTACCTATCGGTGAGGGTGGGACGCGATTGAAGATTGTGTTAATCTGCTAGAGGGAGGTCACGACAGGCCCTCACCTGGCCACTTCCACGCTGGCAGAGATGCCCTTGATCAGGTTGGAGAAGCCAAGGTGACACTGGAGTCCATGTTCTACCTATCGGTGAGGGTGGGACGCGATTGAAGATCGCGTTAATCTGCTAGAGGGAGGTCACGACAGGCCCTCACCTGGCCACTTCCACGCTGGCAGAGATGCCCTTGATCAGGTTGCAGAAGCCAAGATGACACTGGAGTCCATGTTCTACCTATCGGTGAGGGTGGGACGCGATTTAAGATCGTGTTAATCTGCTAGAGGGAGGTCACGACAGGCCCTCACCTGGCCACTTCCACGCTGGCAGAGATGCCCTTGATCAGGTTGCAGAAGCCAAGGTGACACTGTGGGCCGTGTTCTACCTATCGGTGAGGGTGGGACGCGATTGAAGATCCTGTTAATCTGCTAGAGGGAGGTCACAACAGGCCCTCACCTGGCCACTTCCACGCTGGCAGAGATGCTCTTGATCAGGTTGCAGAAGCCAAGGTGACACTGGAGTCCATGTTTTACCTATCGGTGAGGGTGGGACGCGATTGAAGATCGTGTTAATCTGCTAGAGGGAGGTCACGACAGGCCCTCACCTGGCCACTTCCACGCTGGCAGAGATGCCCTTAATCAGGTTGCTTAAGCCAAGGTGACACTGGAGTCCATGTTCTACCTATCGGTGAGGGTGGGACGCGATTTAAGATCGTGTTAATCTGCTAGAGGGAGGTCACGACATGCCCTCACCTGGCCACTTCCACGCTGGCAGAGATGCCCTTGATCTGGTTGCAGAAGCCAAGGTGACACTGGGTGCCGTGTTCTACCTATCGGTGAGGGTGGGACGCGATTGAAGATCGTGTTAATCTGCTAGAGGGAGGTCACGACAGGCCCTCACCTGGCCACTTCCACGCTGGCAGAGATGCCCTTGATCAGGTTGCAGAAGCCAAGGTGACACTGGAGTCCATGTTCTACCTATCGGTGAGGGTGGGACGCGATTGAAGATCATGTTAATCTGCTAGAGGGAGGTCACGACAGGCCCTCACCTGGCCACTTCCACGCTGGCAGAGATGCCCTTGATCAGGTTGCAGAAGCCAAGGTGACACTGGGGGCCGTGTTCTACCTATCGGTGAGGGTGGGACGCGATTGAAGATCGTGTTAATCTGCTAGAGGGAGGTCATGACAGGCCCTCACCTGGCCACTTCCACGCTGGCAGAGATGCCCTTAATCAGGTTCCTTAAGCCAAGGTGACACTGGAGTCCATGTTCTACCTATCGGTGAGGGTGGGACGTGATTGAAGATCGTGTTAATCTGCTAGAGGGAGGTCACGACAGGCCCTCACCTGGCCACTTCCACGCTGGCAGAGATGCCCTTAATCAGGTTGCTTATGCCAAGGTGACACTGGAGTCCATGTTCTACCTATCTGTGAGGGTGGGACGCAATTGAAGATCGTGTTAATCTGCTAGAGGGAGGTCACGACAGGCCCTCACCTGGCCACTTCCACGCTGTCAGAGAAGCCCATAATCAGGTTGCTTAAGCCAAGGTGACACTGGAGTCCATGTTCTACCTATCGGTGAGGGTGGGACGCGATTGAAGATCGTGTTAATCTGCTAGAGGGAGGTCACGACAGGCCCTCACCTGGCCACTTCCACGCTGGCAGAGATGCCCTTGATCAGGTTACAGAAGCCAAGGTGACACTGGGGGCCGTGTTCTACCTATCGGTGAGGGTGGGACGCGATTGAAGATCGTGTTAATATGCTAGAAGGAGGTCACGACAGGCCCTCACCTGGCCACTTCCACGCTGGCAGAGATGCCCTTGATCAGGTTGGAGAAGCCAAGGTGACACTGGAGTCCATGTTCTACCTATCGGTGAGGGTGGGACGCGATTGAAGATCGTGTTAATATACTAGAAGGAGGTCATGACAGGCCCTCACCTGGCCACTTCCACGCTGGCAGAGTTGCCCTTGATCAGGTTGCAGAAGCCAAGGTGACACTGGGGGCTGTGTTCTACCTATCGTTGAGGGTGGGACGCGATTGAAGATCGCGTTAATCTGCTAGAGGGAGGTCACGACAGGCCCTCACCTGGCCACTTCCACGCTGGCAGAGATGCCCTTGATCAGGTTGCAGAAGCCAAGGTGACACTGGAGTCCATGTTCTACCTATCGGTGAGGGTGGGACGCGATTGAAGATCGTGTTAATCTGCTAGAGGGAGGTCACGACAGGCCCTCACCTGGCCACTTCCACGCTGGCAGAGATGCCCTTGATCAGGTTGCAGAAGCCAAGGTGACACTGGGGGCTGTGTTCTACCTATCGGTGAGGGTGGGACGCGATTGAAGATCGTGTTAATCTGCTAGAGGGAGGTCACGACAGGCCCTCACCTGGCCACTTCCACGCAGGCAGAGATGCCCTTAATCATGTTCCTTAAGCCAAAGTGACACTGGAGTCCATGTTCTACCTATCGGTGAGGGTGGGACGCGATTGAAGATCGTGTTAATCTGCTAGAGGGAGGTCACGACAGGCCCTAACCTGGCCACTTCCACGCTGGCAGAGATGTCCTTGATCAGGTTGGAGAAGCCAAGGTGACACTGGAGTCCATGTTCTACCTATCGGTGAGGGTGGGACGCGATTGAAGATCGTGTTAATCTGCTAGAGGGAGGTCATGACAGGCCCTCACCTGGCCACTTCCACGCTGGCAGAGTTGCCCTTGATCAGGTTGCAGAAGCCAAGGTGACACTGGGGGCCGTGTTCTACCTATCGGGGAGTGTGGAACGCGATTGAAGATCGTGTTAATATGCTAGAAGGAGGTCACGACAGGCCCTCACCTGGCCACTTCCACGCTGGCAGTGATGCCCTTGATCAGGTTGGAGAAGCCAAGGTGACACTGGAGTCCATGTTCTACCTATCGGTGAGGGTGGGACGCGATTGAAGATCGTGTTAATCTGCTAGAGGGAGGTCATGACAGGCCCTCACCTGACCACTTCCACGCTGGCAGAGTTGCCCTTGATCAGGTTGCAGAAGCCAAGGTGACACTGGGGGCTGTGTTCTACCCATCGGTGAGGGTGGGACGCGATTGAAGATCGCGTTAATCTGCTAGAGGGAGGTCACGACAGGCCCTCACCTGGCCACTTCCACGCCGGCAGAGATGCCCTTGATCAGGTTGCAGAAGCCAAGGTGACACTGGAGTCCATGTTCTACCTATCGGTGAGGGTGGGACGCGATTTAAGATCGTGTTAATCTGCTAGAGGGAGGTCACGACAGGCCCTCACCTGACCACTTCCACGTTGGCAGAGATGCCCTTAATCAGGTTGCTTAAGCCAAGGTGACACTGGAGTCCATGTTTTACCTATCGGTGAGGGTGGGACGCGATTGAAGATCGTGTTAATCTGCTAGAGGGAGGTCACGACAGGCCCTCACCTGGCCACTTCCACGCTGGCAGAGATGCCCTTAATCAGGTTGCTTAAGCCAAGGTGACACTGGAGTCCATGTTTTACCTATCGGTGAGGGTGGGACGCGATTGAAGATCGTGTTAATCTGCTAGAGGGAGGTCACGACATGCCCTCACCTGGCCACTTCCACGCTGGCAGAGATGCCCTTGATCTGGTTGCAGAAGCCAAGGTGACACTGGGGGCCGTGTTCTACCTATCGGTGAGGGTGGGACGCGATTGAAGATCGTGTTAATCTGCTAGAGGGAGGTCACGACAGGCCCTCACCTGGCCACTTCCACGCTGGCAGAGATGCCCTTGATCAGGTTGCAGAAGCCAAGGTGACACTGGAGTCCATGTTCTACCTATCGGTGAGGGTGGGACGCGATTGAAGATCGTGTTAATCTGCTAGAGGGAGGTCACGACAGGCCCTCACCTGGCCACTTCCACGCTGGCAGAGATGCCCTTGATCAGGTTGCAGAAGCCAAGGTGACACTGGGGGCCGTGTTCTACCTATCGGTGAGGGTGGGACGTGATTGAAGATCGTGTTAATCTGCTAGAGGGAGGTCATGACAGGCCCTCATCTGGCCACTTCCACGCTGGCAGAGATGCCCTTAATCAGGTTCCTTAAGCCAAGGTGACACTGGAGTCCATGTTCTACCTATCGGTGAGGGTGGGACGCGATTGAAGATCGTGTTAATCTGCTAGAGGGAGGTCACGACAGGCCCTCACCTGGCCACTTCCACACTGGCAGAGATGCCCTTAGTCAGGTTGCTTATGCCAAGGTGACACTGGAGTCCATGTTCTACCTGTCTGTGAGGGTGGGACGCAATTGAAGATCGTGTTAATCTGCTAGAGGGAGGTCACGACAGGCCCTCACCTGGCCACTTCCACGCTGTCAGAGAAGCTCATAATCAGGTTGCTTAAGCCAAGGTGACACTGGAGTCCATGTTCTACCTATCGGTGAGGGTGGGACGCGATTGAAGATCGTGTTAATCTGCTAGAGGGAGGTCACGACAGGCCCTCACCTGGCCACTTCCACGCTGGCAGAGATGCCCTTAATCATGTTCCTTAAGCCAAAGTGACACTGGAGTCCATGTTCTACCTATCGGTGAGGGTGGGACGCGATTGAAGATCGTGTTAATCTGCTAGAGGGAGGTCACGACAGGCCCTCACCTGGCCACTTCCACGCTGGCAGAGATGCCCTTGATCAGGTTGCAGAAGCCAAGGTGACACTGGAGTCCATGTTCTACCTATCGGTGAGGGTGGGACGCGATTGAAGATCGTGTTAATCTGCTAGAGGGAGGTCACGACAGGCCCTCACCTGGCCACTTCCACGCTGGCAGAGATGCCCTTGATCAGGTTGCAGAAGCCAAGGTGACACTGGGGGCCGTGTTCTACCTATCGGTGAGGGTGGGACGTGATTGAAGATCGTGTTAATCTGCTAGAGGGAGGTCATGACAGGCCCTCATCTGGCCACTTCCACGCTGGCAGAGATGCCCTTAATCAGGTTCCTTAAGCCAAGGTGACACTGGAGTCCATGTTCTACCTATCGGTGAGGGTGGGACGCGATTGAAGATCGTGTTAATCTGCTAGAGGGAGGTCACGACAGGCCCTCACCTGGCCACTTCCACACTGGCAGAGATGCCCTTAATCAGGTTGCTTATGCCAAGGTGACACTGGAGTCCATGTTCTACCTGTCTGTGAGGGTGGGACGCAATTGAAGATCGTGTTAATCTGCTAGAGGGAGGTCACGACAGGCCCTCACCTGGCCACTTCCACGCTGTCAGAGAAGCCCATAATCAGGTTGCTTAAGCCAAGGTGACACTGGAGTCCATGTTCTACCTATCGGTGAGGGTGGGACGCGATTGAAGATCGTGTTAATCTGCTAGAGGAGGTCACGACAGGCCCTCACCTGGCCACTTCCACGCTGGCAGAGATGCCCTTAATCAGGTTCCTTAAGCCAAAGTGACACTGGAGTCCATGTTCTACCTATCGGTGAGGGTGGGACGCGATTGAAGATCGTGTTAATCTGCTAGAGGGAGGTCACGACAGGCCCTAACCTGGCCACTTCCACGCTGGCAGAGATGTCCTTGATCAGGTTGGAGAAGCCAAGGTGACACTGGAGTCCATGTTCTACCTATCGGTGAGGGTGGGACGCGATTGAAGATCGTGTTAATCTGCTAGAGGGAGGTCACGACAGGCCCTCACCTGGCCACTTCCACACTGGCAGAGATGCCCTTAATCAGGTTGCTTATGCCAAGGTGACACTGGAGTCCATGTTCTACCTGTCTGTGAGGGTGGGACGCAATTGAAGATCGTGTTAATCTGCTAGAGGGAGGTCACGACAGGCCCTCACCTGGCCACTTCCACGCTGTCAGAGAAGCCCATAATCAGGTTGCTTAAGCCAAGGTGACACTGGAGTCCATGTTCTACCTATCGGTGAGGGTGGGACGCGATTGAAGATCGTGTTAATCTGCTAGAGGGAGGTCACGACAGGCCCTAACCTGGCCACTTCCACGCTGGCAGAGATGTCCTTGATCAGGTTGGAGAAGCCAAGGTGACACTGGAGTCCATGTTCTACCTATCGGTGAGGGTGGGACGCGATTGAAGATCGTGTTAATCTGCTAGAGGGAGGTCATGACAGGCCCTCACCCGGCCACTTCCACGCTGGCAGAGTTGCCCTTGATCAGGTTGCAGAAGCCAAGGTGACACTGGGGGCCGTGTTCTACCTATCGGGGAGGGTGGAACGCGATTGAAGATCGTGTTAATATGCTAGAAGGAGGTCACGACAGGCCCTCACCTGGCCACTTCCACGCTGGCAGAGATGCCCTTGATCAGGTTGGAGAAGCCAAGGTGACACTGGAGTCCATGTTCTACCTATCGGTGAGGGTGGGACGCGATTGAAGATCGTGTTAATCTGCTAGAGGGAGGTCATGACAGGCCCTCACCTGGCCACTTCCACGCTGGCAGAGTTGCCCTTGATCAGGTTGCAGAAGCCAAGGTGACACTGGGGGCTGTGTTCTACCCATCGGTGAGGGTGGGACGCGATTGAAGATCGCGTTAATCTGCTAGAGGGAGGTCACGACAGGCCCTCACCTGGCCACTTCCACGCCGGCAGAGATGCCCTTGATCAGGTTGCAGAAGCCAAGGTGACACTGGAGTCCATGTTCTACCTATCGGTGAGGGTGGGACGTGATTTAAGATCGTGTTAATCTGCTAGAGGGAGGTCACGACAGGCCCTCACCTGGCCACTTCCACGCTGGCACAGATGCCCTTGATCAGGTTGCAGAAGCCAAGGTGACACTGGGGGCCGTGTTCTACCTATCGGTGAGGGTGGGACGCGATTGAAGATCGTGTTAATCTGCTAGAGGGAGGTCACGACAGGCCCTAACCTGGCCACTTCCACGCTGGCAGAGATGTCCTTGATCAGGTTGGAGAAGCCAAGGTGACACTGGAGTCCATGTTCTACCTATCGGTGAGGGTGGGACGCGATTGAAGATCGTGTTAATCTGCTAGAGGGAGGTCATGACAGGCCCTCACCTGGCCACTTCCACGCTGGCAGAGTTGCCCTTGATCAGGTTGCAGAAGCCAAGGTGACACTGGGGGCCGTGTTCTACCTATCGGTGAGGGTGGAACGCGATTGAAGATCGTGTTAATATGCTAGAAGGAGGTCACGACAGGCCCTCACCTGGCCACTTCCACGCTGGCAGAGATGCCCTTGATCAGGTTGGAGAAGCCAAGGTGACACTGGAGTCCATGTTCTACCTATCGGTGAGGGTGGGACGCGATTGAAGATCGTGTTAATCTGCTAGAGGGAGGTCATGACAGGCCCTCACCTGGCCACTTCCACGCTGGCAGAGTTGCCCTTGATCAGGTTGCAGAAGCCAAGGTGACACTAGGGGCAGTGTTCTACCCATCGGTGAGGGTGGGACGCGATTGAAGATCGCGTTAATCTGCTAGAGGGAGGTCACGACAGGCCCTCACCTGGCCACTTCCACGCTGGCAGAGATGCCCTTGATCAGGTTGCAGAAGCCAAGGTGACACTGAAGTCCATGTTCTACCTATCGGTGAGGGTGGGACGCGATTGAAGATCGTGTTAATCTGCTAGAGGGAGGTCACGACAGGCCCTGACCTGGCCACTTCCACGCTGGCAGAGATGCCCTTGATCAGGTTGCAGAAGCCAAGGTGACACTGGGGGCCGTGTTCTACCTGGTGTCTACAATGGTAAGACTGCGGCTGATGTAACTGGTATGCCATCACGTTCTAGGTTTCTGTGACTGAGGCAAATAGTCATTTTCTTGCAAGAGTGTCGACCCTTGAACTGTTGATGCATGATGGCACATTCCAATCGTTGCCTGCCGGCGTGTTCTAAACTGCCACTGTATCGCCACTTCCTTGTTTGAGAAGGTCTGACATCTGCTTCTCATGTCCACGAGTGTTTATTTGTCACTATTTCAGTGTTCTACAACGTTGGTGCCTCCATCCTGCAAAACTATGGAGTGATTTTGTGGTGACGTCATGTGTTCTAGAACGCTGTGGGTCGCCATCTGACATGGCCTACAGTGATCAGACTGTCTCCACCCTGTGATTCTAGAAGCTGTTACGCTGCCTTCCTTTGTCTTCTAGAATGTTCGTGCATTGCCACCCTGAGAGTTCTAGAATGTTCATTGATCACCATCCTAGAATGCATGCGTTTCTAGAGTGTTGATCACCGTCCTAGAATGCGTGCTTTTCTTAAATTTGCTAAGGATGGTCTGTGCATCTTATTTCTTTCAGACATTTAAAGAAAAAAGCTTTTCTCTTATTTTCTGTCTGGATGTAGTTTTAGCAGCTCCCCACCCAAAGCCCCCACCCAGAGCTCCCCACCCAGAGGTCCTCACCCAAAGCCTCCCACCCAGAGCTCCGCACCCAAAGCTCTCCACCCAAAGCTCCCCACCCACAGCTCCTCGCCCAAAGCTCCCCACCCACAGCTCCTCACCCAAAGGTCCCTACCCAAAGCTCCTCACCCAGAGATCCTCACTCAAAGCTCCCCACCCAAAGCTCCTCACTCAGAGCTCCTCATCCAAAGCTCTCCACCCAAAGCTCCCCACCCACAGCTCCTCGCCCAAAGCTCCCCACCCACAGCTCCTCACCCAAAGGTCCCTACCCAAAGCTCCTCACCCAGAGATCCTCACTCAAAG
The DNA here is from genome assembly GCA_963921515.1 of Calotriton arnoldi. NCBI lineage: Eukaryota > Metazoa > Chordata > Amphibia > Caudata > Salamandridae > Calotriton > Calotriton arnoldi. The sequence goes on along the minus strand of CAWUFW010002387.1, from coordinate 1,962,558 downwards.
CTCCCCACCCAAAGCTCCTCACTCAGAGCTCCTCATCCAAAGGTCCCTACCCAAAGCTCCTCACCCAGAGATACTCACTCAAAGCTCCCCACTCAGAACTCCCCACCCAAAGCTCCCCACGCAGTACTCCCCACCCAAAGCACCCCACTCAGAGATCCCCACCCGGAGCTCCCCCACTCAAAGCTACCAACTCAGGGCTCCCCACCTAGAGCTCCCTACCCAAAGCTTGCCACCCACAGCTCCCCACCCAAAGCTCCCCACCCAAAGCTCCTCACTCAGAGCTCCTCATCCAAAGGTCCCTACCCAAAGCTCCTCACCCAGAGATACTCACTCAAAGCTCCCCACTCAGAACTGCCCACCCAAAGCTCCCCACGCAGTACTCCCCACCCAAAGCACCCCACTCAGAGATCCCCACCCAGAGCTCCCCCACTCAAAGCTACCAACTCAGGGCTCCCCACCTAGAGCTCCCTCCCCAAAGCTTGCCACCCACAGCTCCCCACCCAAAGCTACCAACTCAGAGCTCCCCACCAAGAGCTCCCTACCCAAACCTTGCCACCCACAGCTCCCCACCCAAAGCTCCCACCCAAAGTTCCCCACCCACAGCTCCTCGCCCAAAGCTCCCCAACCACAGCTCCTCACCCAAAGGTCCCTACCCAAAGCTCCTCACCCACAGCTCCTCACCCAAAGGTCCCTACCCAAAGCTCCTCACCCAGAGATATTCACACAAAGCTCCCCACCCAAAGCTCCTCACTCAGAGCTCCTCATCCAAAGGTCCCTACCCAAAGCTCCTCACCCAGAGATACTCACTCAAAGCTCCCCACTCAGAAATCCCCACCCAAAGCTCCCCATGCAGAACTCCCCACCCAAAGCACCCCACTCAAAGCTCCCCACCCAGAACTCCCCCACTCAAAGCTACCAACTCAGAGCCCCCCACCTAGAGCTCCCTACCCAAAGCTTCCCACCCACAGCTCCCCACCCAAAGCTCCCCACCCAAAGCTCCCCACCCACAGCTCCTCACCCAAAGCTCCTCACCACATCTCCCCACCCAAAGCTCCCCACCCACAGCTCCTCACCCAGAGATACTCACTCAAAGCTCCCCACCCAAAGCTCGTCACCCAGAGATACTCACTCAAAGCTCCCCACTCAGAAATCCCCACCCAAAGCTCCCACACAGAACTCCCCACCCAAAGAACCCCACTCAAAGCTCCCCACCCAGAGCTCCCCACTCAAAGCTACCAACTCAGAGCCCCCCACCTAGAGCTCCCTACCCAAAGCTTCCCACCCACAGCTCCACACCCAAAGCTCCCCACCCACAGCTCTTCACCCAAAGCTCCCCACTCACAGCTCCTCACCCAAAGGTCCCTACCCAAAGCTCCTCACCCAGAGATCCTCACGCAAAGCTCCCCACCCAAAGCTCCTCACTCAGAGCTCCTCATCCAAAGCACCCCACTCAAAGCTCCCCATCCGGAGCTACCAACTCAGAGCTCCCCACCTAGAGCTCCCTACCCAAAGCTTGCCACCCACAGCTCCCCACCCAAAGTTCCCCACCCAGAGCCCCCACCCAAAGTTCCCCATTCTACTTTAATCCCTGGAGTCACAAGAACTGTCACTCAGGTCCAAGATGCACTCCGTGTGTGTGCATTAACTAACAATATTTAACTATGCATTTCCTTTTAGCAAACCATTAATAATTAACGAATAATCCTCACTATTTAAATATTTTTTTGTATATATTATATTTTTCAAACAAATTCATTATAATTCAAAATGCATTGTCTTCATTATGTTTCTAATATGCTTTTCTCGTTGAATTCCAGTTAGTTTAAATACTGATTTCATATCTCAGTAAGTTATTAACTTGATCGATGCCACAAAACTGATCACGTCTTATTGCCTTTATTGAAACATCATACACTAAATCACTCTTTTGAGACATATCAGTTCGCCAAACTGAAGCGCATGAGCCCATGTTTATAAAACACAAAGCCCAGGGCCTCAACTTATCTCCTCCAGTTCAGCCACTTCCGCGGCTCAAGCCTTCAATCAAGATACCGGAGAAGGCATTTTATCTTTATAGTTACATTTCTTTTTCTCATACTCTTTCCCATTTGATCCTTTAAATCTCTTCTCTCATGAAAATATCAAACTCTAGTTTAGTTTTGAGAGCATTATTAAAGAGAGCGGTCGTCTACACATTTATGATTCTGTAACGGAAACCATTTAAGATCCGGAATTTCATTGATTCCCCTCATATTTGACAGATTTCACATTTTCCATACAATATGACACTCTCTGTTTTTTTTTCTCCTTGCCCACTCCTTGCGCAGGGTGTTTGATGGTTCGTCAATAACCTCCAGTATTTTGAATACAAGTTATGTTATCTATCAAAAAATGTATTGTGGCACATGTTTTTTACCATCTAATTTTTGCTCTGCTAGGTGTCTTGTCTGTGTAATAAAGCCACACAAACACATTTTATTGAGAAAATACAATTCCTCAAAAGTTTCATAATGTTTTAATTTTACCTTTGTTTTTTTTTTTTTTGAATGGACAATTATATTAAGTCTTAAAACATTATTACAATTGGAACAGATTTCAAAATTGGAGCACGTGAGCAATATAAGAATAAAACATTTTAAATCACCCTAACAAGACAGTTTTTGATGTACAACACAAAGGTATATCAGATAACATTTGAAATTTTGAAGGTTATCAAAGACCTCAATTGAGGAGAGGCTCTGGAGTAAAACTATTATAATACGAGAGGTTGGATTAAACCAGTGGTATCCATCAATCTAGGGTGCGTGAACGGATATCAGGATTAAGCATACTGTTTGTAAGACAATTATTCACATATAAAAAGAAGACCCTTTTAAATAAACCACTTGGACCTGCAACAGAGAGTGGTGACTTCATGAGAAAAAAAGACTCATAGTAATAATGACGACATCAACAAGGGTGCACCTTTGTCTCAAAAGCCGTGAGCAACGGAATTTGCTGAACTGAAGGGGGGGTGGAGGTGTGCTATATTGTTCTTTTACAGATGAACGCTAAGTTTTTTTTTGGGGTGAACTGAAATCTTTTAAGGGGGAATTAATGTAAGAAATGTCAACATATGTTTGCTTTTGCTTTACACAGATTTCATAAATGATACCGATAAACAATACATGATCATCCTGAAAAGAGGGCGCTAAATGATGCCCCGAAATGCACTGATATACCAGATCTTTTTAATGTTGTTCAAGTTGAAATTATTGATACTTATTCCTATAAAAATGAGACACAAGTGTTAGAAACATATAGAAGGTTATACATTTTGCATTTTGAATTAAAACGAAGTAAAAAAAACATTCAAAGTATAGGATTTTTTTTAGTTTGAGTTTATTAAGAACAACAAGAAAAACAAAGGGAACAGCAAAACAATGAATTATAAAAGATCCTACTTAACATAAAGGTTATAGGAAAAACAAGAATATAAGTATAGGAATTTTTATGCATGAGTTTTTGCTGCAATAAAAACATAAACGTTGTTTAAAATTCGTAGACAGTCATTCCCACACAGATGTGGTACACTTTGGATATGTGTTCATTGTTCATATCTCACAGGTGCTAGAATGTTCACTGTTCACCATTCTTTGTGTTCTGTAAAGTTCATGTTGATCATTCTTGTATGTTCTAGAACAGTGGTTTTTAACCATTTGACTTCTGAAGATCCCCCACTTAATTATTACTGGACTCCAGGGACCCCCACTGAATCATTATTGGAATCCGGGGACCCCACTAAGTCATTATTGGAACTCCAGCCTAGGCATGATTTGAACTGCAAAATACTACACGAATACAGAAACACACATTCATCAACACATACTCAACTGATGAGATATTTGATTTAATTCACAAGGAAATATTTTAAAAATCTACATATTTAGTGGGAAGGTTAAAGCTTTTCTAAACTCAATTGAGGCCACTCATTGTCCATACTATATTTTGTTTGATGCATTTGCACTGCTTCCACAAATAAATCTGAGGATAGTAACTCATTTGTAGGCTCCAATTTCAAAATTCCTTCACATTTACAAAACTTATAGGAAATTAAATAATATCAACAGATAGGGTATATAAATAAAAAAGCAAACTGTATAACTGAAAATGTTAAAACATTCTGTAAATGTGCCTGATTGATTCGCGGGTGCAGAGCAAGTGATTCAAACAGAATACAGTACGGACAATGGGTAACCTCAATTGAATTTAGAAAAGCTCCAACCTTTTAATCAAAATTAAAATATTTTTTATATGTGTTCTTGTTCATCAATTAAATAAAATATTTCATAATTTTTGTATTTGTTTTATAAATGCTTTTTTCTGTATTTTTTGTGTATTGTTTTCCGGTTCAAATCATTGAAATTGCTTAGGCTGGTGTCCCAGCTTCCTGTAATGACTCAGTAGGGGGTCCATGGCTTCCAATAGTGACTCATTGGGGGCCTCGGATTCCAATAATGACTCAGTGTTGGTCCCCAGATTCCAGTAATGATTAAATGGGGGTCCACGGAAGTCAAAAGTTTCAGAACCACTGTTCTAGACTGTTCTTGTGTTAATATTCTGCGTGTTCGAGATCGTTTTTGTGCTAGAATTCCATCCGTTTCACAATGTACAGAAGTTATTGTATGGATTACCCACAAATTAGTAGAAATTGGCATCTACAAGAATATTCATGTTAATATTCTACGTGTTTAGTGTGTTCCAGAATGTACATGTGTCGATATTCTATATGTTGTAGAGTTTTCGTGTGTTAGTGTTTGGCATCTGATGGAATGTTCATGTGGTAGTAGTCGACATGTTCAAGAATGTTCATGTCTAGCATTCTGTGTGTTCTACAAAGTACATGTATTGGAATGCTGCCCATTCCACAATGTTCATGTGTTATAGTGTGACCTGCACACAAATGTTCATGTGTTACTTTCATGTTTTAGTGTATCGTGCATGCCAGAATGTTCATGTGTAAGCATTCTGCCTGTCCTGCAATGTTTATGTGTTTATTGTTTGGATTGCACATGCATGTTCATGTGTTTGCATTCTGTGTCTTTTAGAGTGTTCATGAGTTAGTATTCTGCATGATCGAGAATGTTCATTATTTTAGCACTCTGCATGACCTAGATTGTTGAGGTGTTAATATTCTGCATGTGCTAGAATGTTCATGCATTAGTGTTCTGCATATACTAGAGTGTTCATGTGTTAGTATTCTTCATGTGCTAGAATGTTCATGCATTAGTGCTCTGCATATACTAGAGTGTTCATGTGTTAGTATTCTGCCTGTGCTAGAATGTTCATGCATTAGTGTTCTGTATATACTAGAGTGTTCATGTGTTCGTATTTTTCTGTACTAGATTACTAATATATCAATATTCTGCATGTGCTAGAATCACGTGTTAGTATTGTGCATGTTCATGAATGTTGCATGTTAATATTCTACATGCTCTAGAGTGTTACTGTGTTAGTGTTCTGCATGTTCCAGAGTGTCGAAGTGTTAGTGATCCTTATGTGCTACAATTAGATGTCACTATTCTGCATGTTCTAGAAGTTTAATGTGCTAACGTTCTGCGTGTTCTTGTGTTAGTTTTCTGCATATTGTAGAATGTTGATGCATTGATATCTGACATTCGTTAGCATCCTGCATGTGCTAGAATATTCATGTGTTAGTATTCTGACTGTTCCACAGCGTGTTAGTGTTACTATTCTTCATGTTAAAAAATGTTTGCGTTTTCGTATTCTTCATCTTCTAGAATGCTGCTGCCTTAATATCCAGCATCTAGTATCCTGCATGTGATAGAATGTTCACGTGTTAGTATACTGACTGTTCCACAGTGTCTGAGTGTTAGTGTTCTGCATCTTCTAGAATGCTTCTGCCTTAATATCCAGCATCTAGTATCCTGCATGTGATAGAATGTTCACGTGTTAGTATACTGACTGTTCCACAGTGTCCGAGTGTTAGTATTCTTCATCTTCTAGAATGCTGCTGCCTTAATATCCAGCATCTAGTATCCTGCATGTGATAGAATGTTCACGTGTTAGTATACTGACTGTTCCACAGTGTCCGAGTGTTAGTATTCTTCATCTTCTAGAATGCTGCTGCCTTAATATCCAGCATCTAGTATCCTGCATGTGATAGACTGGTCATATGTTAGTATACTGACTGTTCCACAGTGTCCGAGTGTTAGTGTTCTGCATCTTCTAGAATGCTGCTGCCTTAATATCCAGCATCTAGTATCCTGCATGTGATAGAATGGTCACGTGTTAGTATACTGACTGTTCCACAGTGTCCGAGTGTTAGTGTTCTGCATCTTCTAGAATGCTGCTGCCTTAATATCCAGCATCTAGTATCCTGCATGTGATAGAATGGTCACGTGTTAGTATACTGACTGTTCCACAGTGTCCGAGTGTTAGTGTTCTGCATCTTCTAGAATGCTGCTGCCTTAATATCCAGCATCTAGTATCCTGCATGTGATAGAATGGTCATGTGTTAGTATACTGACTGTTCCACAGTGTCCGGGTGTTAGTATTCTTCATCTTCTAGAATGCTGCTGCCTTAATATCCAGCATCTAGTATCCTGCATGTGATAGAATGGTCACGTGTTAGTATACTGACTGTTCCACAGTGTCCGGGTGTTAGTGTTCTGCATTTTCTAGAATGTTTGTGTGTTAATAATCTGTAGAGTGGCAATGTCTTAGTCTTCTGCATGTTCTAGAGTGTTAATGGTCTGAATGTTGTAGAATGTTCGATTGTTAGTATTCTGCATGTTCTAGAGTGTTAATGGGTTAGTGTTCTGTGTATGGTACAATCAGATGCTACTCTTCTGCTTCTTCCAGAGTGTTAATGTGCTAGTGTTCTGCATGTTCGAGGAAGTATGTTTGTGTTAGTATTCTGCATGTTCTATAGTGCCAATGTGCTAGTTATTCATGTTCTATATGTTCAATAATGTTGAGTGTTAGCATTCTGAATGTTCTGGAATGTTCACCTTAGTACTCTGCATGTTCTAGAATGTTGATACGTTAATGTCAAGCATATCTTAGTATCCTGCGGTGCTAGAATGGTCATGTGTTAGTATTCTCACCATTCCACATTGTTCGAGTGTTAGTGTTCTGTATGTTCTAGAAAGTTGATGTGTTAATATCCAACAGGTGTTAATATTCTACATGAGCTAGAAGGTTCACGTGTAAGTGTTCTGTCCCTTCCTCAATGATGAGTGTTAGTATTCTGCCTGTTCTGGAAAGTTCCAATGTGATAGTATTCTGCGTGTTTTGGAATGTTTGCATGTTTATACTCTGCAGCGTGTCAATGTGCTAGTATTCTACATCTTCTAGTGTGTTAACCAAGGACCTGCATACTTTCGCCACCGCCTGAACTTCCACCAACCGTCGAGAAGACCACGTTCCACCCCCCTTTCACTTGCCCACACTCCCCGCATCTACGGAAGCAGAAGTGGAGGACGCTCCTTCTCCCACATCACAGCAAAGACCTGGAACAGCCTCCCCACGCACCTCTGGACCATCCCCTCACTTTCAGAATTCCGAACGGCCCTCAAGACCTGGCTGGTCGAATAAGCCTCTGGGACCTGCAACCGCCTGGATACCCTATGGGTGATTAGCGGCGCTTTACAGATCCTGATTGATTGATGTTGTGCAGGTTCTAGAATGTTTGTGCGTTTTCTATACTCTGCGTGTCAATGTGCTAGTATTCTGCGTGTTGTAGAGTGGTAATGTGCAGATTCTAGAATGTTCGCACCCTAGGTTTCTGCACGTTCCACAGTGTCAGTGTGCTAGTGTCCTACTTCTAGAATGTTCCTGTGCCAGTTCCTGCTAGTTTAATGCCTCAAGGCGCGCCTGGCCGCTGCCTCCAGGCGCTTGTTGTGTGTGGCCCTCTCCGGAAGCGGCCCAGTCGAACATGGAAGCACCGGGCAGGTCTCCCGCGGGCAGCGCGTGGGCCTCCAGTCCCAGGACCAGGACAAATTAGCATGACACTGTTTGCGCTGTAACCGGAGCCCAGGCCTGTTGATAATAAACATGACAGGGAGTGAGGAAAGCCACCGACAGGCACATGGCGCGGCGCGATGACGGACGCCGGGGGTCTGTGGAGGGCCCCCAGCCTGCTGCCCTCCTGCTCCCGCGCGGGAAACCCGAGCCCAGGGCTGCACCGGCCTAACCCGCCAGCTCAAGCCGCCCAGGGCCCGGGGAGGGACCCGTGGAGGGTCCGGTGCGTGGAAGAGGAGACAAGTGACCTCCAGCCAGGCGTCTGTCAGTGCAGGCTCCAATCACTGAGGCCAGGGTTGCGAGGGGCCCAAGACCACACAGGGAGCAGAGAGGGAGCTGTGCATCAGAGCCTCGCTGTGCATGCAACAGATGGACCACATAGGGGAACTGTGCATGCAGCTCGGGGAGCTGTGCTGCCCATGCAACAAGACACATAGACCAGATCTGTACATGCAACCAACAGGGAGCAGAAAGGGGAGCTGTGCAGGCAAATTATGGCGCAGAGATGTGCATGCAACACAGAACCAGACTGTTTATGCAGCACACAGGGAGCAATGAGATGTGCAGGCAGCTAGGGGAGCGGTGCTGTGCATGCAGCACACAGGGAGCAGAGGGTGGAGCTGTGCGGGCAACTGATGGAGAACGTTAGAACTTTTCATATAATAGGCTGCACATGCAAGTGATGGACCAGAGAGTGGAGCTGTGCAGACAACTCAAGGGGCTGTGTAGTACTACAACACAATCCGCATAGAACAGATTGTTCATGCAACACACAGGGAGCAGAGAGGGAGCTGTGCAGGCAAATCAGGGAGTGGTGTTGTACATGGGCACGTAGACCAGAATGTTCATGCAACACACGGGGAGCAGAGAGAAGAGCTGTGCAGGCAACTCGGGGAGTGGTTGTGTGCATGCAACACCAGGCGCTTGGGCCAGAATGTCCATGCAACACAGAGGGAGCTGAGAGGGGAGCTGTGTAGGCAACCCATGGAGCTGTACTGTGAAGACTACTGATGGAGCAGAAATGTGCAAATGAAAGCCGAGCTGTGCATGTGAAGGGTTTTTTAATAAAATGTTTTGCATCATGTAGACATTACCATGTAAACATTCAAATGTATTAATTGTGTATTATTCTTGTTTAAAATGGTCGTAGCTAATACAGGCCTCTCTTAAAATGGCAAACGTGGTAGCCATCTTGCTTTGTGACACGTGTACGTTTTATTTCTTGGTAAAGCTAAAATTCAAATTAACAAACATGATGTTCATTTGCTTTCCTACCCATGTGAAATGTTGTCTTTTACTGTGGAAACCGATGGGCTGGTCTGCCAGATCAGAGTGTGGGCTGGTTTTTAGGTCGAGCCTGGGCAGCGCATGCGCTGCTGCGAGGCATGCAATATGGGAGTATGGCTTTGAAGCCCCGCCCACTCTCCGCCCATATTTTTAATTGGCTTGTGTCATTGTCCTTCGTGAATGCTGGCTTCCGAGTCGTTATTAGGCTTGTTAGTCCCTCCTTGGTACCGCCTTGTCTGCATTTGTTACCTCCCATAAAGCCTGAACCTTTTACTTGTCTTGTTACACGGTCTGTTTATCTTGGCTGTGAGCACTATTTTGTTTATTGATTTGTCCCTATTCCACCCACTATGTTGCAGCACGCCGCCAACTTTGTTTTTATTTACTAATGGCGGTCCGCTTTAACTATAGCAGCTGCGTTTATTTATTTCAGCAGGGCGGTCCGCTTTAAGTATAGCGGCTACGCTTACTTATTTTTAATTAATTTTTTTGTTTACTAGCGGCCATGCGGCGCTTTCACATTCATGGAGGCCGCGCCCCTTTCTTTAGACAAACAGAGTTTAAAGAAAGGTGCGCAGTCGCTATTAAAGTGAAAGCGCAGCATGGGCGCTTTTACAAAAAAAAACATCTGTTTTTCAACTTGACAAACAGATGGTTTTTTTGTCAAAGCACCCCATGCCACGCCTTCACTTTAATGTCGGCCACGCCCCTTTCTTTAGACGCGGCTTGTCTAAAGAAAGGGGCGCGGCCTCCATGAATGTGAAAGCGCCGCATAGGCGCTAGTAAACAAACACATTTTTGCAGTGCAATAGGTCTCGCATTTGCGAGAGTTTAAGCTATTGCATTGCCAATAACTCAAACTCTCGTAATTGCGAGACCTATTGCATTGCAAATGCTTATTTAGTATTTTTTTGTAGTTTGTTTGCCTGTTTTATGGCCAGGTGCGCCGGTTTTTGATGTTGATTTCTCTAAAATGAAAGCAAACCTTTCCTGTAGCAACACAGACGCACACAGTCTCTCGTACCTTGTAAAATACACATAGGGCGTGTCCTTACAAGTTCAAAACTGGCCGGATTTGCAAGGCTATCTGGTTCGCTTAACGGAGACCACTTTTTTTGGTGTCCGGGCCTATTTTTTGTCCCAGTTCGACCCTGAATACATACACAAACCTCTTTCTCTCTTCTATTCCGCCGATACCCTTCTCTATCCAAATAACTGAATAAAATAGCCACCGCTCAAATTACTTTCATATTTCACTATACTAATTCAACACTAATCCTTTATGGGTTCAGGAGTAGCGTGCTACTCGCCAAAAAAGCGCTTCAACACCCCATCAGGGTTAACAAGCACTATATAAATGCAAACCTTTTCCCCTCTTCTATCCCTCCACTATCCTTCACACTCCAAATAACTGACTAATATCCACCACTCAAATTACTTTCATATTTCACTATACTAATTCTCCACTAATCCTTTATGGTTTTTCGGAGTAGCGTGCTACTCGCCAAAAAAGCGCTTCAACACCCCATCAGGGGTAACAAGCGCTATCTAAATTTAAACCTTTTTTCCCTCTTCTATCCTTCCACTATCCTTCTGAATCCAAATAACTGACTAACCTATCCACCACTCAAATTACTTTCATATGTCACTATACTAATTCAACACTAATCCTTATATGGGTTCCGGAGTAGCGTGCTACTCGCCGAAAAAGCGCTTTGACGCCTCGTCAGGGGTAGTAAGCACTATATAAATGCAATTACAATACAATACAATACATATTACCCGGGTAATGGGTAATGCGCTCTTGTAGGTACAATAAGGCCCCATCTGTGGAGTTAGGAGGTATATTTCCCAGTTATGCTGCTCCTGTAGGGAGAGACAGGCCCCAGCCGTGGAGTTAGGAGGTATATTACCCGGGTAATGGGTAATCTGCTCCTGTAGGTAGAGACAGGTCCCAGCTGTGGAGTTGGGAGGTATATTACCGAGGTATTCTGCTCCTGTAGGTAGAGACAGGCCCCAGCTGTGGAGTTATGAGGTATATTACCCGGGTATTCTGGTCCTGTAGGTAGAGACAGGCCCCAGCTGTGGAGTTGGGAGGAATATTACCCGGGTAATGGGTAATCTGCTCCTGCAGGTACAATAAGGCCCCATCTGTGGGGTTAGGAGGTATATTACCCAGGTGTTCTGTTCCTGTAGGTAGAGACAGACCCCAGCTGTGGAGTTAGGAGGTATATTACCCAGGTAATGGGTAATCTGCTCCTGTAGGTACAATAAGGCCCCATCTGTGGAGTTAGGAGCTATATTACCCGGGTAATGGGTAATCTGCTCCTGTAGGTAGAGACAGGCCCCAGCTGTGGAGTTATGAGGTATATTACCCAGGTATTCTGCTCCTGTAGGTAGAGACAGGCCCCAGCTGTGTAGTTAGGAGGTTTATTACCCGGGTATTCTGCTCCTGTAGGTAGAGACAGGCCCCAGCTGTGGAGTTATGAGGTATATTACCCGGTTATTCTGCTCCTGTAGGTAGAGACAGGCCCCAGCTGTGGAGTTGGGAGGAATATTACCCGGGTAAAGGATAATCTGCTCCTGCAGGTACAATAAGGCCCCATCTGTGGAGCTAGGAGGTATATTACCCAGATATGCTGCTCCTGTATGTAGAGACAGGCCCCAGCTGTGTAGTTAGGAGGTATATTACCCAGATATGCTGCTCCTGTAGGTAGAGACAGGCCCCAGCGGTGGAATTAGGAGGTATATTTCCCAGGTAATGGGTAATCTGCTCCTGTAGGTACAATAAGGCCCCATCTGTGGAGTTAGAAGCTATATTACCCGGGTAATGGGTAATCTGCTCCTGTAGGTAGAGACAGGCCCCAGCTGTGGAGTTATGAGGTATATTACCCGGGTATTCTGCTCCTGTAGGTAGAGACAGGCCCCAGCTGTGTAGTTAGGAGGTATATTACCCGGGTATTCTGCTCCTGTAGGTAGAGACAGGCCCCAGCTGTGGAGTTATGAGGTATATTACCCGGGTATTCTGCTCCTGTAGGTAGAGACAGGCCCCAGCTGTGGAGTTATGATGTATATTACCCGGGTATTCTGCTCCTGTAGGTAGAGACAGGCCCCAGCTGTGGAGTTGGGAGGAATATTACCCGGGTAAAGTATAATCTGCGCCTGCAGGTACAATAAGGCCCTATCTCTGGAGCTAGGAGGTATATTACCCAGATATGCTGCTCCTGTAGGTAGAGCCAGGCCCCAGCTGTGTAGTTAGGAGGTATATTACCCAGATATGCTGCTCCTGTAGGTAGAGACAGGCCCCAGCTGTGGAGTTAGAAGGTATATTACCCAGTAGATAGAGACAGGCCCCAGCTTTGGAATTAGGAGGTATATTACTCAGGTATTCTGTTCTGTAGGTTGAGACAGGCCCAAGCTGTGGAGTTATGAGGTATATTACCCAGGTATTCTGCTCCGGTAGGTTGAGACAGGCCCCAGCTGTGGAGTTAGGAGGTATATTACCCAGTAGATAGAGACAGGCCCCAGCTGTGGAATTAGGTGGTATATTACTCAGGTATTCTGTTCTGTAGGTTGAGACAGGCCCAAGCTGTGGAGTTATGAGGTATATTACCCAGGTATTCTGCTCCGGTAGGTAGAGACAGGCCCCAGCTGTGGAGTTAGGAGGTATATTACCCAGGTATTCTGTTCTGTAGGTTGAGACAGGCCCCAGCTGTGGAGTTAGGAGGTATATTACTCAGGTATTCTGTTCTGTAGGTTGAGACAGGCCCAAGCTGTGGAGTTATGAGGTATATTACCCAGGTATTCTGCTCCTGTAGGTAGAGACTGGCCCCAGCTGTGGAGTTAGGAGGTATATTACCCAGGTATTCTGTTCTGTAGGCTGAGACAGGCCCCAGCTGTGGAGTTAGGAGGTATATTACCCAGGTATTCTGTTCTGTAGGTTGAGACAGGCCCCAGCTGTGGAGTTAGGAGGTATATTACCGGGGTACACTCAGTGAGCTGAATACACACAGCTGGTCCAGGTGACCGCTCAGGGTGAGATGGAACAGACCATGTGGTTGGATAAAACCTGATGTGTGTTCAGAGTGGTAGCATGTTAGGTGTTGAAAGCCTGAGCTACTAGAGGCAATACCAGGGAAGGAGACTTTCAATGGTTGAACTCTAGTGAACGTTATGGAGAACATTCCAGATATAGGGGAGTCTCACAAGCCCCTGCAGCCCCTGCGGGGGGTGGGGGGGAGGGTGAAGGGTGTGAGGGGGGTCAGCCCTCCAGGGGGCCCCAGCCCTTCAAAGGGGGCCCCATTCAGTCCAAGGCCAAGAAATGTCTGTAAGATATGGGAGAACTTAGGGCCCCATGGTCTCTGGCGCATATTGATAATGGCCAGTGTAACTGACTGTCTCCGTCCCAACCCACCAGTGTTCTCAAGGCACTGGCTTCATGGGTAATAAGATCAACATACAGGCGTGTTTGAGGCCTGCACATCCAACCGGCTGTTGACGGACAGCTGATGTTTTTGTTAACCGATTCGCAGGCACTCGTGTTAACATGTGCGGCAGGATGAAAGGCTGAGCGGACTAATCTGTGGCCACGGGGTCAGACACAGATCCCCGCAGTGGATGCAGTTGCTCACTAATCCACCGGATCCCCATACCTCCTCATTCCCCCCTGGGCCGGCCTGCCCCAGCCTTCGTCCATTAGCGGAGGCCAGTGGGCGGTTGTTTTGACTGGTCCCCGGCAAACCCCAGCCTCAAAAGCCACTTTCCCTTCAGAGAGACGTGCCCCAGGGGCACTGGGCATCCCTTTGAAGGGAAGCAAAGTGGAGCGGGGCTTAGGAGGAAAGGCAGGCAGAGTAACTGTATCCGACACTGGGGGGGGCTCTGCCAACCAGGACTGCAGATTACCATGCTGCCCGTGCTGTAATAATGGCTTGTGCACACCCCTGCCTGCCATGGAGGGTGGGGGCGTTCCCGTGCTTCAGACGGGGTGCTCACGGGTTCGGTAGTTCAGTGGTGCATACTCCAGTACTGTAATGTATTACAGCTGTGTTTGTGTCATCAAATACAGGCCCCCGGCGCGGAGGTGGAAGTTACCCTAGTGTAGTGGTCCTGTAAGTGGAAAAAGGCCCCCAAGGTGGAGTTAGGAGGTATATTACCCTGGTAATGGGTAATCTGTTCCTGGAGGTACAATAAGGCCCCATCTGTGGAGTTAGGAGGTACATTACCAAGATATTCTGGTCCTGTAGGTAGAGACAGGCCCCAGATGTAGAGTTAGGATGTATAGAGCCCAGGTATTCTGTTCCTATAGGTAGCTCCAGGCCTCAGATGTGGATTTAGGAGGTATATTACCCTGGTATTCTGGTCCTGTAGGTAGAGACAGGCCCCAGATGTAGAGTTAGGATGTATAGTGCCCAGGTATTCTGTTGCTGTAGGTAGAGACAGATCCCAGATGTGTAGTTAGGAGGTACATTATCCAGGAATTTTGGTCCTGTAGGAATAGACAGGCCCCAGATGTGGTGTTAGGAGGTATATTATGTATGCACTCTGTTCTTGTAGGTAGTTCCAGGCCTCAGAAGTGGAATCAGGAGTTATATTACTAAGGTATTCTGGTCCTGTAGGTTGAGGCAGGTGTGAGAAGTTGGCCTGGTATATGCTGTCCACTAATTAAAGTGGGCACCTTGCACCAGTCCAAACGACCCTTATGATGTATGAGGTCAAAGATAACCTTTAGAAAGCTATCCTAGTGGTAGCTGTGGAGAGCAGCCTTCAGGCTTAATCTTGAAGGAATGTAAAGCAGCTTGTTTTACCAGAACATCACCTCCTATATTGACTAAATGAAAGGAGAACCACACAGTAGTTATATAAAAAATATGTATTTATTAATATAACACTCTCTACTATCCTCTACACGAGGATAGAACACAAAGCACACAATACGAAATCAATAGAACAGTTGTAAGTAGTACAATACACAGTGGGCTCCAGGGGGAGACCAAACCATATACTAAAATAGAGGTATAACAATCACGACTGAGATCAAGACAAGGTCTGGAGCACGTAGAATCGCTGGGACCCCAAGGAACCACCCAAGGTAAGTAGATAGGGACCCGACGGAGGACGGGTGCAGTGTGCTAACACAACCGCGTGCTCCGTACAATTCTATGGGGAAGTCGCGGTTACAGTTTTAAAGTTTATGGACCCTTCTAGGAGAACTCCGAACAAACCCTTTGGAACTTAAGAGGTTGGAGAGCCACCCCACCCGTGGATACCATAGTACCCGAGTTACCTATCCCAGGGGAGCCGGGTGCATAGGTCTGGAGTGGCGTCGGAAACTGCTGTTGTTCTCAATGGAGGGCTGTGAAGAAGTACTGCTGCCGTGAAGGTAAAAAGAGTCCGGTGGAATCCAAGCCTGGATTCTGGAAGGAAGGAAGGAACCTGAAAGCAGAGGGGACAGAGTCTGGGTCACTTCAGAGTGACCAGGGGCTCGGTAGACGAATGCCCACCGAGGTCGGGTGCTTCAGGTGCAAAGAAGGGATGCTTGACTCTGCAGCCACGAGGACCAGGAGACGGCGAGGATGACCAGGAGCCGGAGGTGAGCTTTCCCATGAAGGATGTCGAGTGCTGAGGGGTCGGTGTCCGGCTGGACCACCAACAAGCCTTGTCAAAGCAACCCACAAAGGAAGGTCAAGCAGGTTACGGTGTGGACCAGCAAGGTCCAGGTGACTCCCCAAGCAATGGAGAGTCAGGGCATGTCTGGAGCAACCAGGAAAGCCCAACAGAAATCAAGATGACCCTCAGGGGCACCCACAGGCCGAAGGACCAGGAGTCGCGAGGGGACCTCGGGCAAGATTACAAAGTACCAGCCCACAGAGCACTCAGTGTGAGGAGGTCAGAGTTCTTTGGTGCAAATACTGCTTAGGGTCCGGACTACACGGAGACCAATGCACAAGCTCGGGAATCCCCAACAAGCATATGCAACTGCAAATGGACACAGTACACAGGGGTTCAGGTTATGCAGTCCCCACGAGGGATACTGGCCTCAAACTTGCTGAGAGGGCAGATTGACCTCAGGGACCTTCAAAACCCCACCTTCTGTGTTGCTAAAATATTCGGAGTCCACAGGAGCTCAGGAGGAGCTGACCAGTCAGTTGCGTTAAGGTGCCTGCTACAGCAGGGGAGTGACTCCTTCACTCCAAGGGAGATTCTTCAGTTGTCCTTAGTGCACCACAGGTCCTGCACGGAGCCTGTATGGAGCAAGGGCACAGACAAAGCTTTGGACGGAGAGGGAGACGAAGTCGTGCCCAGTCGAAGTCCAGCGACGCCCAGTGTCTCCAGACGGTCGAAGGTCAGTGGTTTCTTCTTGTAGAATCTTATCCACGTAAAATCTAAAGTCTTACAGCCAGGTAAGCCCTTTTATACCCACGGGAGAGGGTTAGACAGATTCGGGGGACCCTCTTAGGGGAGGGTCAGGACAGAGGGGTGGTTACACCCATGTCCTTTGTCCAGTTTCGCGCCAGAGCAGGAGCCAATGGCTCCCAGAACTGGTTTGAGCTGGACTATGCACAGGGACACTAAACGTACCCCGGGTGCAGACTTTCAGGCACTCTCAGAGTGCACCCACCCAGCCCCAATACACTAAATCCTGTCTGGGAGGTGGTCACACCTCCCTGTGACAGGATGCCTATTGTGCTGCCTTCCTCTGCTCGAGCTTGGCTCAGCAGCAGGACGGCAGAAGTGTGTCTCTGGTCGGCAGCATCCATTTTGTGCTGACCGGGTCGAGAAGGCTGGCACCGGATAGACCAGTGACCCCACGAAGCTCGCTTCAGAAGGGTGGAATCATACCTCCCACACCGCTTACCGGTGTGGAGGTATGATTCCAAGGTGTTTGATACCAAAGACGATATGTTTCTATGCAGCCGTTTTCGAGATAGCATTTACAGCGAGGTTATAATGCACCTCTAACTATATGTCCGGCTGAGTCACGGACAACCGGGAGAATGGTCTCCGAAGGCTGCAGAGAGGCTCTGCTCATGCAGGAGCACCCTCTCACTAAAAACCCAGCACCCTGCCTTCAGGATTAATAAGGCCTGCTATAGGGGTGACTTATAAGTTTTAAGTGTAGTGACCTATAGATATAGTGAGCCTATATATAAAATAAGTGGTGCAAGCACCATCTTACACAGGCTGCTGTAGCAGACCTGGAGTTCCATTTTGCATGGCCTCTCATGGGTGGCATAATACATGCTTCAGCCCATGGGAGGCCTCTGGGGTACCTATGCCCTGGGTACATGGGTACCATATACTAGGGACTTATAAGGGTACCCCAGTATCCAATCTGGAGTGTACAAAAGTACAGGTGTAGCAATTTAGAGGAGAAAGCAGATAGGCTGGGGTCCTGATTAGCGGGATCCCAGTCAGACTAGTCAAAAACAGTGCAACATCCAGCAAATAGTGGGGGTAACTATAAGAAGCAGATCCTACTTTCCTACACAACACCCCCCCCCAAACAAAAGGACATGAGACTAACCTTGACCAGTTGAGTCTTCATTTTCTAAGTGGAAATATTTGGAGAGTCCATCTGCATTGGCATGGTTACTCCCAGGTCTATGTTCCACTGTATAGTCCTTCCCCTGTAGGGAAATGGACCACCTCAAAAGTTTGGGGTTTTCACCCTTCATCTGTTTTAGCCATAAGAGGGGCTTATGGTCTGTCTGAACAATGAAGTGAGTGCCAAACAAGTATGGCCTCAGCTTCTTCAGAGCCCAAACCACAGCAAAGGCTTCCCTCTCAATAGCTGACCAACGTTTCTCTCTGGGGGTCAGCCTTCTGCTTATAAAAGCTACTGGCTGATCCTGACCCTCTTCATTCAGTTGTGATAACACAGTCCCTACCCCCAACTCAGATGTATCAGTTTGAACAATGAATTGTTTGGAATAGTCAGGACTTTGCAGAATGGGAGCAGTGCACATGGCCTGCTTCAGGTCATCAAATGCCTTCTGACAGCTAACTGTCCACTGAACGTTCTTAGGCATTCTCTTAGAGGTCAGATCATTTAAGGGGGTCACTATAGATCCATATCCCTTAACAAACCTCCTGTAATACCCAGTCAGGCCCAAGAAAGCTCTAACCTGAGTCTGGGTAGTTGGAGCAACCCAGTCCATGATGGTCTGGATTTTGCTCTGCAATGGTTGAACCTGGCCTCCACCCACAAGGTGGCCCAGGTACACAACCTTACTCTGCCCTATCTGGCACTTGGTGGCCTTGATAGTGAGGCCTGCCTTTTGCAGGGCCTCCAGAACATTTCTTAGGTGGACCAGGTGATCCTCCCAGGTGGAACTAAAGACAGCAATATCATCAAGATAGGCTACACTGTAGTCTTCCAGGCCTGTGAGAACTTTATTCACCAACCTTTGAAATGTGGCAGGTGCATTTTTCAAGCCAAAGGGCATCACAATAAATTGATAATGCCCACTAGGGGTTGAAAATGCTGTTTTGGCTTTGGCATCCTCAGCTAGTCTGATTTGCCAATAACCAGCAGTGAGGTCAAATGTACTCAAGAACTTGGCTGAGGCCAAAGTATCGAGTTCATCTGCCCTAGGAATAGGATGAGCATCAGTCCTAGTGACTGCATTGAGCCCCCTGTAGTAGAGACAAAACCTCATTTCTCTTTTACCACCCTGGGTATGAAGTTTGGGTACCAGGACTACTGGACTAGCCCAAGGGCTATCTGAGGGTTCAATGACTCCCAATTCCAGCATCTTTTGGACCTCAGTCCTGATGCAGTCCCTGACATGGTCAGGTTTCCTGTAAATCTTATTTTTAACAGGCAGACTTTCACCTGTGTCCACTTCATGGGTACACCAAGTGGTCTGACTAGGAGTCAGGGAAAGCATATGTCTGTACTGATTGAGGACCTTCCTGCAATCAGTCTGTTGCTGCTCAGTGAGGCTGCCTGCCAAGGCTACACCATCAACTGAGCCATCATCAGGGTTCTGTGAGAGGAGGTCACTCTCTTCCTCCTGTCCCTCATCAGTAGCCATGAGCAAGCCCATGTCTGCCCTGTCAACATATGGCTTGAGCCTGTTCACATGGAGCACCCTGTGGGGGCTCCTGGGAGTTCCAAGGTCCACCAGGTAGGTGACCTCTCCCTTCTGCTCAAGAATGGTATGGGGCCCACTCCATTTGTCCTGGAGAGCTGCTGTGGCCACAGGCTCCAACACACATACCTTCTGTCCTGGCTGGTACACAGTCAGCACAGCCTTTTGGTCATGCCAAGCTTTCTGTCATTCTTGGCTAGCCTCAAGGTTTTTACTTGCCTTCTTCATATACTCAGCCATCCTGGAGCGGAGACCAAGTACATAGTCCACTATGTCTTGTTTAGGTGGTTTGAGAGGTAATTCCCATCCCTCCTTCACTAAACACAAGGGACCCCTCACTGGATGTCCAAACAGAAGTTCAAAAGGGCTTTAGCCAACCCCCTTCTGAGGAACCTCTCTGTTGGCAAAGAGAAGGCAGGGCAACAGGACATCCCATTTTCGCCTAAGCTTCTCTGGGAGGCCCATGATCATACCCTTCAGGGTTTTGTTGAATCTCTCAACTAACCCATTGCATTGTGGGTGATAGGGTGTGGTAAATTTGTAATTTACTCCACACTCCTTCCACATAGCAGTAATGTAACTAGACATGAAGTTTGCACCTCTGTCAGTTAAGACCTCCTTAGGGAAACCCACTCTGGAAAAAATTCCCAGAAGGGCCCTGGCCACCACAGGAGCTGTGGTGGTTCTAAGGGGTATTGCTTCTGGGTACCTAGTGGCATGGTCCACCACCACTAGAATATATATATGCCCAGATGCAGTTGGAGGATCCATGGGACCAATTATGTCAATCCCTACCCTCTCAAAGGGAACCCCCACCACAGGTAGTGGTATCAGGGGGACCTTTGTGGTACCACCTGCCTTACCACTGGCTTGACAGGTGGTACAGGAGCGACAAAACTCCTTGGTGTCCTCTGACATATGAGGCCAGTGAAAGTGAGGGACAAGCCTGTCCCAAGTCTTACTTTAGCCTAGGTGTCCTGCTAAAGGGATATCATGTGCCAGTGTCAGTAGGACGCCCCTAAACTTCAGAGGTATGACCAACCTCCTGGTGGCACCAGGCTTGGGGTCTCTACCCTCTGAGTAAGGAGTCCTTCATCTCAGTAGATCCTGTGGGACCCACTGGCACTCCCAGCAGCCTCAGCAGCCTCAGCAGCCTCAGCAGCAGCTTGCTGTCTGAGGGGTTCAAGAGAGGGGCAGCTGTGCTGCTCCTGACTCAGCTCTGCCCTGGAAGGGCCCCCTGTCCCTAAGAACTCAACCTGATCAGGTTCAAGTTCCTCTGAGACGGGGGGCGTGGTCTGCCAGGCTCGAAGATGGCCGCAGCTTGAGCGTGCTCCGGCAGCCGCCCGCATAATCCTTTCAATATTCGCGCCACCGAGACAACACAGGTGGTAATTAACGCCGAAAACGACTACTGGTTGCCTGCGGCATCTCCTACGGTGATTTGAACCGGCGCCGAGCACGCTGTGCGGAGATCGGCCTTCAGCCGTGACTGGGCCTGCAGCCGCCGATCCGCGGCCTAAAGTAATCATCACTCGCGCCGGCCGGCGCTGCTGTGGGCGGCAGCTCTCCTGCCGCGTGTGCGGTGGTGGCCGCGAGGAGCGGTGTGCACACGCTTTGGTGACGGCGGCTGCGGACGGCGGCGAGGGGTCCTGAGTGATCCGGCAGCTGTGGGCGTTGTGCGGAGCAGAGGCCTGGGGCGTGACGGCACACCCGGTTGCGGCAGAATGGACCAGCGATTACGCGGGTGTTCCCGGCTACCTTGACCCTCTCCGGTAGGGACGCTGCCAATGCGGGGAGGTGAGGCTGTGCTGTGGGTCACATAGGAGGGCCCGGTGAACGCTGCGGGTGTACCCTGCCATCAGGGGGCCCCAGGAACCACTACGACCAGCTGGGGGTGCCTGAGAATACCGACAACGCCGTATTTGTAGACTGTGTATCGCCTGAGACTGCGTGGGGCCCACAAGAGATTCTGACAGCCTGGTAGCGGGGCACGGGTTGTGGCGGTTGCTGGGTGCTGCGTAGTCCCGCATATCTACAGTAAAGGCACAGCCTCTATCGACCGTGGGGCCTACCTGGTGGAACATCCCTCATGTGATTACAGCCGCTGGAGGCGGTGGCCATATCGCGCTGTAATATTGGGAGCCACAGCACAATATAGGGACACAACTGCACACCTGACACTTGCAGCAGCTATGGGACGCACAGATAAAACGCAGCCTAAAATTTCTTTCGAACACCGAAAGTCCACGAGACTCCGGGAAGATGAGCAGGAACAGAGTAATTCCGCTGGGTCTGATGAAGCCACGGCACCAGAAGGAGATATTCGTCAGATTCTTGGGGCAATGCAGCGTAGCTTAACCTCCATAGATGCTAAAATAGACTCCTTGGCATATCGACTCGACAGGATGTCCGAAAGAGTGGACAAGCATGCCCAGCGAATTGATCAGGCAGAGCGCAGGATCTCTGATGCTGAGGACGCGCAGACCGAAATGGGGGCCACTCAGCGTCAAATGGAGAAGTTGGTAACAACTCTGAAGGATAAGGCAGAGGATTTGGAGGCGCGCTCGCGCAGGAACAATGTGCGCCTGTTGGGCCTGGCGGAATCGACTGCTATGGGTCCCATGGAGCAGTTTATTGAGACACTGTTAGTACAGTTGTTGGGACGTGATATGTTCTCCGAGGTGTTCATTGTGGAGCGGGTGCACCGCTCGCTGGGCCCACGTCCACCACCAGGAGCCCCCCAAGACCGGTACTCATTCGCCTGTTGAATTATAGAGACAGGGATGCTGCTTTAAGGCGTGCAAGAGAGCTAAAATCGCTCCCATATGAAGGAACAGAACTGTCCCTCTTCCCGGATTTCACCCCCACGGTCCAAGAGGCTCGGAAGAAGTTTGGACCAGTCAAACGTAAACTTAGAGAGCTTCACTTGGACTATGCGATGCTCTATCCTGCTTGCCTGAAGGTCTCCTTCGATGGTAAAACAAGACTATATACCGACCCCAGTACTCTACAAAAAGACCTCAAGAAATATGGTATGGAAAAGGCGAGAGGGGGTCCCACCCTACCTGTGTCAGCGGCGGACGACAGTACATCTGCAGATAATACCGGGGACCCTGGTGCTGCCTCCTCATCTCCCTCACCGTCCTGAATGGTCCTCGCATTGGCCGATGTCTGTTGAGGTGGCTATGGGGATGTGCCTCACAAATTGACACTAGTAGTAACACAATGTTACTGATTTTGGCTTGCAGGTAGATTTTTCAACAGTGAATATGTCTCGGAGGTTTGTGTATACTTCGGGCGGTGCTGGCCTGCTCTATCACTTGTTGGGGGCCGGCAGCCATCGCCACCGAGTGTATTTCACAAAGGTATAGAGTTGGGGTTTGCTGCCCAGTTGGCAGGTACGAAACACAATTGGAACCGGGGTGGGAGGGTTAAGGGAATGCTATATCTCCTTATTTTGATATGGTGTGGGTGGGGGGTTGGGGGGTGGGAGTTGGGGAGGTTAAAAAGATACAACCGTCTTACTGGCATAGTTACTATTCGCTAATTGCATTCAGATACGAAGTGAAGGTACCCTCGGGTCCAGATGGCTGCAGATTTCCCAGGCGCTAGCACTCTTCCCGTAATGACACGTTTCCTTTCATGGAACGTTCGAGGCCTAAATGACCAACGCAAAATACGAAAGGTGGTCGCGTATTTGCATAGGCACCTGGTTGATGTGGCGGTACTACAGGAGACCCACCTTCCCCCTAATACAAGTCTACTAACACAACGGAGAATGAAGGGGCAGTGTATAACCGCGGGGTTCACATCACACGCTAGAGGTGTACTCGTGTGGACAGGCAAGAACTCTGGCATGCAGGTTCAGCCTGTCGATTTTGACCCCAATGGTAGATATGTAATAGCGAAATGCCGCAGGGAACATTTCACGTTGTTGCTAGTAGGGGTATATGGTCCCAACCACGATGATCCACAGTTCTATCACAACCTGCATGCCAAGATTTCAAAATATGCACATATGCCCATATTGTGGGGAGGGGACTTTAACTGTATACAAGATTTGGACCTGGACCGGTCAAGGGGGGCCTCTAGACCACTCTCACGTGTGGCCTGTGCTATAGCTTCCATTGGGCAGGCCAAGGGCTTGTGTGATGTGTGGCGCCAGCGGAATCCCTCGGGGAGGGAATACACGCATTATTCGGCAGCGCATGACACTCATACACGTATAGATTATTGGTTCGCCTCGCTGGCACTGTTCACTTCAGTTAAAGATTGCATACATGTGTCCAGGACTTTATCGGACCATGCCCCACTTTGCCTCACATTGGAGCTGCCAGTCAAGAGCTCTCAATACAGATCGTGGCGGCTCCCACAGTATTCTCTACTGGATTCGGTCTTTAGTGCAGAGCTGGGTACTGCCATTGACGAATACTTTTCGACAAATCTAGGGAGTGTAGACTCCATGGGGGCGGTGTGGGAAGCATTTAAATTGTATACAAGAGGGATAGCCATCTCCAAACACGCTGGGGTTTTGCGGTCTATTCGTGCACAGTTGGCATCACGGAAGATACTCTGAGAAGGTTGGAAGGTGTCCATTTAGAGACAGGTGTTCCGCAAGTGCTAGCTCAGATCCGTACACAAATACATAAATTCCAGACCCTAGCGGAGGATGAGGTAAAGCATCTGGGAAAATATGCAGTGGCCAGATCATATGCGGAGAAGGATAGACCAAGCGCCACTCTGGCGGCTCAGGTGAGACCTCCTAGGGGGGACAGCCACATTTCACAGATATATAATACGGAGCAGACTATGGTACATGATACGCCGGCCATCATAGATGCTTTTGCAGATTACTATACAGGGCTATATACCTCACGGCCTAACAGGTCTCCTGAGACGGATGAGGAATACTTAGAGTATCTTAACATGACCTGGCTGACTAATAGTGACAGAGAAAGGTTGATAGGACCACTGAGACCCACAGAAATCTCAGCTGCACTGAAAAGCATGCCTAGCGAAAAGACCCCAGGGTCTGATGGCCTAACCGTGGCGTTTTACAAAGCCTTCCTTGACAAACTGCTTCCTCATTTGGTCAATTTGTTTGAGGAAATGGTCAAGACAGGCGCTATGCCACCGTCTATGAGGGAAGCAACTATAGTTACACTACTCAAGCCAGGGAAGTCTCCGGAACTCTGCTCTTCATATAGGCCGCTTTCATTGTTAAATACTGACACAAAGCTGTTTGCAAAGGTGTTAGCCAATAGACTGGCCCCCTTGTTGCCCAAATTGGTAGGCCCGGAACAGACTGGTTTCGTCCCGGGCCGATCTCTCTCTAATAATCTCCGTACGCTGTTCGGAACCATAGCGTTTATTCAGCCGAGGATCAAGGCAGCGGCACTATTTATTGATATCAAGAAAGCTTTTGACTCGGTGGAATGGCGATTTTTGTATGCAGTCCTCAGGAAGGTGGGCGTTGGGGACATTTTTGTGCAGCTGATTCAGGTGTTATACATGGATCCGATAGCGAAGGTAAAAATCAATGGTGCACTTTCACGGGCAATAACAATAACCAGAGGGACGAGGCAGGGATGCCCCTTCTCCCCTCTGTTATACTCGCTAGTGGCCGAAACCTAATGTGCGCAATGCGAGAATACCACGCCTATAGAGGCATACGTTCCCCATATTACAATACTGTGATTGCGGCCTATGCCGATGATACTCTGCTCTATGTCCGCAACCCGGAGCAAAATTTGCCACCCATGTTACAAGAAGTAGAGAGATTCAGCCAACACTCAGGACTCCATATCAATTGGCAGAAATCACTTATATTCCCACTTACCTCTGACACAGAGCAAGTCAATACTACGTACCCATTAGAATGGACCACGGACCCAGTAAGGTATTTGGGTATCAAGATACACACGGATGCTGATCTAGTCTTGTCCGAAAATTATGGTCGAGCCCTACACAAACTATCTGAATCAGTAGACAAGTGGATTAAACTGCCGCTGTCGCTGATGGGCAGAATAGCCCTGGTGAAAATGGTGGTGCTCCCGCGATTTCTGTTCCTGTTCACCAATGTTCCCATAGGTCTACCTCAATCGTTTTTTAATACACTTCGCAGCTCACTAAGTCGCTTAGTATGGGCTGGGAAGCAACCATGGGTCAGATGGGAAGTACTCACACGCCCCTACGCTAAGGGAGGGCTAAATGCACCTGACATGGAAAAGTATTACAGGGCTGCACAAGCCTTGCATGCACACATCTGGTTTCACGGCCCCCCGAATATGCCACAATATCTTCTTGAGCGAAATGTGGTGTCCCCTTCCTCACTACCTGGGTTGGCGACAGGGGCAGCACGCATTACACGTGGTAGGATAGATCCAGTGAACTGTACCGGCGCGCAGTTTTCCAAGACCGCAAAACAGCAACATCTCCCTCTCATATACTCCTCCAAACTGCCCATCCTCTGGTGCAGTTGGCTCTCACATAGAGAGGACAAAGCATTAATGGGTACACTGGCGAAGTTGAATATACATTATTTGGGTGATCTGTTTCACGAAGGAGGGGTCAAAACCTGGGAGCAGGTGTCCAGTCAAGTGGCGGGTGTCACGACCTTAGATATGTTCCAATACCATAGACTCCGCTGCGCTCTACGTGGGTTGTTGGCGGATGGCATGGCAGAACCGACAGAGTTGCCCTCAGTAACGTACTTTTTACAAACCCCTACTACGCAACATGGTATAACCAGACTGTATACATCATTTCACATGTCTTGTGAGTACCCCAAATTAAAATTTCAAGCTGACTGGGAAGCGGAGCTGAATACTACAATAACTGAGGAACAGTGGGCATGGTGTTTTGCCTCTGTGAGGTCCATTTCTCTAAACGGTAGACACCGGTTAATACAATTCAAATATATACACAGAACATATTACACACCAGTTAGGTTGCATAAATACGGGCTCCGTGAAGATGACGCCTGCCCGAGATGCTCAGCTAGCCGCGCTACTTTTCTACATCTTGCGTGGACTTGTCCAGGTATAAGTACCTTTTGGCGAAAAGTATACCGGATCCTTTCAGAAATGTTGTCGGTAGAGCTGCCTGAGGTGCCTCTAGTAGCTTTGTTGGGGTATGTGCGGGGGATCCCAAAGGGGGTACGAAAACTTGCAGAAATTAGCTTATTACTAGCAAAGAGAAGGGTTGCCATGAGATGGATGAGGGGCCCTCTGCCAACAATCGACAAATGGGAAAAAGATTTGGCATATTGCTCTACTCAGTCTGATACTTATAATACACTCATGCCTGCGCGATGCGCACCTAGGGACATATGGGGCCCATACAGACAATATTTGTTGAATAAAGCTGAGACCGCAGATTCACATGATGAGTTGGATAGAACTGGAGTGGGGTGAATTGCTACAGAACAAATTGTTTGTTATTAAACATCTCTATGATGTATCGATCAGTTGGCTTATAGTCCTGTGGGGAGTCTGCCAATTTGGGACTTAATAGGGGTCTGTGGACTCTGTACTAGTGGGGATTGCCGCATTCCTTATGTCGCTATTGTTGTGTTTGCTTTTTTCCCTCTCTGGTGTTCTAACAACAATGCTTGGTCTCTTTCTATGATTGCATGGGGTCACAAGACAACAAGGGAAATGGATATTACCATAAGTTGGATATCTACTGTGTTTATATCCCGAAAGTGATTCTACAAGGGATCTGAATGTAACTGTAATTGCGGTTGTAAAAATTAAAAATAAAGTTTATAAAGTTCCTCTGAGACAGTTCCTTCACAGGGACTGGGGTCATCTCCCTCAGGAGACTGATCCTCACTCTGAGTCTGGGGGGAAGACACTGCCTTACCCCTACTGCTCCTTCTCTTGGAAGGCACCTGGTCCATTTTTTCAGGATCCAGGGCCTGTTCAGTTGAAGACAGTTTGGCCTGTGACCTAGTCACAGCAAACACATCTGCAGAGATGCCCAACATTGCTGCATGTGTCCTGAGTTCCACTTCAGCCAAGGCTGGAGTTTCCAAATCATTGCCCGACCAGCATTCCACAGGGAGGTCTGAGCTAACCACAACCTTCTTAGGGCCAGTTACCCCTCCCCAGCTGAAATTAACAACTGCCAAGGAATGGTCTGTCCTGACATTGTTAGCATTGGTCACTTGGTACATCTCACCAAGTATGATCTGGTCAGGGCCCACAAGGTCTCTTGCCACCATTGTGACACTTGGTCCTGTGTCCCTATATGCCATGGTATCCTTACCATTGATTAAAGGCTGTTGTCTGTATTTGCCCAGATTACTGGGGCTTACAAATAGGGAGGCAATATCCATGCCTCCATCACAGACTAAAACAGCCTGAGCTGGAGTTCTGACTAAGCCAGAACCCATCTCAGATCCCAGGGTCAACCCTACTATACCCTTGTTCCCTGTACCACCACTTTGAGCTGAACTAGGGGAACAGTTGCCTTAGGGGCAGTGGTGGTGGTAGGAGGATCCTTGGCCCTTGGACAACTGGCATCTTTTGTCCAATGGGTTTTCTCCTTACACAGGAAGCACCAAGGTTTCTTTTTGCCTTTACCTTTGTTAGACTGTGACTCCCCCCCAGATGTAGGTTTTTGGGGCCCTGATGAAGACTTCTGGTCTTTACCCTTTTCCCCACCCTTATCTCAAGGTTTAGCGTCTTGCTTCTTCTGGTCACCACCTGTGGTCTGGTTTTTCTGCTTCACCCTGGTTCTGACCCACCTATCTGCCTTATTTCCCAATTCTTGGGGAGAAGTCAGATCAGAGTAAACCAAGTACTGATGCAACAACTGATTTTGGCAATTATTAAGGATCTGCTCCCTCATAATCAAATTGTACAATACCATTGAAATCATTCACTTTGCTGCCAAGTAACCAGCCTTCCAGAGCCTTAGTAGCACAATCTACAAAGTCTACCCAGTCCTGAGTCTGTGTCTTCTGGGTGTCTCTGAACTTAATCCTGTACTCTTCAGTGGTTAAGCCAAACCCATCAATGAGAGCACTCTTCAGGACTGAATAGTTGTCAGCATCCTCTTCTCTAACAGTGAGGAGCTTATCTCTACCTTTGTCGGCAAAGGAGAGCCACAAGATAGCTGCCCACCTCTCTTGGGGGACCTTCTGTACTTTACAGGCCCTCTCTAAAGCAGTTATCCATTTGTTGATGTCATCCCCACCATGGTAGGGAGGGACTATCTTGCTCAGGTTCCTATGGTCATAAGTATACTCCTTAACCCTAGGGACACTGTTGCTGCCACCATGGGACTCTAGTCCCAATTTCTTTCTAGCCTTCTGGAGTTCTAAGGATTCCTTATCTAGGGCCAATTGCTCTTGCCTGAGCCTAAGCTTGACTTTCTGAAGCTCTAGAAATTGGCACTGCCTTTCATAAGAGTTATCTCTCTTATGAGATATGGAGGTCCCTATAGAATGTCCTGAATGGTCAGATTCTGCAGAGGGAGATCTAGATCTCCTGGGTAAACTCTGCACTCTTCCAGGAGGAGTAAAGAGAGGGCCACTGGGGCCTTCTCCACCCTCTTCCTGAAGATCTATGTTGTTCAGGTTGGAATCATTTTGATTTTCCTGGCCAGGGTTTGAGTCTAGGTCATAAAAGGTGTCACCTCCTGACCTGTCTTCATTCCCTGCCCCACCCACTCTTTCTACCTCATCTGACCCTGGGGTCTTCCTAAGGTCATCTAAGAGTACCACCTCAATGAGACGTTGGGTGTTGGCATTTCTCCCTGTTCAGCTTCCTAGAAACACACATGGCTTTCAATTCCTGAAATGCAAGACCATTGTACCTAGAAGGCAGAGAGCCACTGGCTTCTCCTATAGAAGACATACTAAGTGTGGTGTGGTGTATTCACCTACCTACCTAACCTAGTGGGAACTAAACTCTCTTAGGTTGGAGAAAGGGTGTGCTGGACCCTTAACTTACCCAACCCCAAGTTCCGTAGAACTTACTTATTCTAACCTTAAGTATTATATGTGCCTAATACTTTAGTGGTTTTCAGTTAATCAATACAAAGAGATTTATCTGGTAAAACAATGCAGGCTTGAATCCCAACCGCTGCACACCAATGTGAGAATTTGGCCTGGTATATGCTGTCCACTAATTAAAGTGGGCACCTTGCACCAGTCCAAACGACCCTTATGATGTATGAGGTCAAAGATAACCTTTAGAAAGCTATCCTAGTGGTAGCTGT
Source organism: Calotriton arnoldi (assembly GCA_963921515.1). Taxonomy (NCBI): domain Eukaryota; kingdom Metazoa; phylum Chordata; class Amphibia; order Caudata; family Salamandridae; genus Calotriton; species Calotriton arnoldi. The sequence continues at coordinate 1,932,922 of CAWUFW010002387.1, read as the reverse complement.
GGAGAGCAGCCCTCAGGCTTAATCTTGAAGGAATGTAAAGCAGCTTGTTTTACCAGAACATCACCTCCTATATTGACTAAATGTAAGGAGAACCACACAGTAGTTATATAAAAATATGTATTTATTAATATGACACTCTCTACTATCCTCTACATGAGGATAGAACACAAAGCACACAATACGAGATCAATAGAACAGTTGTAAGTAGCACAGTACACAGTGGGCTCCAGGGGGAGACCAAACCATATACTAAAATAGTGGTATAACAATCATGACTGAGATCAAGACAAGGTCTGGAGCACGTAAAATCGCTGGGACCCCAAGGAACCACCCAAGGTAAGTAGATAGGGACCCCGCGGAGGACGGGTGCAGTGTGCTAACACGACCACGGGCTCCGTACAATTCTATGGGGAAGTTGAGGTTACAGTTTTAAAGTTTAAGGACCCTTCTAGGAGGACTTCGAGCAAACCCTTTGGAACTTAAGAGGTTGGAGAGCCACCCCACCAGTGGATACCATAGTACCCGAGTTACCTATCCCAGGGGAGCCGGGTGCATAGGTCTGGAGTGGCGTCGGAAACTGCTGTCGTTCTCAATGGAGGGCTGTGAAGAAGTACTGCTGCTGTGAAGGTAAAAAGAGTCCGGTGGAATCCAAGCCTGGATTCTGGAAAGAAGGAACCTGAAAGCAGAGGAGACAGAGTCTGGGTCACTTCAGAGTGACCAGGGGCTCGGTTGACGAATACCCACCGATGTCGGGTGCTTCAGGTGTGAAGAAGGGATGCTTGACTCTGCAGCCACGAGGACCAGGAGATGTCGAGGATGACCAGGAGCCAGAGGTGAGCTATCCCACGAAGGATATCGAGTGCTGAGGGGTCGGTGTCCGGCTGGAGCACCAACAATCCTTGGCAAAAGCAACCCACGAAGGAAGGTCAAGCAGGTTACGGTGTGGATCAGCAAGGTCCAGGGGACTCCCCAAGCAATGGAGAGTCAGGGCATGTCTGGAGCAACCAGGAAAGCCCAACAGAAATCAAGATGACCCTCAGAGAGAGACACAGGCCGAAGGAGCAGGAGTCGCGAGGGGACCTTGGGCAAGATTGCAAAGTACCAGCCCACGGAGCACTCAGTGTGAGGAGGCCGGAGTTCTTTGCTGCAAATACTGCTCAGGATCAGGACTACATGGAGTCCAATACACAAGCTCGGGAATCGCCAACAAGCATATGCAACTGCAAATGGACGCGGTGCACAGGGGTTCGGGTTATGCAGTCCCCACAAGGGATACTGGCTTCAAACTTGCTGAGAGGGCACATTGACCTCAGGGACCTTCAAAAACCCACCTACTGTGTTGCTGGAATCTTCAGAGTCTGCAGGAGCTCAGGAGGAGCAGACTGGTCAGTTGCATTAAGGTGCCTGCTAGGGCAGGGGAGTGACTCCTTCACTCCAAGGGAGATTCTTCAGTTGTCCTTAGTGCACCACAGGTACTGCATGGAGCCTGTATGGAGCAAGGGCACAGACAAAGCTTTGGACGGAGAGGGAGACGAAGTCGTGCCCAATCGAAGTCCAGCGACGCCCAGCGTGTCCAGACTGTCAAAGGTCAGTGGTTTCTTCTTGTAGAATCTTATCCACTTAAAATCTAAAGTCTCACAGCCAGGTAAGCCCTTTGGTACCCACGGGAGAGGGTTGGACAGATTCAGGGGACCCTCCTAGGGGAGGGTCAGGACAGAGGGGTGGTTACACCCATGTCCTTTGTCCAGTTTCGCGCCAGAGCAGTAGCCAATGGCTCCCAGAACTGGTTTGAGCTGGACTATGCACAGGGACACCAAATGTGCCCCGGGTGCAGACTTTCAGGCACTCTCAGAGTGCACCCACCCAGCCCCAATACACTAAATCCTGTCTGGGAGGTGGTCACACCTCCCTGTGACAGGATGCCTATTGTGCTATCTTCCTCTGCTCGAGCTTGGCTCAGCAGCAGGAGGGCAGAAGTGTGTCTCTGGTCGGCAGCATCCATTTGGTGCTGACCAGGTCGAGAAGGCTGGCACCGGATAGATCAGTGACCCCACGAAGCTCGCTTCAGAAGGGTGGAATTATACCTCCCACACCGGTTACCGGTGTGGAGGTATGATTCCAAGGTGTTTGATACCAAACACAATATGTTTCTATGCAGCCGTTCTCGAGATAGCATTTACTGCGAGGTTATAATGCACCTCTACCTATATGTCCGGCTGAGTCACGGACAACCCGGGAGAATGGTCTCCGAAGGCTGCAGAAAGGCTCTGCTCATGCAGGAGCACCCTCTCACTAAAAACCCAGCACCCTGCCTTCAGGATTGATAAGGCCTGCTATAGGGGTGACTTATAAGTTTTAAGTGTAGTGACCTTTAGATATAGTGAACCTATATCTAAAGTAAGCACCATCTTACACAGGCTGCTGTAGCAGACCTGGAGTTCCATTTTGCATGGCCTCTCTTAGGTGGCATAATACATGCTTCAGCCCATGGACGGCCTCTGGGGTACCTATGCCCTGGGTACATGGGTACCATATACTAGGGACTTATAAGGGTACCCCAGTATCCAATCTGGAGTGTACCATAGTACAGGTGTAACAATTTAGAGGAGAAAGCAGATAGACTGGGGTCCTGATTAGCAGGATCCCAGTCAGACTAGTCAAAAACAGTGCAACATCAAGCAAAAAGTGGGGGTAACCATAAGAAGCAGATCCTACTTTCCTACAGCAGGTCCCACCTGTGGTGTTAGGAGGTATATTACCAGGGTATTCTGGTCCTCTAGGTAGAGACAGGGCCCATATGTGGAGGTCGGAGGTATATTGCCCATGTTTTTTGGTCTTGTAGTTAGAGACAGGCCACAGCTGTGGAGTTAAGTGGTATCTTTCCCAGGTATTCAGGGCCTGTAGGTAGAGGCAGTTTCGCTGTGGACTTAGGAGGTATATTAGCAAGATATTCCGGTCCTGCAGGTAGAGACACGCCCAAGCTGTGGAGTTAGGAGGTATATTACCTAGGTATTCTGGTACCATAGGTAGAGACAGCCCCCAACTGTTGAGTTAGGAAGTATACTACCCAGGTATTCTGGTCTTGTTGGTAGAGACAGGCCCCAGCTATGGAGTTAGGAGGTATATTACCCAAGTATTTTGGTCCAGTAGGTATAGACAGGGCACAGGTCAGCTATGGAGCTAGGAGGTATATTACCCAGGTACCCTGGTCCTGAGGCCAGAGGCAGGTTCACTGTGGAGTTAGGAGGTATTTTAACTCAGGTATTCTGGTCCTGCAAGTAGTAGCAGGCCCCAGATGTGGAGTTAGGAGGTATTTTACCCAGGTATTCTGCTCCAGTATTCAGAGGCAGGCCCCAGCTGTTGAGTTAGGAGGTATATTACCAGGATATTCTGTTATTGTAGGTAGAGATAGACCTCTGATATGGTATTAGGAGGTATAGTGCCCAGTTATTCTGGCCCTGTAGGATGGGACATTTCATAGGTATGAAGTTAGGGGTATGCTTGAGGATAACAGTTCTGTAGTTAGAGGCAGGCGTCCGCTGAGGAGTGAGGAGGTATATTACCAAGGTATTCTGTTCTTATAGGTATAGATAGACCTCTGCTGTAGAGTTAGGAGGTATATTACCCAAATATATTGTTCCTGTAGGTAGAGACAGGACACAGCCGTAGAGTTAGGAGGTATATTACCCAGGTATTCTGGCCCTGTAGGTAGAGGCAAGTTCATGATGGAGTTAGGAGGTATATTATCCAGGTATTCTAGTCCTGTAGGTAGCGACAGGCCTCAGGTGTGGGGATAGGATCTATATTACCCAGGTATTCTGCTCCTGTAGGTAGAGACAGATCCCAGCTGTGGAGTTAGGAGGTTTATTACCCAAGTACTTTGGACCTGTAGGTAGAGACAGATGGGGAGTTAAGAGGAATGTTACCCAGGTACTCAGGCCCTGTAGGTGAAGGCAGATTCACTGTGGATTTAGGAGGTATATTACCAGGTATTCTGGTCCTATAGGTGGAGACAGGCCCAGCTGTGGAGTTAGGAGGTATATTACCCAGGTATTCTGACCCTGTAGGTAGAGGCAAGTTCATGATGGAGTGAGGAGGTATATTATCCAGGTATTCTAGTCCTGTAAGTAGCGACAGGCCTCAGGTGTGGGGATAGGATCTATATTACCCAGGTATTCTAGTCCTGTAGGTAGAGACAGATCCCAGCTGTGGAGTTAGTAGGTATATTACCCAAGTATTTTGGACCTGTAGGTAGAGACAGATGTGGAGTTAAGAGGAATGTTACCCAGGTACTCATGCCCTGTGGGTAGAGGCTGATTCACTGTGGATTTAGGAGGTATATTACCAGGTATTCTGGTCCTGTAGGTGGAGACAGGCCCCAGCTGTAGAGTTAGGAGGGGTTATATGTTATTTCATAGAAAAACGATTTCATGGAATACCATAGTGGAGAAGTGTGGCTCAATGGTTAGAGCGGCAGACCCTGATGCAGAGATCTGGCCCGGGACCAGGGTTCAATTCCCGCCTCGGCGGGTCTTGGACTCAATTTCCTCGGACCTGATAATTCTCGCCTCGGTGCCTATTCTAATCATGGGTCCCACTCTGCAACTCTGGGCAATAGCTTGCTTAATCTCCACAACGGCCCCACCAGCGCTGGGATGCCTGGCTTCACCTTGGGGGTGCCCAGGAGTGGACATTTCACAGGGAATAGCCAGGAAGGGTTCCACAGCGGTATGCGTATAGCGCCAGGATGCCCCAGCTGGGGTGGCAGTGCGCTTTACAAGTACGAATTTACCATTACTGAGAAACCATTTCATCTAAACTGTTTAATGGAAATTTTCAGAATGAACGGCATTTACCTTTTCATAGAAAACAATTCATAGAAAGTCTTTTTGGTCGAAACTGGCTTTTGAATGCTTATCTATTATGTGTAAATACAATGGCTGCAGGCCTTAATTTCAGAAACATTTTTGTCAGAAATATTTATTTCAGTGCTTTACTTCAGGGGACATTATTTCATATGTATATCAACTACAGACAATTACTTCGAATGCTTTTTTTCTCTGACCCAATACCACCCATAAACAACATCCATCGCTGACCCCTCACAGCCCCTAAACTCTATCAATCCCTGCCCCCTAAACCCCTCAACAACACTTATTCCTGAAGACTAAAAGCCATTTCTACCCCATAAATCAACCATCCCTGAACCCTAAAATCACCCACTACCCCTAACCCAACCCAACCCATTCCTGAACCCTAGAACCCCTTTCTACGACTAAATGTCACCCACCCCATACCCCTTAAAACACCTCAGCGCACCCAAACTCCAGCCGTCCTTGAACTCTAATAAACCCTCACCGCCTTTAAATACCAGCTATCCATGACCTTTAAAAACTCATCACCCTAAACTACTCATCATTGAACCCTAAAAAAACCCTTTCTCCATCTAAACTCCACCCATCCCATAATCCTTAGAATCCCTCCCCACCCTAAACTCCACCCCATCCTGAGCCCTAAAAACTCTTCACCACCCCTGCCGCTACCCATAATTGAAACTTAAAAACCCTCACCAGCCCTAAACTCCGCCCATCCATGAACAGTAAAACCTCTCGACACCCATACACCCCACCCTTCCCTGAAACCTAAAAACACCTCACACACCTAAACACCACTCATCTATGAACTTTAAAAAGGCCTCACCACCCTGGCACTCCACCCATCTCTGAGCCCTAACACCAATTATTACTGACCTCTAAGAATCCCCTCATCACCCTAAACATGATCATTCCCTGAGCCCAAACACCCCACAGTAGTCCTAAACTCCACCCAAGTTTAATGTAATTTTGGATTTTCTTTAAAATGATCTTTCTTTAAAATGCAAAATGTTTCCTTTCATTTTCGTTTTTTTTTGTATTTCCTTAAATTTGTCTTCCTTAAAATTGGTTTTCCATGATTTGGTTTCCTCCAAAGTTGTTTCTATGTTTTTGTTTTTCTATGAATTCACCTACTACAGCTAGGAGGTATATTATCCAGGCATCTGGTGCTGCAGGTGGAGACAGGCCCCAGCTGTGGAGTTAGGAGGTAAAACACCCAGGTGCTCTGCTCCTGTAGGTAGAAACAGGCCCGAGCTGTGGAGTTAGGAGGTATATTACCCAGGTATTCTGCTCCTGTAGGTAGAGACGGGCCTCAGCTGTGGATTTAGGAGGTATAGTACCCATGTATTCTGCTCCTGTAGGTAGAGACAGGCCTGAGCTGTGGAGTTAGGAGGTATATTAGCCAGGTGTTTTGGTCTATAGGTAGAGACAGGCCCCAGCCGTGGAGTTATGAGGTATATTACCCAGGTATTCTACTCCTGTAGGTAGAGACGGGCCCCAGCTGTGGAGTTAGGAGGTATATTACCCAGGTATTCTGGTCCTGTAGGTAGAGACACGCCCGAGCTGTGGAGTTAGAAGGTATATTACCCAGGTATTCTGCTCCTGTGAGTAGAGACGGGGCCCAGCTGTGGGATTAGGAGGTATATTACCCAGGTATTCTGGTCCTGTAGGTCGAAAAAGGCCCTGATATGTGTAGTTAGGAGGTATACTACTCAGGCCCTGTAGATAGAGGCAGGTTCACTGTGGAGTTATCACCCAACTGTTCTGTTCCTGTTTGATGGGACATTTCATAGGTATGGAGTTAGGGGTTTGCTTGAGTATAACAGTTCTGTAGTTGAAAGCAAGCGTTCACTGTGGAGTTAAGAGGCATAACACCCAGGTACTCTGTTCTTGTAGTTAGCTACAGACCTCGGCTGTGTAGGAGGTAAATTACCCAGGTATTCAAGTCCTTTATAATGAGATAGAGCATAGGTATGGATTTAGGTGTATTCCTGAGTATAGCAGTTCTTTTGTAGAGCCCGGTGTCCCCTGTGGAGGTAGGATGAATATTACCTAGGTATTCAGGTTGTGTAGATAGAGACAGGTCTCCACTGTGGACTCAGGAGGTATATTACCAAATTATTAATGTCCTGTAGGTAGAGGCAGGTTCACTGTGGAGTTAGGAGGTATATTACCCAGGTATTCTGGTCTTGCAGTTGGAGACAGGTCTCAGCTGTGGAGTTGGGAGGTGTTAATACTGAAAGGCCCTTCTCTCTGTATATCTTAGCATTCGCGAAACCATCTTGTAATCCGGACACCATTTTGTATTATAATCGAAACTGCTGCTTGGTTATTTTCGAGAAACGGTCTTTGGTAAGTTTCGTTTCCCAAGGTTGAGCTTTTCTTTCTGTAATTGCAAGTGTCCTTATTAGTGCATGCCTTTCCCATTAGATAGAGGCCTTCTCCCACCTGTCTGGTGGGGAGGATAGGCCAGACGACCTTGGGCAGTAGATAGCCTGTGCCCGGCTGCAGAATCGAAACTTATGTTCTGTACACCCATTGTATTACGACACCTACCAGTGTTTTTTTCATAGTAGGCGGGTCTTTGTGGACTCCGCAACGTACATAATGTAATTTTTTGCTTACAGGGTCCAGTCCCTCGACAGCCATCTCAGGAGGCTGGTCAGACTGGGTTCCGCTGCAGCGTAATATCAATAAAAAATCTGGTTTGTATTCTCTACTGTCTGACCGACTCTTCATTTGTATGGAAGGCTGAGAGGTGGTCGTGAGTGACCCGAGTGGCCCTTTTCAGGTCACTTCCTTCAGTTGGTGCCCGAACAGGGACTCCATCGGGTGACCTCATCCTTGCCCACGGACGGGAGAGGAGGACGGGGTCACGTTGGGTCGGATAGGCGGATCGGGGGACCCCTGCACAATAGAGTTTTGTACTCGCAGCTGCCCCGCCTGTCTGATCGGGCGGTGCCCTGCCCAGTGGTCATCCCGACTGGGGTCCTGAATGGCGAAACCCTTGGATCTGACCGTTTGGTCCGAAGAGTCGGCAGTGGAGAATAAATTCGTTTGACCTATGTGCACCAGGTGAGCTTGTTTGGTTCTCTGTCGTCATGACGTTTGTTTGGTGGGTACTTTGGTTGGTCTAGGAATCAGTTTTAGACAAGCGCTTGCATTTGATTTTGAATATCTTTTGAGATATGGTACCATTTTGTTAATTTGTGATTGATGCAATCCGCGGAAGCGACTTTTGGTAAAAGGCACGAGTGCATTTTAGTGTAATTGTGTGGTGAATGTGTTTCTTTGTGTGATCAGAATGCCTTGCTGGAGTAAATTGTGTTGTGTGGGGTGTTGTTGTTGTTCCGCTGATGCTCGATTGGAGGAAAAGCAGCCCGCACCTGCGGAGCGTACTCCGAATTATGACATGTACATCAAATACGGCATTGACTCTATTATATTTAGTACACTATGGCACAAATATACGAGGGACAATGCTGAATTGCAGTGGCCGTCAACAGGCAACTTTGATGGGCAGAAATTGAATTATTTGGAGGAGAAATTGTTTGCTAAACGTAGCAGGCAGTCGATGTTTGATTATCTTCAGGTATGGCGAAAGGAAGCTAAACAGAGACGAATGAGGGCGGAAAGGGAGGCACGGAGGGAGAAAACGCAGACACTGACTCAGAAAGCAGTGGCGCATGATAAAGAGAAAGTGGAGAAGGGTATAGAATGTGCTGATAGGAGGTTTCGATTGCAATGTGATAAGTCCTATGTTGCTAGGGAGGAGGCAGACACTTTTGTGGAAGAATTATTGGAAGACAGTCCGCCTCCCCCTTATGCCCCACATAGAATATATCCTGTCGTCCCACAGCCCTTGCCCTCTGCCTCTGCCCCTCCTGTTCCTGCTGTGTCTGGTATTGATCAAAGTGCTTTGGTTCCGGCATCACCAGCTTCTTCTTTGGCTCCGTCCCCCGCAGTCGCCGTGGCTGCTAGTCTTCCTGCCACTCCTGTTGTTACGGCGTCACTTTCTCCTTCACAGACAACTGCTATTCAGCCGATGTTGACCTTGATGCCTTTCCCTTCAATTACTGTGTTGTCCCCTCTTCTCTCTTCTGCCCTTTTTTTAGGTGCCGAGACACCGGTGCGTGGCCAGGACGACGGGGATGGGCAGTTGCAAAGGAGCAATTGGGAAGGGTGTTGATTCGATCTCATGTGGGAGATATGGAGAAAACGATGGTGGCCAATCAGGCTGCCCAGTGGGCCCGTAATCCTATTTATGGTGTTGAAGATGTATGGAGTGTGTTAAAGGACTATGAGCCGTTTGTCCAGCAGCATGCCCTTAAGCACATGTCGGCAACTTTGATTGGACTATGAGAACAGTGTTTTAAGGGTGTCATACCTCAGGCCGTTTATGATATTAGGGACCTAGTGTATGCCACGGGCATGGCTCCAAATGAGGTTTTCGCTAGTGTTACCATATTGATTGTATATCGAGGTAGATTGCATCAGAAATCTCCGACGACGATATCCCAGTTCCCAATGAGGAAAATTCACCCCATTTTCCACCCGGAGATACCGGAGCTACGTGATCAGCATGATCAGGTGACTAGGCAGCGAGTAGAGGCCCGTTTTCAAGAACAATGGGTTTATACTCCATGGAAGAGGAGTGATGTTCTCTCGATTAAGGCTCAGTTGCCCGACCCCAGAAAAAATCCTACTGCTTATTATAAAGAATTGACAGAGGCTGCTGCATCGACGGTAATGACGTTGGCAGATATTGAAATGCTTTTTGGCTTATTGGTGCTAGTGGATATCTGGCGACAAGTGCATACTCAGGACCATGCCCTAGAATTGGGTGGTACTTGGGATGAGATTTGGACGTGGGATGGGGAGAGGAAGCCTGGTGAAAAGCCCAAGACTGAGATCTTGGCTTTGCCAGGCCGCATTATTACTTATATGCACTCTCTTATCCCACCTAGGAAGGTGGACTGGGATAAGCTGGCCGCATGTCGTCAGAAGAAAGATGAAAGTGTGTCTGATTTCTTTACCCAGTTCGAAGGTGTGTTCTTGGATTTTAGTGGCCAGGATTTGTCTTTGGAAAGGGGTATCCGATTGTTTGTTAACAGGTTTGTCACAAATTTGCTCCCAGAGATTGCAACACGGTTGCAGGCTGCTGAGAGCACGTGGACTACTTCTACCTCTTCGGTGATATTGAGTATGGCTCAGTATTATGAGCATAGAGAGAACGAGGAGAAAGAGAAGGTAGAAAAGAAGACGAAGGAGCTGAAGACGAAGGTATTGATGCAGCAGGCATCCAGGGGGCAGGGTCGAGGTATTGGACCGGCCAGGCAGCTTCCTCGTATGGGCTGAAATGCTGTGCCTGTGGGCCCAAATCAATGTGCGTATTGCAAGGAGGAAGGGCACTGGTGCAGCGAGTGCCCAGTTTTGCTGAAAAAGGTTCCGGCTCCTAGAGGACGGGGGGCAAGAGGGCGAGGCCGGGGGGCATGTGATCAGGTTGGAGATCAGGCTACTGGGACATCATTGGGCCGTTCCGATCAAAATTACTTTGATGACGTTCGGGGACAACAGTTTTATCATGATGATTATGATTTGGATGAGGTGACGGGGATGTCTTACAGCTAGGACAGCCAGGGACAGGGTAAGGGACCAGTTCCGATACCTGTAGATCAGTGTGGACCTTATATTAGTGTGGATTTGCAGGGCTCGGAAAATTTTGGTGGTTACAGGAGCAATGAATAGTTCTGTTTCGAGGTCACTGGTCTCTGGGGCAGCCCTGTCTGGCCATAACAATGTTTCGGTTGGTTTTTCTGGTGTGCCGGTAGTAAGACCCATCTCCAAACCCCTTGCTTTGACTATAGGCCCTTTTACCATTGATTCACCGTTTTTATTAACATCAAATTGTGGAGAGAACTTGTTGGGATTAGATCTTTTGAAGAAGTTACATGCTACTATTTACTGTTCCCCGGATGGTGTCCATATGACAGTGGTCCAAGTGTGGTTAGTACTACGCAATGTTTGTCTAAAGATGCTCCCCTTCCAGTTGAGTTTAAGGATGTCCCATCTACGTTGTGGGCCACAAGCGACACAGATGTGGGACTTTTGCAGATACCTCCAGTTTCTATTCAGGTTAAAGAAAATGCAATGTTGCCTCGTATCCCTCAGTATAAAAGTTTGCATGCAGGAGAACAGGCGTTGTTGCACATAATACAAGATTTGATTCAGTCAGGAGTTGTGGAGGAGACAGCGGCAAATGTGTGTAATAGTCCCATCCTTCCTATTCTTAAGAGTCCACCTCCGGGTTCCTCTGATGATGTTGCTGATGTTTATCGTTTTGTGATTGATTTGCGCAAAGTTAATAAAATTGTGGTTCCTCAATTTCCCGTGGTTCCTGACATTACTGCTCTTTTAACTATGATTCCTTCTTCTGCTAAATTCTTTTCTGTTATTGATTTGACGAATGCCTTCTTTAGCATCCCTGTTCATCCAAATAGCAGGCATCTTTTCGGATTTTCCTTGGCAGGTCGTAGTTTTAGATTTGTTGAGTTCCTCAGGGTTACACTGAGAGTCCTAGCATATATTGCCAGGCTTTGAAAGGGCAATTGGACTCCCTCACCCTTCCCCCAGGTAATGTATTGTTGCAGTATGTGGATGATCTTTTGATTGCGTCCGATACTGAGGAAGGATGTAAAGAAGTTACAGTAAAATTGTTGCTGTATTTGGCTCAATATGGACACAAAGAGTTCTTTTCAAAATTTCAATTTTGCCGACAGGAGGTCACCTATTTAGGTCACCTACTGTCGAAGGAGGGTCGGAAACTAACTCCTGAGCGTATTAATGCTGTAGTTAACATGCCTGTTCCAAGGACCCAAAGGCATGTACGAGCATTCATTGGTATTACTTCCTATTGTTGTCATTGGATACCGAATTTTGCCTTACTAAAAAAGCTGCTGTTATATTTAACAACTAAAGATGTGCATGAACCTTTGCCTTGGACGCCTGAATGTCAACAAGCTTTTGAGCAATTGAAGGTTGCGCTTTGCTCGTCTCCTGTGCTTGGCACACCCGATTACAACAAGCCGTTTGTGTTATATGTACACGAGTCGGCCGGTTGTGCGCTTTCTGTCTTAACACAGGCCTTTGGAGGTAAGCAGAGGCCATGTGCATATTTTTCTGCTGTGCTTGATCCCATTGCGAAAGCCCTCCCGAGCTGTTTAAGAGCAACCGCGGCTGTGGCCGTCTATTCGACAATCGGCAGGGCTTGTTCTTGATACTGATCTCACAGTTATGGTAACTCATGCTGTGGATACGCTTTTGAACAGAACAAAGACACAGCACCTTACCAGTGCACGTCTGACTGGCTATGAGCTAACCCTTTTTGCACCACACATTACAATTAAAAGATGTGCCACTCTGAACCCTGCCAAGTTACTACCCCTCCCTTCGGAGAGTGAGGAAATAGACATACATGATTGTATGTTTCGGACAGAAGAGGAGACGAAGGGACGGGTAGACTTGACTGATGTTCCCTTATCTGACCCCCAAGGGGAACTATATGTCGATGGCTCTTGCTTTAAATTACCGGATGGCACCACAACTGCTGCTTATGCAATCACAACACTGCACACGATAGTTGAGACATCACGAGCTCCCTATCAGTCGGCCCAAGCTGCAGAGCTGGTGGCTCTAATTTAAGCCTGCGAGTTGAGTCAGGGATTGGCGGTCAATATTGATACTGATAGCCAGTATGCCTTTGGAGTCGCTCATAATTTTGGGCGGCTTTGGGCAGAGAGAGGATTTCTCACTTCCCATGGTTGGAAAATTCAACATGGCCCTTTGATAAATAGGCTTCTGTCGGCTTTAACCCTGCCCAAGAAACTGGCAATAGTGAAGTGTAGCGTTCACAAAGCAATTACTTTTTTTTTTTTTAAATCTTTTTTTATTGAACAGGCTCACAAAATCTCGTACAGTGCATTACATGTATACATAATTAACCATTTCAATACATTGGTGTCCAAAGAATTTTTCAAAGCCAGCGCCACATTTAAATCACATCTCAGTTTCGTCAGGATATCACCTCTTTTACCATAGCTAGGACAGACAGTCTGTACTCGGAATTGCCTCTATGCAGAAGGTTCACCTATTTCCCCTGACTCATCCCCGGGTATGGTCTCTTCTAGGTTTCTATACGTCACGCAGGGGGACCATATTTTATCACATTTTTTCTTGCAAACCCTGCTATCATATATCACTTTTTCCGCTTGGTAGCACCAGTCAAGGTCTGCCTCCCATTCGGATACAGTGGGGGATACGCAGGACCCCCATTTGCGTGCTATGTTGCACTTGGCCACCCCGGCTGCAAGGGCGAGCCAAATTCTCATGTGCCTAGGCTAGTCTTCCTCACCCTTAATCATCAGTAGGAGACCCTTGGCCTCCACCGGTACCTCTACTCCCATAACCCTGGACATTATTGCCGCCACTCCTTGCCAATAACGCGCGATCACTGGGCAGTCCCAAAGTATATGGAAGAATGACCCCTCTGTCTGGCACCTCCTTACGCAGTCCGCTGATTGTACCTTGCCCCATTTGTGCAATAGTGTACGAGGATAGGACGAGTGATGTAGGATTCTGAGTTGTATCAGCCTAAATCTAGTCCTGATCGCTATTTCTCTAGGCCCCTGTAATGCATCAGTCCACTCCTTGTCCTCAAGAGTACCCACATCGGACTCCCACGTTGTCCGCAGGAGTATCATTGGGTCCGGCGCATTGTGAATTAATTTTTTATATATCGTCGAGGTCGCCTTGTCCGGTATGGGGTCTGCCAATAAGCGATCCTCCAGGGGTGAATATTCCGGGATAGTCTCTCCTGCCTTAATGAGTCTATGAAGTGCATGTGTAAGCCGCATATGGGAAAATGCCTGTGCAGGCGTAAGCCGAAATTCGGTTCGTAAGTCCTCAAATGATAGTGATGCTGTACCTCTCCTTATGTCGCCCAGATGATCGATACCCAAGGCTCTCCATCCCGCAAACCCCTCCAGTCCAGCCACCTCCCTCAGGAGGTCACCCACCCATAATTGCGTCATCGCCGTCAGGCGGCGATGCCACCCTAAGTATTTATTGGCTGCAAAACAGCATTGTATGACTGTCGCTGTGTGGGCCGGCAAAGCTTGCATGCCCCCCGGGCATATAGCAGGGCCTCGTGGTTCCCATTGGGCACGGCCTCTCTATCCATCCATTGGCTGGTTCCTCCCTGTCAGTAAAAACCCACCCGTTGATAACCAACAACTGTGAGGCCCAGTAATATAGCTTAGCTTCTGGGACCGCTTGTCCCCCGTCGTAGATTCCTCTCTGTAGCTTGTTCAGCGCTATCCTAGGTGCCCCCCCTGCCAGATTAAGTTGCGGAGTTCCTGGGCTATCTGCTTAAAGAAGACGTCTGGCACCGGGTAGGGTGTATTTTGTAGGGCATAGAGAAGACGTGGGAGGGTCATCATTTTATACAGTGCTGCCCTACCCATCAGCATCAGAGGAGCGTGCTCCAGTGTCTCGCGTCCGCTCGAAATCTCTGTAGTAATGGATAGAGATTTGCTTGCAGGAATAACTGGGGGTCTCAAAATATGTACAGACTAAGGTATTTAAATCCTTCTTCAACCACTGGGGCCCCACACCCGGACGGCAGCTTCGGTGGGAGTCCAGACAGGGGCACAACCACCGATTTGGTCCAGTTTATAGCGAAACCCGAATAGCTGCCAAACAGAGCAAAAATATGGAGGATCCGGGCGATGGAAAAATAAAGTCTAGATAAGTATAAAAGTATATCATCAGCATAAAGCGATATGCGTTCTTCCCACCCTCCCGGTGCCTGAATACCCCATATCATAGGGTCTCTTCTGATCCAGTGTGCAAGAGTCTCCAGCGCCATTGCAAACAACAATGGTGACAGGGGACAACCTTGTCTAGTTCCCCTCCCCAGTGCAAACCGACGGGATAGCGTCCCATTCACCCTCACTTGCGCGAGCGGGTCTTGATATAACAGTCGAACCCATTTGCAAAACTGTGGGCCGAAGCCCAGCCTGGTTAGGACCGCAAACAGATAGTTCCACTCTATGCTATCAAATGCCATGGAGGCATCTAGTGCCATCAATGACGATTGTGAGGATGTAGGGTCAGTCATCATGTGCAGGACGCCGTAGAGCCGCCGTAGGTTATGGCGAGTGCTCCTACGTGGCATGAAGCCCGAATGATCTACATGGATAAGAGTCCTGAGGATTGCCGTCAGTCTGTTGGCTAGAGCCTTTGCTAGTACCTTCGCTTCTACGTTCAGGAGGGAGATTGGGCGGTACGAGGTACAACTTTCTGGGGGTTTCCCCGCCTTTTGTATCACTACTATCGTGGCTAGACGCTGGTCACTGGGTAGCGTACCTACTTCTCTGGCCTCTACAAGCATGTTCAATAAGGGACGAGTAATTCTAGAAGCCATGCCCTTAAACAACTCGACCGGGAGGCCGTTAGGTCCCACAGCCTTCCCAGAATGGATGGAACCCAGCGCCAAGGCCAATTCCTCTTCAGAGAGGTCTAGTGTGTCACTCATGTCTTTGGTGAGCTTCGGGAGTGCAAAGTCAGCCAGGAACTCAGTACAATCCTGGGCCGTCCTCACGCTCATGGGTGCATACAGCTTCTCATAGTAGGATGCGAAAGCTTCCGCTATTTGGGCATTGGTAGTATGTTCGATGCCATCCGCTGTCTTGATTACCGCCACCCAAGACCGTTCTTTATCACGTTTGTCCAGCCATGCTAGGAGCTTGGAGGCTTTATCCCCTACATCATAGATCCTCCTCTGCGTCGCCAATGCATGCGCTCGCACCTCGTTCTCAGCCAGTGCGCGCAGTTCACGCTGGCGTAGGAGCAATCTTTGCCCTAGGCCTGGGGCACCACCCTCAATCATTTCTCGTTCTATTTCCATTATTTCTTGTTCTAACCTATGGAACTCAACAGCTCCCTCTTTCTTTTTCCCCCCAATTAGTGCATGTGCCCGCCCCCGCAACACTGTCTTAAACGCCTCCCAAAGCGTTACCTGGGAGTCCACAGTTCCTTCATTTTCAACGAAGTACAGCTTCATGTCTTCCTCAAGTTTCTCCCTCAATTCCGGGTCACGGAGGTACCAAATATCTATCTTAGGGAAGCCTGTCTTATTTATCTCTGGAACCCTGAGAGTGACGGAGATAGGGGAATGGTCGGAGATCCCCCTTGCCAGAAGGAGCGGATGATCAAAGCTCCCCCCTTGATCCTGCCATGTGAGTATGTAGTCTATTCTAGAGAAAGACACATGATGCGCTGAGTAATATGTGAACTGTTTGACATGTGGGTTGTGTGCCCTCCATACATCCATTAGCCCCATGGCAAGGAGGAAGTCCGGCAGCACCCGTCCGCCGGGGTGTTCCCCAGCGCCACTCAGTCGATCCATTTCTTGAATTTTTTAATGAGGCAGTGCCACACGAGATTATTGCTAGCCAAGAGCTTCAGTCGGCTGGCCCGTCTGTGTCTGAGCCTGAGACAGTCGGTCCCTTTGAAAGTGAGCCTTTGTTTCTTGATCCCTCTGTTCCTGGAGTTGTTAGGTACAATTTGCGTCCTCGACGGAGGGACAGTGCACCAAAGGAAAAGTCAGATTAGTAGGGATGGACTTCATGGATGAAGCATAGGGACGATAGAGTAGGGACAGGGAGATTGGTGCATTGTCCGAAACACTGGACAGGATAAGTTGGGGGTGTCCTCCCAGGAGGGAGGGGTACCCTATCCTGAGTGAAGTGGATTTTCCTCACGAAGGGTTGCAATCGCGCAGCTCCATCGAGAAGTGCTCAATAGCACCACCGTAGATGAATAATAGGAGTCTGCCAGCGAGGCTCAAAGGAGAAGAAAAACGGACTCTGGAAAGAAGATTGTTTATTTGGTTTCATTGAGGTAATCTTAATAGTACTTTTTGTTCTGCTATCATGCATCCTTTTGGCAGGCCAATGATTGTTGAAGAACAGCCATTGGGCCTTGTTGTTTTGTCACGATCATCATGGATCAAACAGCTGAAAGTAATATTTCCCTTTCTTGCTATTCTGCTGATGATTATCTTTTAAGGGGTTCTCTGGGCGTTAGAGTATACATGTATTACACCAAGACGGAAGAGAATGCTTTCTAATAATGTTTTTTTGGACACTCATAAGAGGTGTTTTGGTAATGGTATCGCTTGTTATCCTACTGAATCTGTGACTAGCCTGTGGACTGCTTATCCTTTGTCTTTGATAAATTATGCGTATTCTAAGCCGACAAATTTTGTTGAGTTAAAAGAGGAGTTTGGATTTGGCTACCCAGGGCCATGCTTGTATCATCGTAAGCCCACGGGAACAGGTTACCCCGGCTGTGACAATAATACGTATTGTGATAATTTGTACTTGGAAGAGCAAAATATAACGTCGGTGGGTTGGCATTATAAAGAAGTGACGGTTCCTCGAAAAGCTGGCTATTACCCAGCCTGTTGCCCCATCATAAATAGTACTGATACCATATTGTATATCAATTGCTCAGGGGTTATCATATCCAAAGAGACATTCCCTTTGAAAGGTTCGAGAGGTTCTAGCACCATTACAGGTAATTCTCGCTATTCAGCTGTGGACTATGACAGACTGATATATGCCCATCCCGGGTTCTTCTTTTTATCTAATGGAACGTACTCAAATGTTTATAATGGCACCAATGATGTAGCTCTTGGGATGGTGCTGCCTCTGGGGGTCCCTTGTAAATATGCTCACAGACAGGTAAAATGGGTGAAGAGAACACTTACAAAGGAATTCTGCAAAGGAGTAACAGATATTGAGATCAACAGTTGCAGTAATGGTATTACTTTTGGTTATATCCTGTCTGCTATCTTTACGATGGGGGGAATGGCTATGAGTAGAGGTGAAAAGGCCCGGGAATACTTTGGCTGTAAGTTGCAGATATTGTCCAATACTACCGTGGCAGCATTGCGTGACATCACCATTCAATTAGAGAGTATGAGGATCTATTCTGAACAAACTAGATATGCAGTTGATTTTATTTTAGCAAAAAATGGTGGTGCATGCGCAGTTATTGGCGATCAGTGCGTAGTGGGAATAACCAATATGGAAAAGAATATTACTAAGCATATCTTGGACATTATTGAGAATGTCAAAGGCATGGAAACAGGTAATTGGAATTGGTCCCTTTTTGGAACATGGGGCTGGCTAATAGAAAAAGTAATCTATCTCGTTGGCATATTAATACTTTGCTGTGTCCTTATTTTTTTTTATTTTTTTTTTACATTTGTAAAGCGCAATCTATCACTCCGAAGAGCATCCTGGCGCTATGCGGATTCCTGAATAGAGAATAAGTAGCTGCTAGGGAGCAAGGAGTTAGATGAGAGTTCTACAGAGTGCATTGGAGGATGAAAAAATCCAGGTTTTAGGGCCTTCCTGAAGAGCGTTTCAGATTGGATCTGACGGAGTTGGTTCCAAGCTTTGGTCCCTATTACTGCAAGCGATTTGCCTCCTTTCGAGACATATCTAAACGCTGGAGGTTTTAACAGGTTAGCGTTAGATGATCTGAGACTCCGGGAGGGAATGTAATGTGTGAATCTAGATCGAAGGTAGTGTGGTCCTGAGGAGTGAATTATTCTGAAAGTGATGATCAGAATTTTAAACAGAACTCTTTTATGGATAGGGAGCCAGTGTAATGCTTCTAAGGCCGCCGATGCAGATGACCTACTGGGCCATTTGAGCACTAGACGTGCTGCTGCGTGTTGGACGATTTGTAGTTTGTATAAAACCGACTTATTGGCCCCTGCATACAGGCTGTTGCAGTAGTCCAATCTGGACGTGATTAGGGCCACAGCAACTGCCTGTCTGGCTGAGATGGGAAGTAAATCGAAAACCTTTTTGAGAGATTTTATGATATGGAAACAGGTTCCTGCGACTGCCAGTGATTGCTGTTTGAAGGATAATGTAGCATCAAATTTGATACCCAGATTTCTAACCACTTTTACTGTGTTTGGAGGCGGGGGAGTGTTAGCTGGCCACCAAATCTCGAGAGAGAAGGTGTTCCCTTGTCCTAGAGGAAGTATTTCCGTCTTTTCAGAGTTGCACTTTAGGTGGTTGATTTTCATCCACTGAAAAGTAGCCGTAAGACATGAGCGGAAGTTTTCTTCCGCCTGTGTGGTGTTTTTGTCTAGGACCAGAATTAACTGCGTATCGTCCGCATATGACATAGTCTCCATGTTGAATGACGATATCAAGCAAATCAGTAGGGTCATATAGGCATTGAAGAGCATTGGGCTAAGGATGGAGTCCTGAGGGACACCGGAAAGCAGGGGTTTTTCTTTTGACTTGTGTTGGCCAAGGGTGATAATTTGTCTGCGGTTCTGCAAAAACCCTTTAATCCAAGCCAGGGCTGTGTCGGAAATGCAATAAGATTCCAGACGATCTAGGAGGATGACATGTGAGACCATGTCGAATGCGGCCGATAGGTCTAATAGGACCAAGACCGCATTTTTTCCTTGATCCAGGGCGGCTTTGAGGGATTCAGCCGTATACAGTAGGGCTGATTCTGTTGAATGCTGGGATCTGAACCCAGATTGATTAGGGTGTAGGATTTTTGCTTCTTCGAGATAAGTTGTGAGTTGGGCATTAACAAGCTTTTCAGTGATCTTACTAAGGCATGGTAATAAGGAAATAGGTCGGAGGTTAGTGAGGGTAGTAGGATCTGCAAGTTGCTTCTTTTGTAGCGGCTTGAAGACTGCTGCAAGCTTCCATTCTGTAGGAATTATTGCTGTTGACAGGGAGGTGTTGATTATTTCGTTTATGATTGGATTTGCAATATCGATTAAGGCATGCAGGATCGAGGGGGACAGGGGTCAAAGGGGAGCCTGATTTAATAGCAAGGATTGCTTTGCGAGATTGGTCCAAACTAATCTGCTTGAAGGTTTGTAAAGTTGGTCTGTCTTTGCCTAAAACGATGTTGTTGGTGGCAGAGGGACAGAGAGGTAAGGTAAAGTCTTGTTGTAATATTTGGACTTTCTGTTCAAAATAGTCTGCTATGTTATTGCAGAGAGACTGTGAGGGAGGAATCTCTTGTTGCAGTGACTCTGGGTTGGTAAAAGCGTTGACTATCTTAAAGATAGTTTTTTAATTAGAGTATGCTTTTTGATTATTCAATGTCTTCCAATGTGCTGCACTTATTGTATCTCTGTATTGACTCCAAAGCGGAAGATATCGATTCATGATACCAATGCTGCAATAATGTTACAGAAAGAAATACATGAAATGATGGTCATAGACGAGGGTATCTTCGAAACATCTTCTCTTCTCATAGAGCACATTCCTACTGTTGATGATATGAAATGTGTATAAAAAGAGCTATGTGCTTTTATTATTCATTTATGTTTTGCTCTTGTTTCTAATTGTAGATAGTTAGCTCATGCTAACAGGCGGGTTTGTTAATACTGAAAGGCCCTTCTATCTGTATATCTTAGCATTCGCGAAACCATCTTGTAATCCGGACGCCATTTTGTTTTATAATCGAAACTGCTGCTTGGTTATTTTCGAGAAACGGTCTTTGGTAAGTTTCGTTTCCCAAGGTTGAGCTTTTCTTTCTGTAATTGCAAGTGTCCTTATTAGTGCATGCCTTTCCCATTAGATAGAGGCCTTCTCCCACCTGTCTGGTGGAGAGGATAGACCAGACGACCTTGGGCAGTAAGCGCGCCTTGAGACGCTCACGGGTGAGTAGCGCGCTTACAATTCCCTGATTGATTGATTGATTGAGTAGATAGCCTGTGCCCGGCTGCAGAATCGAAACTTATGTTCTGTACCCTCATTGTATTACGACACCTACCAGTGTTTTTTTCATAGTAGGCGGGTCTTTGTGGACTCTGCAATGTACATAATGTAATTTTATGCTTACAGGGTCCAGTCCCTCGACAGCCATCTCAGGAGGCTGGTCAGACTGGGCTCCGCTGCAGCGTAATATCAATAAATAATCTGGTTTGTATTCTCTACCGTCTGACTGACTCTTCATTTGTATGGAAGGCTGAGAGGTGGTCGTGAGTGACCTGAGTGGCTCTTTTCGGGTCACTTCCTTCAGAGGTATATTACCCAAGTATTTCTGTCCTGTAGGTAGAGACAGGACACAGTTTTGGAGTTAGGAGGTATATTACCCAGGTACTCAGGCCCTGTAGGTAGAGGCAGGTTCACATTGGAGTTAGGAGGTGTATTACCCAGGTATTCTAGTCCTGTAGGTAGAGAGAGGCCCCAGCTGTGGAGTTAAGAGGTATATCACCAAAGTATTTGGTTCCTGTAGGTAGAGACAGGCCATAGCTGTGGGGTTAAGAGGAATATTACCCAGGTATTCCGGCCCTGTATGTAGAGGCAGGTTCACTGTGGAGTTAGGAGGCATTTTACCAGGTTTTCTGGTCCTGTAGGTAGAGACAGACCTCTTGTGTGGAGTTAGGAGGTATGTTACCCAGGTATTCCGGCCCTGTTGGTAGAGGCAAGTTCACTGTGGAGTAAGTAGTTATATTACCAAGGTATTCTGGTCCTGTAGGTAGAGACAAGCCCCAGCTGTCGAGTGAGGAGGTATATAACCCGGACATTGTGGTCCTGTAGGTAGAGACAGCTGTGGAGTTAGGAGGTGTATTACCCAGGTATACTGGTCTTTTAGGTAGATATAGGCCTCTTCTGTGTAGGTAGGAGGTATATTCCCCAGGTATTCAGGCCCTTTGTGTAGAGGCAGATTCACTGTGGACTTATTACCCAGGTATTCTGCTCCTGTTTAACGGGACATTTCATAGGTATGGAGTTTGGGTAATGCTTGACTATAACACTTCTGTTGTTGAAGGCAAGAGCTCATTGCAGAGTTAGGAGGCATAGAACCCAGGTACTCTGTTCTTGTAGGTAGCTACAGGCCTCAGCTGTGTAGGAGGTATATTACCCAGGTATTCGAGTCCTGTATGATGAAACAGGTCATAGGTATGGAGTTAGGGGTATGCCTGAGTTTAACATTTCTGTAGGTAGAGGCAGGTGTCCCCTGTGCAGTTAGGAGGTATATTACCCAAGTATTTAGGTCATGTAGGTAGAGACACACCTTCATTGTGAAGTTAGGATGTATATTACTCAGATGTCCAGGTCTTGTAGGTAGAGGCAGGTGTGCTGTGGAGTTAGGAGGTATATTACCCAGGTGCTTTGGTCCTGTAGGTAGGCAGGCCTCAGCCGTTGGGTCAGGAGGTACATTACCCAAGTATTCAGGTTGTGTAGGTAGAAACAGGCCTCCACTGTAAAGTCAGGAGGTATATTACCCAGGTATTCGAGTCCTGTATGATGAAACAGGTCATAGGTATGGAGTTAGGGGTATGCCTGAGTATAACATTTCTGTAGGTAGAGGCAGGTGTCCCCTGTGCAGTTAGGAGGTATATTACCCAGGTTTTCAGGTTGTGTAGATAGAGACACACCTTCATTGTGAAGTTAGGATGTATATTACTCAGATGTCCAGGTCTTGTAGGTAGAGGCAGGTGTGCTGTGGAGGTAGGAGGTTTATAACTGTGATATTCAGGTCCTGTAGGTAGAGACAGGTGTGCTGTTGAGTTAGGACGTATATTACCCAGGTGCTTTGGTCCTGTAGGTAGACAGGCCTCAGCCGTTGGGTCAGGAGGTATATTGCCCAAATATTCAGGTTGTGTAGGTAGAGACAGGCCTCCACTGTAAAGTCAGGAGGTATATTACCCAGGTAATCCGGTATTGTAGGTAGAGACAGGCCTCCACTGTAAGGTCAGGAGGTATATTACCCAGGTAATCAGGTGTTGTAGGTAGAGACAGACCTCAGCTGTGGAATTAGGAGGTATATAACCCTGATATTAAGGTTCTGTTGGTAGAGACAGGTGCACTGTGGTGTTAGGAGGCATATATCCTATATATTTAGGTCCTGCAGGTAGCAACAGGTGCACTTGTATCCTGGTCCTGTATGATGAGACAGGTCATGGGTGTGGAGTTAGAGGTATGCCCGAGTATAACAGTTCTCTAGGTAGAGGCAGGCGTCCACTGTGGAGTTAACAGGTATATTACCCAGGTATTCCGGTCTTGTGGGTACCTATACGCCTCAGCTGTAGAGCTAGGAGGTATATTACCTAGGTGTTCAGGTCTTGTATAATGAGACAGTTCATAGATACGGAGTTAGGGGAATGCCTGAGTATAACATTTCAGTAGGTAGAGGCAGGCTTCCGCTGTGAACTTAGGATGTATATTACCCAGGTATTCAGGTCATGTAGGTAGAGACAGGTGCAGTGTGGAGTTAGGAGGTATATTGCTCAGGTATTCCAGTCTTATTGGTAGAGACAGGTGCAGTGTGGTGTGAGGAGGTATGTTGCCTAGGTATCATGGTCCTGTTGGCAGAGACAAGCCTCCACTTTGGAGTTGGGAGGTGTGTTACCCGTGTGTAATGGTCCTGTGGGAAGAGACAGGCCTCAGCTGTGGCGAGGAGGTATATTAGCCATGCATAGCATACGAGGTATATTACCCATGAATAGAGGGGAAGGCTTTATATGAATCAAACTAACACTGGCCCTGCAGCTTATGGTATCCAGTACACCATGGAAGAGGCCTTTGGTTCAACAAGGACTAACAACCTACAAATGTGCAGGTAAGCAAGCCTCAGAGTAGTGACATTGGCAGGTAAGCACACTCCCGTGAACTAATGTGAACACAGCTCTTCGAAGTTATCCTAAGAAGACAGCCTGCACTATACAAAATACCTAAATTAATACGTGTATCCCGTTTTATTACACAAGGAACCTCCCCTTATATTTCCAGCCCTTTAGCACTATCACCACACCATGTCGATGTGCCCCACAACTGATTAAAAAAGGGTTCTTCAAACCACACTTTGGAGGGCCCTCCACTGACCTTGCTAGACTCCGTGCAGGTTGGTCATTTGAATTGCCTCTTGGCCACCAACAGGACTTGAGGTTCAGTTCAGCCTTTTGATCCATCTGGGTCTGGATTGCAACTTGTGTTATGCACTCAACAGATCTAGTTGGGCGTCCATGGACAGACACCCGCATTTGGTCTCGCAAGCATCGGCTGAGCCTGGAATGCGCTTACCTGAATTTCGTGGGCGACACCACACTGCGTCCTGTGTCTATTTGATCACTTGTATGGCTTGGGCTGGTGCAGGCTGGAGTTAGCAACTGGCACTATGTTCCCCATCAGAGTTCCTAGTGGACATAGGGTCTCACTCCAGTCTCAGCCCGGGAAGAGTGTTTGTCATGGGGTTTTGGATCAATCTTGGTCTCCCTTCTCAATTAGTCCTTACAGGAGGTGTAACTTAACTCATAACCTCCAACCTGAGATGGCACTTTTTCCAATGGCAGCTGCATTGGTATCCCAATCCAACATGGAGAATTCATGTCCTGTTTGTTTCATTTCCTATTCCTGTAATATGGTCTTCTCTTCTAGCAGTATTTGAGGAGGCCTAGAGCAGTGGTGATATTTTTGGCTGCACATTCAATACACACCAGCCTATATTTTAGTGCCTGTAGTTTTGCTAAATTTTGTTTCTTTTTCAAGCTCCTCGCTTCTACTTTTCCTTGGACTACATCCTCTTACACTCAATTATTTTGACTGTTTAAGTGTCTATGCTTCTTCGATTCTCCAGCTTATCTTCAATCACATTCTTTCTTGTACTGGTTTCCCCTGGAGGTTTTTTGTGTGCCTTATTTCGTTTTTTCCTCAATCTGTGCCCATCTTTGGAGACACTTGTTATCTTCACATGGTTATACTGGGCGAGTGGCAAAGTGGCTACAGGATGGAGTTGCCTTTTCTTCTGGCAATCAAGGCATAGTAGAAACGTGTGGCTATTGTTGCCAACTATTGACAACTTGTCACTGGATTGTTTGCAGTTTTACTCCCCTTCAGCAATGATAGGAATCAAAATATAATTTAGGGACATTGGAACTGTAAGGTTGTTGCCTCTGGTTACCAAAGTAAGAGTCTTCCATTGTTCTGTGACACCACACCCATAACCAAAGGATCACCAGCACTTCCTGTAGTGTATTGTTGTCTTGTGGCACCTCTGTGCAGGCAAAAAACTGCTATGGTAGAAGGACATACAGTGTCCTCCTCCAGGGTGGCTCTAGTGCGACCACTGTGCTCCTGAGCCTCCTGTGAAAATGCTGTACCAATCCATTGTTTCTGGTTCGGGTAGCAAGATATAAAGTATATGCAACTCTACAATCTCTCCACATTGGCTTCAAGCAGGTGGATTTGAAGTTTGTTCTTCTAAGACATATAACCTCTTCAAGGTGCCAGTCAAGTCTTGGGTCACCACTGGAGCAGTCATGTTCCTCAGGGTCTATCAAAACCAGAAGGTACTTGTTGCTTGAGGTGGTCAGAGGACCTGTTGCCTGATAATATCAACTCCATCCTCTCCAAGAGTGCTCCCATCACTATGAGTTGGGCCAGAAGGGCCAACAGCTGGCTTCTGATCTCCCAGACAATGTTGAGTTGAAACGGCCAGGCAAAACACTCGATATTGTCACCCCTGCGTGGCCAGTACAAATGAAGGGCGAGACCTTCCTGGGTCTACCTTACCAAGATGTCCCACTAAAGTAACCTTGTTCACCAGATGCAAACGGAAATGTCTTTGGTAGTGGTTGATATTGAAGGTGCCCCCAGCCCATGCTCTGGAATGTTCTGCTCATTCACCCGCACCTGACTTTCCAGGTAGCAGGGGGTTGAAGACATTCCATCAAAACCTCTCAACAATAAAACCCATGTTGGACCAGTAAAATGAAGGAAAAGGATCTTGTATCTTCACCTCATAGTGTCCCGCCAGGGGAATTTCAGGAGCCAATATTGCCAAAAATGTCTGTTGGCAGTCAGAGACAACCAACCTCTAACTAGCCCCACATTCAACTGGTCGCCAGCTCACTGGACAACAGATCAACATCTCAGAGGACTTTGAAGTGCCTGGATGCTCCCTTGTCTCACATTGTCACAAAGGTTAGGTTGACAGTTCTCCGGACCTTCTTCTGTTGAAGAGCACCACGAAATGGAAACCTTTTCATTACACCCCGCTTTCACACACTTACACGGTGTCGCAGAAGGTTATTAGATGTATCCAGGATGACCTTGTGGTTGGTGACAATAATCTGCCTAAGAACCAAAAGTGCAAGAGGCAGTGCATTTGTATATTTTGGACTATACAATAACTGTGTAACACAACACAATTTATATATTCTCAGCAATCTGTTTGTGGTTTATTTTGCAAGGTGCTAAAGTCAAATGTTAGGCCTGAAATGATGGAGTTTGTTGAAACTCTGAAGGTGCCTTGTTTATGAGGGGTGTGCTGGAGTGCCTATTCACGGTTGTGCGCTGTGCATCTTCTGGCACTACTGCAGATGTGACGCCATCTCGGAAGAGAAGATGGCTTCCTGGCCCCAGCTGATCCTGTCCTCAGAGGTCCTTTGGAGGCACAGGCCCCTTGAGCATTTCCTGAGCCCTTGATAACCACTTCTGCCTCTGCCCTGGCCTAGTCTGGAATCTGTTCTTCAGTTGGCACAGAGATGCCCATGCATGAAGATTCACCATATAAGAGCATGCACCAGTCGGAACCTATCAGTAAAAAGTGCAAAGCTGTGATCATCCTGACAAAATGCATATTATGACCTCTGTGCAAACTGCAGTTTGCATAGGGATCAGAATGTAGTCCTTAAGTTGCAATCAGGGATCAGAATGTTGTCCTAAAGTTGTAATCAGGGTCTTAAATTCCCTCTAGGTCAGAGATTATTCAAATTGTGGGAGGGCCACGGTGGAGGGGGGGTAGGGCAGGGGCAGCTAAATTAATTACAGGGGGCCCGGGGACTGGCCTAGAGGAGCATCGTGCTGAAAGCAGTGCTGTGTTTTTGGTGAAAAAGTGGAAGTAAGCCACTGTGTAATGAGCCATCATTATTTCTTTCGTCATCCATGTCTTGGGTAGGAGAAGGTGTCAGAGGGGGCGGGGCTCCAAATAACCCTCAATGTCAATCAATCAAAGGTTTTATAGAGCGCACAGCTACTCTGGGAGTGTCCAGGTGCTACCCCGTCCCCCCCATTGCAGGTAAACGACATCTCAGTGGAGACCCGGCTGCACGTAGCATGTTGTTAATCATGTATCTGATGCCTCTTTAAAAGGGATTATCAGCATAAATGTAAAGCATAAATTATTAAATATTAAATAGAGCGGCCAATTTTATGAATTAATTGTGAAAAAATATGTTTGACGCCCTGGAGGGTCCCAATGATTTTTCGTTTTAAAACAAAGGGGGGGACGCGGCCTTACAAGCCCCACCCAGAGACTGGTCCTTGTACAGTTGGGGAAGAGCCAGTAACATAGCAACAGGGGCCCCTTTAAGACATGAGAAGATGAGCTCACACGTGGAGCTGTGTGTATGACTCCATCCCAACCCTACCGGTCCTCCAGCATCTCAGGTGTGTTGGAACCTTGAGAGGTTTACCTCGAGTATGCCTCTGGGGCAGGGGTCTTCAAAATGGGGGGGCCTCAAGTGATTGCAATTCATATCCTGGCTGGGAGAAGGTGTCAAAAGGGAAGGGACTCCAAATATTCTTCAAACCCCCCAGCTCCATTTCTAATAATCACACTGTGGGTACTTTTACACGTTAGTATGGCCCGCCTGACCAGAATAGTATGTTTGGCAATCATGTATTTGATTGCACTTTTAAAACGGTAACAGAACTTACCAGCAATGTTTAAATAAGTATAGACATATTTAAACATTGCCAGTTTAAAAGAATAATTGTGAATTTTTTTGAGGGGGGCCCTGATTTTTTTTTTCACTGAGGGGGGGCGTGGTATTAAAAAGTTTGAAGACCACTGCTCTAGTGGAACCTGCAGCGCTCCCCCTCCCCCCTACTGTGACTGAGACATTCATGTATCAGTGTGCACGAGGGGGCAGACGGGTCAGGCGGTGACCCCGTCATCGCGCCCGCCTGGAAAATTTAGGTCCGGCCAGCTCCCCTAGGAAGCACTCGGGTCAGCCGAGCCCTGCAGACCGCGTGCAACCCAGAGGATTTACGCTGCGCCACACTCGTGTTTCTGCTATCAGGTGATGTATCTTCACCTTTGACCCCTGACACTAGCTCAGAGGCTGTCAAGGACTAACTGTGAGGACTGTCACCTGCTCTGTGTGTGTGCGTGCGTGTGTCTTGCACACCACAGCTGCGTTCACTCACTGACGGCTGCTGACCTGGTAACCCAAGTACCCAGAAACACTTTCGTGTTCACAGAAGTCTGTCGAGCAGGAGGCTGTCGCCACCACCTTAGTTCTTCGGACTCTTTGCCAAGCGTTGTTTTATGCCATTGTCCTAACCATGACCTTTGTCAGTGGAGTGCCTAGTGCCCCCCCGCCCCCACACTAGTAGGAGTAATTTACTTGATGAGGTAGAACTACAGAAGCCCGCCTAGCCAGATTTTAAGTAGCACGTATTGCTTGGGGTGGGACATTTCTATCGCTCCAAGTTTTGGCAGATAAGAGATTCTCGCATGGGAGCCTCTAGTGATGAGCCCAGGGTCGAACTCTGCTTAAGATGGTGAGGCGATACAAGACCTCTGGTCTCCAGGTGATAAGTGAACCTCTAAGCCACATCTCACTCAACGCAGCACATGCCCACCTCTGCTCCAAGGTAAAAACTCCTTCACTTTACTTCACCGCTAGCTCGCACCCCCTTCAACCAAACCACCCAGCCATATTTCCAGTAGCTTAACTACTAGGCCAACTTAACCACTGTGTCACCTACAACCTAACAACCAGTTCACATCTGCTCCAACTTAATCACAAGACCACACGTCGTGCCTCCAACTTAACCACTACTTCACATCTCCTCCAGCTTAACCGCTACTCCACATCCCCGCCAGGTGAACACTAGCCCACATCTGCTCCACGAGAACCACTAGGCCACTTCTCCTCTAACTTAAGCGCTCCTTCAACTGACTTAACCACTAGACCACATCTCCTCCCGGTCAGCACGATGTCACTTCTCCTTAATCTTACCCACTAGATCCCATCTCCTTCCCTTCAGCGTAACCACTATTTCACACCTGCTCCAACTTAGCCACTAGAACACTGTTCCTACCTATGAACTCTACACCTACCCTGTTCTATCTTAAACCACTATTGCAACTTAACCACTGTCTCACATACAACCTAGCAACTGAGTCACATCTGCTTCAACTTAACCACAAGACCACATCTCCTTTCCCTCCAACTTAACAACTATTTCACATCGCAAGCATCTTAACTACTATACCATATCTCCTGCCCTCCAACTTAGCCATTATTTCACAGTTTCTCCATCTTAACTAGTAGAGTACATCTCCTCTAACTGATTACTAGGCCACACATACACCGTCTCAACCAGCAGTACGCATCTTTTCCACCTGAACCACTAAGACAGGTCTATTCCAATGTAACCACTCCATCAACTTACTTAACCACAAGACCACATCTGCCACTCAGCACAACACATTTCTCAAATTAACCAGTACACCACATCTCCTCCTCACCAGCTTAACCACTAATGCACATATGTTCCAGACAGCATCTGCATCAGACCACATCTGCATCAGACCACATCTCTTCCATCTCTTCCATCTCAGTAACCACATCAAATACCCTCCATTGTAGCCAGTAGACCAAGCGTGTTCCTGTACACCAACCTAATGGGTTCCAGGATGGGGTTGTAGATTTAGCATTCCTATAGAAATCAACGTCAAACTTTATCTGCAATTTTATCTTCCTCACATTTACTATCTCTAAGGGAAATGTAATCTAAATCAAACTTTTTAAAGTTCCACTTCCGGTTATGACTGTGATTTCACTGTGAGATGATGCGGCACGCGATCAGACGCTCTTAGTTGCTGCGTCCGGAGGCTTAGCCCAGACACTGGATGTTAGATCTACCGCCGCAGCTCTTGGAGAGTAGACCCTGGGACTTCTTGAATGTTTACTCCGCATGCTGGGCATCCGGTGGCTCTAGTAGTAGTAAATGACTCTACCTAGGAGTGGAATGTGATGGTGTTTCTGACAGGTCCTTGCCTCTAAAGCGGTGGAAGGGGTGTTGCCTCTGGAAAACCAATGGATTTCTGATTATCTTCAATTTCCTGAAGTTCTGAAGTCTTATCCATTCTGTTAATTGTTCTCTGCTGTCTGTCTGCTTAAGTTCCCTACTGTTTCCCAGAGCAAAGATGGCTAGGGTGTACCTAAGCCCTTGAAGCCCAAAAAATATATATATCTATGAATGCAATGAATGAAAGTGTCTGGCGTGTTGTAAATTCATCCAGTTTTCTCCGCCATAAAAAAACATTAAAGAATAGATCAAGGGTGAATGGTGTGAGTACCATTTCTGGGTGAGACTGAAGCCATGCTCTGTTCCATTTGTTTTTATGTACACAGGGGACATGCTCTCCCTGATAGATACCGCCGGCATGGCCCACTCTTCGGTGTTGGGCTGGTCTTCTCTGGTGGAACCAGGTTCTACCAAACTATCTGTCATTTTCTACTGGTGAACTTAGCCTCTTTATGCAAGTCGATGGCTGCACAGACAGCATGGTGAATATCAGTCCGGGGCACACCCTTATCACATTGGTACAGTTTTAAACCTCACCTTTGGCTGAGGCATGTGCACATTTCTGACTCCACCCAGGCAGAATGTTTCCCGCCGGTTCCTCTGTTGATGACGGGGTCCTGCTGCAGGATGTGCTGTGGTCCTTTAGGTGAAGACCAGTCGGAAGAGCTTGTTTCAGGAGTTTCCCAAATCCAGGTGAGTAGATACCACTCTCGGGCTACAGTTACAAGGGTTCCTGGGTCTGTGGGCGACCAGCGACCTCCCACCACGTTTTCCTAGTCTGGCGGACTGGCGGTGGATTAGTTGGAGGTTGGAGGAGCGAAGGCATCTGACTGTGGTGGAATGAAAGACCAGATTTTGCGGCTAGTGAAGGGCCTTGTCCTGGTAGACACAGATGGTGCAGAGAATTTGTCATTTGCTCCTCGACTTCTCTGGGAGCCAATGGAGGGCATTCGAGGCTGGTTTCATGTGCTCACTCTACTGAAGGCGTATGCACAGTCTGGCGACCATGTTTTGTAGTCTTTGAAGTAGATGTAGTTTGAATGTAGTGTAGATGATGGCCTAACTCCACATGTTAATGAGGTTCTTTGCTGGCATTGATTAGATTTTGTGTGCTAGTCCTCCATGACTTGTAGGCTTGCTGTTGGCTTTTGTCAGGAGGTGAGTGATGATGGCATGCTTCCTGGATTCATCGAAAAGTCCGCTGGAGAAGAGCGCAGTTATCACACTTGTGATGTTAGTTGCAAGTCAAGTGCCGGGAAGAACTGCTTCATTCAGCCAAGTGTGAGGCTTTGGTCTCTTGGGCTGTGCTGATCACCCAGGCCACTTCCACTGGTTCGAAGGTGAGAGAGCTATCTAGCATGAGGGAGATGGTCAGTACGGGCAAGGATACGTATGGTGGGGAATGGGCTTTTTGAGGTTGGAGTCTCAAAGAACATCAAGACAGTGTTTATGGGAGTTGCCTGGTGTGGACTTAATTGCTTGGCGGTTTGTCAGCTCTACATACATTTTAAAGAGTTTATTTTATTAAGGGCTTCACTGATACATTTGGAGACGTGGCCCTTCTTTTTATGGATTTATCATAGCACCTCCTGAATTTCTTGCAAAATTATTTTGCTGCTCACAGGCAGAAGTGGGCACCAACGTTGCTCCAGATTACATCATTTTTGTTCCATTGGAATCAATGGAGTGCTTGCATTTAACGTCCCTCCCACCAACAAAGCTTTCTGTACGGTGACATGATGGGAAGGTGTGAGTTGGTCGAGGATCTGTGACAGTAATTAGTATAGAACAGTAATTATTGTCCCATAATTGGCTGCTATCTGAACCTATGATAATATTACTCGTTCCTCGTGGGTCTATTCCTGTATTAATGCCCCAACAAGGAAGTGTGTTAGTATTAATTGACCCTAGTATACTTTATGCTGCTGTCAATTCCCCCAATTGCTGCTATTCCAGTAGTCACTGCTTCTACCAGGACTTATTACGCTATTAA
Source organism: Calotriton arnoldi (assembly GCA_963921515.1). Taxonomy (NCBI): domain Eukaryota; kingdom Metazoa; phylum Chordata; class Amphibia; order Caudata; family Salamandridae; genus Calotriton; species Calotriton arnoldi. The sequence continues at coordinate 1,900,883 of CAWUFW010002387.1, read as the reverse complement.
AGGCCCTGATCAATATCTAAGCGTGCATTGACCATATCAGGACAGATGCATGTATTAATTGCCCCACTTAGATCTTTGCTGTTATTAATTTCTCAAATCAAAAAATATTCAAATATTGTCACAATCAGGGTTTATGGTACTATTAATGGTCAACACTGAGTTATATGCCAGCAGGAATATATATGCCAATATATACACACTTCAACAATAAGGTTCACTTTAATCTGTGGCAGAATTGATGTCCCACCAAGACATGTGTCACTGTTAATCACCCTCATTAGAACTTACGTCACAACCAATGAACCCATAAGGATGTAGATCCGTTCTGCCCCTATAAATGCCCATCGTCAATGTGTTTGCTCATATTAACTGCCCCATCATCATATGCCAGGATAAATAGAAACTCCAACACAACCAATCTGTACCGGTCTGTGGCACGGCTCACATGGGGTACAGCGCTATATAAAACTCAATAAAGGAACCTCCATCTGAGGAGGAAGAGAAAAGAGGGCAAGAGACGGTGCCAGACGGGCGCATTGCGTCTGTAGAGCACTAAGAGGCTCCTAGACAAATACATGTTGCTGCACCACATATCTCTAGAACATTGTATGTTGGTAAGAGGCCGCATGGACGCCGGTGGTGTGAATGTTTGTGTTACCTTGTTCGCCTCCATAGGAGTAGCAAGAGCTGTGGCATTGCTGGGCAGCGAGGACTCGACGCTTAGGGATCTGTTGAGTATAGGGTTGCCTCTCTACCCAAAGACGAGGTAGAGCTTTATGGTAAGTGTGAATGAAGGGTACGTAGCGTTAATGATCCGGTACTGTCAAGACAAGTACGGCTGCTCTAGAGAAAAGAGTCATTTCTTTTATATGCTGTTGCTGATGAAGCAGCTGTTATTAAACTTTGACTTTGTGGTAACAAGGATGGTTTCTTCTGTCTCACATGCTCAGGTTCGTTTATGTATTTATTTGGACTTTTATATAGCATGAACATGACCCAGTAGGGTATCAGAGCGCTGTACAAACAACAGGTAAGTTATACATACAAAAAAAGGAATACGCAATCATCAAAACACTCAATCAGTAAATTTAAGCTCCGAATGTACCCTAGAAAGTAGTAAAGCAGAGTGGCTTCAGGGCTGCTCTTGAAGGAATTTATTCAGCAGACGCATTTTTGCTATGCTATCCCAAAAAGCACCAGTAACCACTGGATTAACCCCTAACCTTGGGCCCCGGAGTAGCGTCCTACTCACAGTGCAGCGCTGCAACCTCATCAGAGGAAGTAAGCACTATATACATGGAATTACAATGCAAGAATGCTGCTGCTGTGGAAGCTGGCGACAGAGGCCCCTAGTTTGGAGAATGGTGTACAGTGTGCACAGGAAGCGTTTATATAACAAGGTCATGGCAACTTTACATTCTGTTGGCAGACACATAGGCTTTTGTTACAAAACTGTGGTTTATCTATTAAAAGGCCCAGGTCAGCTTTACTCTGGACTGTCAGACCGACAGCATAGAATGAAACCCCTAGTCTAGTCTGGCCTCCAAATCTTGAATCTGGGCTTGTTGCAAGTCGCATAGAGATGGTAGGTGGTTGTCAGCCGGGGGCATGATGTTGAGCTCCACCAGCAGCCCAAAACTTAGCCCCTTGACCCCGCAAAATCTTCCTAATTCATCCCTGGGGACACGCAAACTTTGAACTAACCCAAGGGTGATGGCTACAAGGCTGCATGGCCACAGGAAGTCCTTGTGCAGGGGCCAGAGTGAGGCAGAGGCAACACAGCGAGTCCCTGTGGGAGCACACCACGCTTCCGGTCCTGGGCATTTCCGGTGCAAGAGGTGTGTCAGCCCAAGGGCTTCGTGGCTACAAACCTCGGATGCATGAGTCGCCATGCTGTCCTGATGGCATGGAGGTCGGTGGCCACCTCGAGGCGTCCTAGGCGCAACCCCGTTGTCTGTATGTTCCAGGGAGGGGCATTTTAGTGAAATGTTTGCTTTTAACTCTGAGTGTCGAATCGATCGAAATAATAAATAAGTTAGGCTATCAGGTCCTGCAGAGCTGATCCTAAGTCAAGGCCCCCCTATATCTCCCTTTTGGCTCCCTGGGGGGGTTTCAGACTTGATGTCTTTCTCCTCCTTGGAGTGGAAAAAGTGCCGAATGGAGGAGCCATCCCATCATTGCCCATGACTAGGGCCACCTCTGCACACAGGCCGTCCGCCATCTTTGATGGGCAGGTAGAGACCACCTCCAGCCAGTGGGTCCCCGGGGGTCCATATACCCCTCGCGCGAGCCGGGGGGCGCGCCAGGGTCTCACGGATTCCACAGCAGGCGCAGCCTCTTTTTACGAGGTTTATCCAGTCTTAATAGGTTGTTCTCGACCCATGAAGTCGGGTTTTCGTGTCCCCCACGGGCCTGCAGCTTGTTTGCACAGAGCCGTGTTGTTCCAGCTGTATTTTTAGCTGAAACGAGGCAATGGGATTCTCATAAAAAGCAAAATATTACAGCAGACGCGGCGGGACTGCGATAAAACACGACTTTATTGGACGCCATTTTCCAGACCTACAAGGGTGCACTGAATTGAGAGGCAAGACTCCGGCTCTTCTGAGGTCTTTTAAAAAAAATATCTTATAGTCAGAAATTCTGGAATAATGTAGGGGCCCGCCGTTGCCTGGGGAAATTATTTATTCATTTGTATACATGTTGTGTAGAACGCCGATATGGCAGATGTTCAATGCCTGCCACTGCCAGAAAAAACCTCCCCTCGCCCGCCACTTTGCCCCTACATCAGCCTCAACTATGAAGCACAAAGTACCCCAAACATTAAAGAAAAGCTCAGCACTTTTGGTGAGAGGGGAAGAAATGTGGGGGTGTGGGGTAGGTAAGGGATCAAATCCCTAAAGTAACAAGCATTGGCATAGCCAACAGGTCTCGACTTTGGGACCTTATGTGTTTCGCCAGAACTTTTGGCTATGTTGTAGAGCATTGTGGCTGCTGTGCATCATGTTGAAAAGTTATAATAAAAAGTGTTAAGCATTTTTGTTACCTTTATACAAACCAAGACGACATTATATACAACTGAACAACCTGATTAAAAAAAGATTTTAAGATAAAAAATGTCTTCTAGTTTTTTTGTACTTGCACTGCTGGCAACTTCTTCCTGCCTGTTCGTTATCAATTTTTTTGTTATGGGGCGAGCGTGACATAAATAACGGGGGAGTGGAGGTTGGAAAACAGTAATTTAATTAGAACGCGAGCAGCGGACGGACACTAGGGGAGAATCAACAGATGCCAGATTCCGAGGGCAGACTGACGTGATGATTAGGTGATGTTTAGGTGATGTTTAAGTGATGCTTAGGTGATGCTTAGGTGGTGCGCTGATGCAAAATGGTGGTGGTGAATGATGTTTGGTGCTCAGGTGGTGCCACTATATGGTGTGGATTGGAGGTACGTTGTGTATTGTGGAGTTAAAATATGTTGTTTGGTGTGTCAGTATGTGGTGTGTATTGGAAATGTGTGGAGTTGAATTGTGTGGCCTGGAACTGTGGTGTTGAGTGAAATTATGCTTAGTGAAATTGTGTCATGGTGTGGAGTGCATTTATGTTGATTGGTGGTATGTGGCATAGAGTGCATTTATGTGGAGTGTATTTATGTTGCATTGAGTAGAGTGTAATTATGTGGCGTGTAATTATGTGGCACAGTGGTATTATGTTGAGTGTATTTATGTTGCATTGAGTAGAGTGCAATTATGTGGCGTGTAATTATGTGGCACTGAGTGGTATTATGTGGAGTGTATTTATGTTGCATTGAGTAGAGTGTAATTATGTGGTGTGTAATTATGTGGCACAGTGGTATTATGTTGAGTGTATTTATGTTGCATTGAGTAGAGTGTAAATATGTGACGTGTAATTATGTGGCACTGAGTGGTATTATGTTGAGTGTATTTATGTTGCATTGAGTAGAGTGTAAATATGTGGTGTGTAATTATGTGGCACTGAGTGGTATTATATGGAGTGTATTTATGTTGAATTGAGTAGAGTGTAATTATGTGGCACTGTGTGGTATTATGTGGAGTGTATTTATGTTGCATTGAGTAGAGTGTAATTATGTGGCTTGTAATTATGTGGTACTGAGTGGTATGTGGGGTGTATTTATGTTGCATTGAGTAGAGTGTAATTATGTGGCGTGTAACTATGTCACACTGAGTGGTATTATGTGGAGTGTATTTATGTTGCATTGAGTAGAGTGTAATTATGTGGTGTGTAATTATGTGGCACAGTGTTATTATATGGAGTGTATTTATGTTGCATTGAATAGAGTGTAATTATGTGACGTGTAATTATGTGGTACTGAGTGGTATTATGTGGAGTGTATTTATGTTGCATTGAGTAGAGTGTAATTATGTGGTGTGTAATTATGTGGCACTGAGTGGTATTATGTGGAGTGTATTTATGTTGTAATGAATACAGTGTAATTGTGATGTGTGATTATGTGGTACTGAGTGGTATTATGCGGAGTGTATTTATGTTGCATTGAGTAGAGTGTAATTATGTGGTGTGTAATTATGTGGTACTGAGTGGTATTATGTGGAGTGTATTTATATTGCATTGAGTAGAGTGTAATTATGTGGCGTGTTATTTTGTGCCACTGAGTGGTATTATGTGGAGTGTATTTATGTTGCATTGAGTAGAGTGTAATTATGTGGTGTGTAATTATGTGGCACAGTGTTATTATATGGAGTGTATTTATGTTGCATTGAATAGTGTAATTATGTGACGTGTAATTATGTGGTACTGAGTGGTATTATGTGGAGTGTATTTATGTTGCATTGAGTAGAGTGTAATTATGTGGTGTGTAATTATGTGGCACTGAGTGGTATTATGTGGAGTGTATTTATGTTGTAATGAATACAGTGTAATTGTGATGTGTGATTATGTGGTACTGAGTGGTATTATGTGGAGTGTATTTATGTTGCATTGAGTAGAGTGTAATTATGTGGTGTGTAATTATGTGGTACTGAGTGGTATTATGTGGAGTGTATTTATATTGCATTGAGTAGAGTGTAATTATGTGGCGTGTTATTTTGTGCCACTGAGTGGTATTATGTGGAGTGTATTTATGTTGCATTGAGTAGAGTTTAATTATGTGGCATGTAATTATGTGGCACTGAGTCGTATTATGTGGAGTGTATGTTGCATTCAGTAGAGTGTAATTATGTGGTGTGTAATTATGTAGCACTGAGTGGTATTATTTGGAGTGTATGTTGCATTGAGTGCAGTGTAATTATGTAGCATATAATTATGTAACTCTGAGTGGTATTATGTGGAGTGTATTTATGTTGCATTGAGTAGAGTGTAATTATGTGGCGTGTAATTATGTGGCACTGAGTGGTATTATGTGGAGTGTATTTATGTTGCATTGATTAGAGTGTAATTATGTGGCGTGTAATTATGTGGTCCTGAGTGGTATGTGGAGTGTATTTATGTTGCATTGAATAGAGTGTAATTGTGACGTGTGATTATGTGGTACTGCGTGGTATTATGTGGAGTGTATTTATGATGCATTGAGTAGAGTGTAATTACGTGGTGTGTAATTATGTGGTACTGAGTGGTATTATGTGGAGTGTATTTATATTGCATTGAGTAGAGTGTAATTATGTGGCGTGTTATTTTGTGGCACTGAGTGGTATTATGTGGAGTGTATTTATGTTGCATCGAATAGAGTGTAATTATGTGACGTGTAATTATGTGGTACTGAGTAGTATTATGTGGAGTGTATATATGTTGCATTGAGTAGAGTGTAATTATGTGGTGTGTAATTATGTGGCACTGAGTGGTATTATGTGGAGTGTATTTATGTTGCATTGAATAGAGTGTAATTGTGACGTGTGATTATGTGGTACTGCGTGGTATTATGTGGAGTGTATTTATGATGCATTGAGTAGAGTGTAATTACGTGGTGTGTAATTATTTGGTACTGAGTGGTATTATGTGGAGTGTATTTATATTGCATTGAGTAGAGTGTAATTAGGTGGCGTGTTATTTTGTGGCACTGAGTGGTATTATGTGGAGTGTATTTATGTTGCATTGAGTAGAGTGTAATTATGTGGCGTGTAATTATGTGGCACTCAGTGGTATTCCACTTAATATTGACAAATTTATCCATTAGTTCAGACATTTGCGTTTTACAAACTGAAATCTTTCTGGCCAATATTTTCCTAACGTTTTAAGTGTAACTAAAACAAGCAAAATTAGGCGCATCTAAACACACATACAAGGGAATTGGGCTAGTCTTTTTATTATGTTATTCAGGATTCTACCTTTAGTTAAGAAAGGGGAAAAAACAATCGCCTAATGTATTACGATTAGTTATTTAGTGAGCAGTAAAATTATAAGTCAGCTGCTAAGTGCAGCCATTACAGGGATGTGCTAATGGATGCTGCATAAGTATCCTTCCGCAGCTCCGGTAAAACTGTTGTGGTGAACTACTTCCAGATAAGCGAATACTGAGCTAGTAAGGTGCTCCTAGTGAGTCACTACAATCTGTAAGAAAACTCTGCTTTCCAACCTTTAACTGAGCCCCAGACGGGCAACGCGCTATATTGTGCAAATGTTCAAATAAACCAAAGCCGAAAACAAATAAATAAGCTGAAGAGATATCTCGGTGTGTTGGGCGCCTGCTGCAGACAGCCAATGGTTAACAGTTTGCAGGTTAGAATTTCGGTAAAGGCGACTTAGCCCTTCATCCTTGTGCTCTTGATAACATGAGTGGCAGTAAGTTGGGTGGAAACACCTCGCACGTAAGAGCAAAGGCTTGGTCCAGTCTGTGAAAGGCGCTATATAAGCACATACCATTATTAAATGGAATAATTGACCTAACGCACCAGACATCAGACCAGCAGGGCTTCCATCCAAGATACCACAGTGGGTCAATGCACCTATCGCTGAAATCGGTGAACAACCCGCAGATCACAGATTAAAAGTTTGTGCTGGCCCGGGCACTGCCTTTCTGAAGTAAACAAAATGAATATTATAGAGATGGATAACACCACCACCAGTTATTCACAGCTGTGATAAGAAACCTAGCGACAGAAAAAGCAGCGCTATTTACAGGAGAAACGAAACAGGACCAGTTGCGTTCAAAATGAAATGCAACATTAAGAATTAACATTAACCCTTTCCGTGCTCATGACGAGCTCAGCTCGTCATGCTGCGCGGTAGCGCTGTGCGCATGACGAGCTGAGCTCGTCACGACCCCACCCGCGATCGGAATGTCCAGCATACGAGCGGAATTCCGATCGTGGTCAAGGGGTTAATGCAGAGTAGGACACGCTCCACTAATTCTAGCACTGCAAGTACACCATAGCAACAAATGAAGGAGCTCGAGCAGGCTGGAATCATGGAAATAAACAAATGGTGGGAAAGTGACACTTTAAACCAGCGCGACCAGCGCTGACCACCATCTGTTTCCAATTAACGTGACCGCGAGACGCGGGCGCGATAATTGGAAACAGATGGCGCTGCTGCTCGCTCCCGAGCACCCTGGGCCAGGGGACAGAGAAGGCGGGACATGCACCCGCCTTGGACCAATTGCGTGCTGTCTTTCTTTGAAAGACGCATGCACAGGCCAATTGCGGGTTAATAAAAAAAAAGCACACGCACGAGCCTTTGTTCAGAGTTCAAAAGCCCTTACTAAAAGCCTCGCAGAGCATCGCATGCGCGCTGGCTCAGGCGAGACCTAAAAAGGATATCAAAGTCCTGTTTACTTTCAGTAGCTGCTGAAGTCTCATGACCTCTTTGAGTGGGGCAGCAAGGGTAGTACCAAAAGGCAAAACAAGAATTTGCAATGCAATCGGTCTCTCCTTTGGGACCTTATATGTATTTAGCTATGCAGCACATTAGCCTGGGTGCTCAAACAACTACTGTTCTTTAACATGGAGGGAAAGTAAGCACCAAACTGCGTGACATGCCAGGTATGGGAACACATGGAGAGAAATATTGCCTTTCAGCGGGAAATGGTATAGTCCAAAGCTCTGTTTTTAATATAAAATTAGGGCCTTCGGTGGTCATATCACTAAAAATACAAGATTTGAAAAAAATATTATTGTCTACAGGTGCTCGTGGAAGACAATTTCTATGGACTGGAATCTAGAGAATGCTAAAGTGATTCTGGTATTTTACTGACCTCTGCTGGTCGTTTTCTATCAAGAAAGTTAAATAGAGGCAGTTGCCAGAAAAATAAGAAAAGGAAAGTCCCTCAGCAGAAAGCAATTCTGGTATTTTACTGACCTCTACTGGTCGTTTTCTATCAAGACAGTTAAATAGAGGCAGTTGAACAGAAAAAAAAAGTCTCTAAGCGGAAGTAGACAAGTCCTAGGGCTGATCTCCAGAGTCCACAAAGTACATACACATATAAGTATATACTAAAGTATATACAAGAGGTCTCGAATGCTCGACCTAAAAAGGCCAAAAGGCAGGGGTATCAAAGGCAAACCAGCGGTAGTAGCTTCTACTCATGGCTGCCTCTAAATGATCATGCCTGTGTCACCCTGCAGAGTCCTTATGTTAAAAGGAGGAGGCTGCTCTCTTGTTTATCATTTTCTGAGCTGTCAGAGCCCTTGGTGTCTAGTCTCTGAGTTTGAGAAAGAGTGAAAACTCTCCAGAACAGTTCTGAGCCTGCCCATCTGGACACAACTGTCCGGCAGGGGTGTAACACAGGCCACTGCCGCCCTGCGGTGCAGGACGGGCAACCCTTCAGGGGCCCACAAACCCTTCAGAGGGGTCCCATTCTGCCTAAGGTCTATAAATAGTTGTGAGATAATGGTGACTCAGGGGCCTCTCTTCACATTCTCCGGGGGTGGGTGGGGGCATCATTTTAGGTTACACCACTGCCTTCTGTGATAAGCCCCTCCCACTCAGAACATGTAAACCTTGAAGAATGCTCTTAGTCAGCTGAGATGCCGAACATTTCTTACCAGAGATGGGCTGACATGTAAGGGCATTGGGAAACTTTTAAGCTGGCCCTTTCCATCTGAAATTCTATGGACCTGTCCTTCAATCTGGATTTGTAGAGCGCTGTTAATAACCCTTGAGTATCCAGGCGCTGCAATTCGAATGTCAAGCACTGCATGACGTGTCTGACCCCGCGCCAGCCCCATCTGCCTTGCAGAGGCCTCAAAATATGTCAGAAGCCTCCTGATGTTTTACTAGTTTGGTGGTTTTAAGAGCACCTGGGTTGGTTCCCCTGCACTGTCTACCGCTGCGCTGGCGCCCAAACAGGTTCCACCACCCTACACTTCCAGCTTCCAGACACCACCCAGGGCCTTTAAGCGACACTCAGTAACAAGGCCCTCATAGCCAAAATGTGTTTACATCACAGCCCTTCCTCTGCACCCCCCAAAGCCATTTGTCCAAACAGAGTTGGCACCCGAGTAGGCCATGTGCAGGTAGAGTCTGGCGGAGTTCACCTCTCCCCCACCCCCAGTTTGTCTCCCCTGGTGGTATGTAACAACATGCTCAGTGGGAGAAATGTCTTCTTGGCCTAAGTCCAAGGCCAGAACAGACAAAGAAACCATGTTTGCCTCTGGGGCCCTTTTGACAAACAATATAAAAACGTCAACATTAATGATTAATGTCGGGCCGGGGCATTGCCTACTCCTGCCAAAAATGTGAAGGAGCCTGTTCCAGTGTAGCTTAACTGCGGATAGTGAGAGGAAGTGACTTATTTAGCACTGGTGTCTCCATAGGATGAGGTAAGGCCGCAGCCTTGAGGGGCCACCACTAGGTGGCACCAAGCTACAAGAAAACTGCCAGAGAACTGCCTTTTTATTCTTAAATTGAAAAATCTTGAGCAGCAAAATGGTACTTTGCAGGGCACGCAACATCTTTGTATCGTTCTTGGCAACATGGACATTACCAGTGTAAAGGCTTTTCTGGTGTTAGAGTGGGTTAACCTGTTAGTAGACTGAGGCAAATTGGCCTCTTTGATGCCAGCTTCAGGGTGTTGGGCCAGTAGGAGAAGGCAGAGCATTGCAGACTCAAAGCACTTCTTCTGACTTAGGGAAGACTCTGGATAGAGTAGTGAGAGGTCAGGGCGAGGACTTTCAGGACCCGCACCAAGACCTTCACACCTGTCACCACCTCCTTCACAACAATCGTGGTTAGATCTTTCCAGGCGATGGCGTCATTAGTGATCTGCATTTGGGATGGGCTCTCGTTGGCCCATTGGGGGGACGTGTGCATACTTGTATGGTTGGCCCTTCGACACTTGGATTTACGACACTCGTGCACGTCACTAGCATAGGGCTGGTGACTGGATCCAATCACTTGAGAGCCACAGGTGATGGGAAGCATTTCTGCCTTCTCCAAGGGTTCTCCTGTCTCCTGCGTATTTCACATTACGGATATTTTAAAACAAGAACATACTAGAGAGCACCAGAGCTCTCTAGATCCGCAGGGGTTTAGGCGATGACCCTAGGTTGTCTTCATCTAATGGGGCGGTACTTACTTTCATGGCATCTTTTTACAATATTTATTTATTTAGAGCTTTATATAGCGCGGACAAGACCCTTTCGTGTGACAGAGCGCTTTACAAGAATAACAAAGGAAGGGATGACACACAAACATAGTATTAGTCAGGTGGACAAAATTTACATAAGCAAATGGTAAGAAGAGAGGTAAGAACACATAGTCAATCATGAGTACCGGCATGAGCTGTCAGAATGGTGTGTAGCTGGCTGGGAAAACGCAGGCAAAACAACGCAGATCTCGTGGTATGGGCGAAGGCGTGACAAGAAGCAACGCCAGACAGGCAGGAAAGAGTCACTCCTGAGGAGAGGGAGGTATGTCCCCAGTGTGAGAGGAATTTGTTGGATAGTAGAGTTTTTACTTCTTTCCTGAAGATGGACATTACACATATTTACAGTCTGAATCACAATGAAATTGTCTTATTTCAACAGAATCATGTATTTTCTTGTCAAGTGTCAAAGCCGGGATTGGAACCCAGGGCTCAAGGTTGTAAGGTCGTAAATGTACCATTAGAGCACAGTTCCTTTATTTATATGTATTTTTTTAATTAAATATACTCTCCAAAATGGCATTACTTGCCAGTTTCACGCTGATGAGTTGCAGCTGTCCATCAAGGTGCATGGGCCCCAAGCAGATTCGTCGAAGCATTCGCGAAAAGCAGACGGTAACTACGGAACAATGTACATTTTATACTGTAAGGCAGTTTGCTGATGACAATAAATATATTACATACATGGACAGCTGGAGATCGACAGACAGAGGTGATGGTGTGATTCCTGTAGACGGACGCTACTGGGAGTCCATACCTCTCCATCATGAGGATCCATACCTGCTTTGAAGGAAAAGGCTGAACATCTCCGGGCTTGGCTGGATGCCAGTCTAGCCTTCAAAACCCAAATAGATGCGCCATTGGGTGAAGATGCTCCAGTAGGTGCCATGGAGTAACCGTGTGACTGTGGTCGATTAGGTGACCACCTCCAAGCTCTTCTACGGCAGTGACTTGCGTGGAGGTTCACATCTCACGCAATCCAATACCTGCCAGGAGCCCACAATGATGCTCTCTTCGAATGAGGGGGCGGTCAGCGCTGACCGCGCTTCCAAGACAGGAAGGTGAGACTGTCAGACTAGCAGTGACGTGGGTGGAGGTTCACATCTCACGCAATCCAATACCTGCAAGGAGCCCACAATGATGCTGTCTTCGAATGAGGGGCGGTCAGCGCTGACCGCGCTTCCAAGACAAGAAGGTGAGACTGTCAGACTAGCAGTGACGTGGGTGGAGGTTCACATCTCACGCAATCCAATACCTGCAAGGAGCCCACAATGAGGGGCGGTCAGCGCTGACCGCGCTTCCAAGACAAGAAGGTGAGACTGTCAGACTAGCAGTGACTTGCGTGGAGGTTCACATCTCACGCAATCCAATACCTGCAAGGAGCCCACAATGATGCTGTCTTCGAATGAGGGGGCGGTCAGCGCTGACCGCGCTTCCAAGACAAGAAGGCGAGACTGTCAGACTAGCAGTGACGTGGGTGGAGGTTCACATCTCACGCAATCCAATACCTGCAAGGAGCCCACAATGATGCTGTCTTCGAATGAGGGGCGGTCAGCGCTGACCGCGCTTCCAAGACAAGAAGGTGAGACTGTCAGACTAGCAGTGACGTGGGTGGAGGTTCACATCTCACGCAATCCAATACCTGCAAGGAGCCCACAATGAGGGGCGGTCAGCGCTGACCGCGCTTCCAAGACAAGAAGGTGAGACTGTCAGACTAGCAGTGACGTGGGTGGAGGTTCACATCTCACGCAATCCAATACCTGCCAGGAGCCCACAATGAGGGGCGGTCAGCGCTGACCGCGCTTCCAAGACAAGAAGGTGAGACTGTCAGACTAGCAGTGACTTGCGTGGAGGTTCACATCTCCCGCAATCCAATACCTGCAAGGAGCCCACAATGATGCTGTCTTCGAATGAGGGGGCGGTCAGCGCTGACCGCGCTTCCAAGACAAGAAGGTGAGAGTGTCTGACTAGCAGTGACGTGGGTGGAGGTTCACATCTCACGCAATCCAATACCTGCAAGGAGCCCACAATGAGGGGCGGTCAGCGCTGACCGCGCTTCCAAGACAAGAAGGTGAGACTGTCAGACTAGCAGTGACGTGGGTGGAGGTTCACATCTCACGCAATCCAATACCTGCAAGGAGCCCACAATGAGGGGCGGTCAGCGCTGACCGCGCTTCCAAGACAAGAAGGTGAGACTGTCAGACTAGCAGTGACTTGCGTGGAGGTTCACATCTCACGCAATCCAATACTTGCCAGGAGCCCACAATGAGGGGCGGTCAGCGCTGAACGCGCTTCCAAGACAAGAAGGTGAGACTGTCAGACTAGCAGTGACGTGGGTGGAGGTTCACATCTCACGCAATCCAATACCTGCAAGGAGCCCACAATGAGGGGCGGTCAGCGCTGACCGCGCTTCCAAGACAGGAAGGTGAGACTGTCAGACTAGCAGTGACGTGGGTGGAGGTTCACATCTCACGCAATCCAATACCTGCAAGGAGCCCACAATGATGCTGTCTTCGAATGAGGGGGCGGTCAGCGCTGACCGCGCTTCCAAGACAGGAAGGTGAGACTGTCAGACTAGCAGTGACTTGCGTGGAGGTTCACATCTCACGCAATCCAATACCTGCCAAGAGCCCACAATGAGGGGCGGTCAGCGCTGACCGCGCTTCCAAGACAAGAAGGTGAGACTGTCAGACTAGCAGTGACGTGGGTGGAGGTTCACATCTCACGCAATCCAATACCTGCAAGGAGCCCACAGTGAGGGGGCGGTCAGCGCTGACCGCGCTTCCAAGACAGGAAGGTGAGACTTTCAGACTAGCAGTGACGTGGGTGGAGGTTCACATCTCACGCAATCCAATACCTGCAAGGAGCCCACAATGTTGCTGTCTTCGAATGAGGGGCGGTCAGCGCTGACCGCGCTTCCAAGACAAGAAGGTGAGACTGTCAGACTAGCAGTGACGTGGGTGGAGGTTCACATCTCACGCAATCCAATACCTGCAAGGAGCCCACAATGAGGGGGCGGTCAGTGCTGACCGCGCTTCCAAGACAAGAAGGTGAGACTGTCAGACTAGCAGTGACTTGCGTGGAGGTTCACATCTCACGCAATCCAATACCTGCAAGGAGCCCACAATGATGTTGTCTTCGAATGAGGGGCGGTCAGCGCTGACCGCGCTTCCAAGACAAGAAGGTGAGACTGTCAGACTAGCAGTGACGTGGGTGGAGGTTCACATCTCACGCAATCCAATACCTGCAAGGAGCCCACAATGAGGGGCGGTCAGCGCTGACCGCGCTTCCAAGACAAGAAGGTGAGACTGTCAGACTAGCAGTGACTTGCGTGGAGGTTCACATCTCACGCAATCCAATACCTGCAAGGAGCCCACAATGATGCTGTCTTCGAATGAGGGGCGGTCAGCGCTGACCGCGCTTCCAAGACAAGAAGGTGAGACTGTCAGACTAGCAGTGACGTGGGTGGAGGTTCACATCTCACGCAATCCAATACCTGCAAGGAGCCCACAGTGAGGGGCGGTCAGCGCTGACCGCGCTTCCAAGACAAGAAGGTGAGACTGTCAGACTAGCAGTGACGTGGGTGGAGGTTCACATCTCACGCAATCCAATACCTGCAAGGAGCCCACAATGAGGGGCGGTCAGCGCTGACCGCGCTTCCAAGACAGGAAGGTGAGACTGTCAGACTAGCAGTGACGTGGGTGGAGGTTCACATCTCACGCAATCCAATACCTGCCAAGAGCCCACAGTGAGGGGCGGTCAGCGCTGACCGCGCTTCCAAGACAGGAAGGTGAGACTTTCAGACTAGCAGTGACGTGGGTGGAGGTTCACATCTCACGCAATCCAATACCTGCCAAGAGCCCACAGTGAGGGGCGGTCAGCGCTGACCGCGCTTCCAAGACAGGAAGGTGAGACTTTCAGACTAGCAGTGACGTGGGTGGAGGTTCACATCTCACGCAATCCAATACCTGCAAGGAGCCCACAATGATGCTGTCTTCGAATGAGGGGCGGTCAGCGCTGACCGCGCTTCCAAGACAAGAAGGTGAGACTGTCAGACTAGCAGTGACGTGGGTGGAGGTTCACATCTCACGCAATCCAATACCTGCAAGGAGCCCACAATGAGGGGGCGGTCAGCGCTGACCGCGCTTCCAAGACAGGAAGGTGAGACTGTCAGACTAGCAGTGACGTGGGTGGAGGTTCACATCTCACGCAATCCAATACCTGCCAAGAGCCCACAGTGAGGGGCGGTCAGCGCTGACCGCGCTTCCAAGACAGGAAGGTGAGACTTTCAGACTAGCAGTGACGTGGGTGGAGGTTCACATCTCACGCAATCCAATACCTGCCAAGAGCCCACAGTGAGGGGCGGTCAGCGCTGACCGCGCTTCCAAGACAGGAAGGTGAGACTTTCAGACTAGCAGTGACGTGGGTGGAGGTTCACATCTCACGCAATCCAATACCTGCCAAGAGCCCACAGTGAGGGGCGGTCAGCGCTGACCGCGCTTCCAAGACAGGAAGGTGAGACTTTCAGACTAGCAGTGACGTGGGTGGAGGTTCACATCTCACGCAATCCAATACCTGCAAGGAGCCCACAATGATGCTGTCTTCGAATGAGGGGCGGTCAGCGCTGACCGCGCTTCCAAGACAAGAAGGTGAGACTGTCAGACTAGCAGTGACGTGGGTGGAGGTTCACATCTCACGCAATCCAATACCTGCAAGGAGCCCACAATGAGGGGCGGTCAGCGCTGACCGCGCTTCCAAGACAGGAAGGTGAGACTGTCAGACTAGCAGTGACGTGGGTGGAGGTTCACATCTCACGCAATCCAATACCTGCCAAGAGCCCACAGTGAGGGGGCGGTCAGCGCTGACCGCGCTTCCAAGACAGGAAGGTGAGACTTTCAGACTAGCAGTGACGTGGGTGGAGGTTCACATCTCACGCAATCCAATACCTGCCAAGAGCCCACAGTGAGGGGCGGTCAGCGCTGACCGCGCTTCCAAGACAGGAAGGTGAGACTTTCAGACTAGCAGTGACGTGGGTGGAGGTTCACATCTCACGCAATCCAATACCTGCAAGGAGCCCACAATGAGGGGCGGTCAGCGCTGACCGCGCTTCCAAGACAGGAAGGTGAGACTTTCAGACTAGCAGTGACGTGGGTGGAGGTTCACATCTCACGCAATCCAATACCTGCAAGGAGCCCACAATGATGCTGTCTTCGAATGAGGGGCGGTCAGCGCTGACCGCGCTTCCAAGACAAGAAGGTGAGACTGTCAGACTAGCAGTGACGTGGGTGGAGGTTGACATCTCACGCAATCCAATACCTGCAAGGAGCCCACAATGATGCTGTCTTCGAATGAGGGCGGTCAGCGCTGACCGCGCTTCCAAGACAAGAAGGTGAGACTGTCAGACTAGCAGTGACGTGGGTGGAGGTTCACATCTCACGCAATCCAATACCTGCAAGGAGCCCACAATGAGGGGCGGTCAGCGCTGACCGCGCTTCCAAGACAAGAAGGTGAGACTGTCAGACTAGCAGTGACGTGGGTGGAGGTTCACATCTCACGCAATCCAATACCTGCCAGGAGCCCACAATGAGGGGGCGGCCAGCGCTGACCGCGCTTCCAAGACAAGAAGGTGAGACTGTCAGACTAGCAGTGACTTGCGTGGAGGTTCACATCTCCCGCAATCCAATACCTGCAAGGAGCCCACAATGATGCTGTCTTCGAATGAGGGGGCGTTCAGCGCTGACCGCGCTTCCAAGACAAGAAGGTGAGAGTGTCTGACTAGCAGTGACGTGGGTGGAGGTTCACATCTCACGCAATCCAATACCTGCAAGGAGCCCACAATGAGGGGGCGGTCAGCGCTGACCGCGCTTCCAAGACAAGAAGGTGAGACTGTCAGACTAGCAGTGACGTGGGTGGAGGTTCACATCTCATGCAATCCAATACCTGCAAGGAGCCCACAATGAGGGGGCGGTCAGCGCTGACCGCGCTTCCAAGACAAGAAGGTGAGACTGTCAGACTAGCAGTGACTTGCGTGGAGGTTCACATCTCACGCAATCCAATACTTGCCAGGAGCCCACAATGAGGGGCGGTCAGCGCTGAACGCGCTTCCAAGACAAGAAGGTGAGACTGTCAGACTAGCAGTGACGTGGGTGGAGGTTCACATCTCACGCAATCCAATACCTGCAAGGAGCCCACAATGAGGGGCGGTCAGCGCTGACCGCGCTTCCAAGACAGGAAGGTGAGACTGTCAGACTAGCAGTGACGTGGGTGGAGGTTCACATCTCACGCAATCCAATACCTGCAAGGAGCCCACAGTGAGGGGGTGGTCAGCGCTGACCGCGCTTCCAAGACAGGAGGGTGAGACTTTCAGACTAGCAGTGACGTGGGTGGAGGTTCACATCTCACGCAATCCAATACCTGCAAGGAGCCCACAATGATGCTGTCTTCGAATGAGGACCGGTCAGCGCTGACCGCGCTTCCAAGACAAGAAGGTGAGACTGTCAGACTAGCAGTGACGTGGGTGGAAGTTCACATCTCACGCAATCCAATACCTGCAAGGAGCCCACAATGAGGGGGCGGTCAGTGCTGACCGCGCTTCCAAGACAAGAAGGTGAGACTGTCAGACTAGCAGTGACTTGCGTGGAGGTTCACATCTCACGCAATCCAATACCTGCAAGGAGCCCACAATGATGTTGTCTTCGAATGAGGGGCGGTCAGCGCTGACCGCGCTTCCAAGACAAGAAGGTGAGACTGTCAGACTAGCAGTGATGTGGGTGGAGGTTCACATCTCACGCAATCCAATACCTGCAAGGAGCCCACAATGAGGGGGCGGTCAGCGCTGACCGCGCTTCCAAGACAAGAAGGTGAGACTGTCAGACTAGCAGTGACTTGCGTGGAGGTTCACATCTCACGCAATCCAATACCTGCAAGGAGCCCACAATGATGCTGTCTTCGAATGAGGGGGCGGTCAGCGCTGACCGCGCTTCCAAGACAAGAAGGTGAGACTGTCAGACTAGCAGTGACGTGGGTGGAGGTTCACATCTCACGCAATCCAATACCTGCAAGGAGCCCACAGTGAGGGGGCGGTCAGCGCTGACCGCGCTTCCAAGACAAGAAGGTGAGACTGTCAGACTAGCAGTGACGTGGGTGGAGGTTCACATCTCACGCAATCCAATACCTGCAAGGAACCCACAATGAGGGGCGGTCAGCGCTGACCGCGCTTCCAAGACAGGAAGGTGAGACTGTCAGACTAGCAGTGACGTGGGTGGAGGTTCACATCTCACGCAATCCAATACCTGCCAAGAGCCCACAGTGAGGGGCGGTCAGCGCTGACCGCGCTTCCAAGACAGGAAGGTGAGACTTTCAGACTAGCAGTGACGTGGGTGGAGGTTCACATCTCACGCAATCCAATACCTGCCAAGAGCCCACAGTGAGGGGCGGTCAGCGCTGACCGCGCTTCCAAGACAGGAAGGTGAGACTTTCAGACTAGCAGTGACGTGGGTGGAGGTTCACATCTCACGCAATCCAATACCTGCAAGGAGCCCAAAATGATGCTGTCTTCGAATGAGGGGGCGGTCAGCGCTGACCGCGCTTCCAAGACAAGAAGGTGAGACTGTCAGACTAGCAGTGACGTGGGTGGAGGTTCACATCTCACGCAATCCAATACCTGCAAGGAGCCCACAATGAGGGGGCGGTCAGCGCTGACCGCGCTTCCAAGACAGGAAGGTGAGACTGTCAGACTAGCAGTGACGTGGGTGGAGGTTCACATCTCACGCAATCCAATACCTGCCAAGAGCCCACAGTGAGGGGGCGGTCAGCGCTGACCGCGCTTCCAAGACAGGAAGGTGAGACTTTCAGACTAGCAGTGACGTGGGTGGAGGTTCACATCTCACGCAATCCAATACCTGCCAAGAGCCCACAGTGAGGGGGCGGTCAGCGCTGACCGCGCTTCCAAGACAGGAAGGTGAGACTTTCAGACTAGCAGTGACGTGGGTGGAGGTTCACATCTCACGCAATCCAATACCTGCCAAGAGCCCACAGTGAGGGGGCGGTCAGCGCTGACCGCGCTTCCAAGACAGGAAGGTGAGACTTTCAGACTAGCAGTGACGTGGGTGGAGGTTCACATCTCACGCAATCCAATACCTGCAAGGAGCCCACAATGATGCTGTCTTCGAATGAGGGGCGGTCAGCGCTGACCGCGCTGCCAAGACAAGAAGGTGAGACTGTCAGACTAGCAGTGACGTGGGTGGAGGTTCACATCTCACGCAATCCAATACCTGCAAGGAGCCCACAATGAGGGGGCGGTCAGCGCTGACCGCGCTTCCAAGACAGGAAGGTGAGACTGTCAGACTAGCAGTGACGTGGGTGGAGGTTCACATCTCACGCAATCCAATACCTGCCAAGAGCCCACAGTGAGGGGCGGTCAGCGCTGACCGCGCTTCCAAGACAGGAAGGTGAGACTTTCAGACTAGCAGTGACGTGGGTGGAGGTTCACATCTCACGCAATCCAATACCTGCCAAGAGCCCACAGTGAGGGGCGGTCAGCGCTGACCGCGCTTCCAAGACAGGAAGGTGAGACTTTCAGACTAGCAGTGACGTGGGTGGAGGTTCACATCTCACGCAATCCAATACCTGCAAGGAGCCCACAATGAGGGGCGGTCAGCGCTGACCGCGCTTCCAAGACAGGAAGGTGAGACTTTCAGACTAGCAGTGACGTGGGTGGAGGTTCACATCTCACACAATCCAATACCTGCAAGGAGCCCACAATGATGCTGTCTTCGAATGAGGGGGCGGTCAGCGCTGACCGCGCTTCCAAGACAAGAAGGTGAGACTGTCAGACTAGCAGTGACGTGGGTGGAGGTTCACATCTCACGCAATCCAATACCTGCAAGGAGCCCACAATGAGGGGGCGGTCAGCGCTGACCGCGCTTCCAAGACAGGAAGGTGAGACTTTCAGACTAGCAGTGACGTGGGTGGAGGTTCACATCTCACGCAATCCAATACCTGCCAAGAGCCCACAGTGAGGGGCGGTCAGCGCTGACCGCGCTTCCAAGACAGGAAGGTGAGACTTTCAGACTAGCAGTGACGTGGGTGGAGGTTCACATCTCACGCAATCCAATACCTGCCAAGAGCCCACAGTGAGGGGCGGTCAGCGCTGACCGCGCTTCCAAGACAGGAAGGTGAGACTTTCAGACTAGCAGTGACGTGGGTGGAGGTTCACATCTCACGCAATCCAATACCTGCAAGGAGCCCACAATGATGCTGTCTTCGAATAAGGGGCGGTCAGCGCTGACCGCGCTTCCAAGACAAGAAGGTGAGACTGTCAGACTAGCAGTGACGTGGGTGGAGGTTCACATCTCACGCAATCCAATACCTGCAAGGAGCCCACAATGAGGGGCGGTCAGTGCTGACCGCGCCTCCAAGACAAGAAGGTGAGACTGTCAGACTAGCAGTGACTTGCGTGGAGGTTCACATCTCACGCAATCCAATACCTGCAAGGAGCCCACAATGATGTTGTCTTCGAATGAGGGGCGGTCAGCGCTGACCGCGCTTCCAAGACAAGAAGGTGAGACTGTCAGACTAGCAGTGACGTGGGTGGAGGTTCACATCTCACGCAATCCAATACCTGCAAGGAGCCCACAATGAGGGCGGTCAGCGCTGACCGCGCTTCCAAGACAAGAAGGTGAGACTGTCAGACTAGCAGTGACTTGCGTGGAGGTTCACATCTCACGCAATCCAATACCTGCAAGGAGCCCACAATGATGCTGTCTTCGAATGAGGGGCGGTCAGCGCTGACCGCGCTTCCAAGACAAGAAGGTGAGACTGTCAGACTAGCAGTGACGTGGGTGGAGGTTCACATCTCACGCAATCCAATACCTGCAAGGAGCCCACAGTGAGGGCGGTCAGCGCTGACCGCGCTTCCAAGACAAGAAGGTGAGACTGTCAGACTAGCAGTGACGTGGGTGGAGGTTCACATCTCACGCAATCCAATACCTGCAAGGAGCCCACAATGAGGGGCGGTCAGCGCTGACCGCGCTTCCAAGACACGAAGGTGAGACTGTCAGACTAGCAGTGACGTGGGTGGAGGTTCACATCTCACGCAATCCAATACCTGCCAAGAGCCCACAGTGAGGGGCGGTCAGCGCTGACCGCGCTTCCAAGACAGGAAGGTGAGACTTTCAGACTAGCAGTGACGTGGGTGGAGGTTCACATCTCACGCAATCCAATACCTGCCAAGAGCCCACAGTGAGGGCGGTCAGCGCTGACCGCGCTTCCAAGACAGGAAGGTGAGACTTTCAGACTAGCAGTGACGTGGGTGGAGGTTCACATCTCACGCAATCCAATACCTGCCAAGAGCCCACAGTGAGGGGGCGGTCAGCGCTGACCGCGCTTCCAAGACAGGAAGGTGAGACTTTCAGACTAGCAGTGACGTGGGTGGAGGTTCACATCTCACGCAATCCAATACCTGCAAGGAGCCCACAATGATGCTGTCTTCGAATGAGGGGCGGTCAGCGCTGACCGCGCTTCCAAGACAAGAAGGTGAGACTGTCAGACTAGCAGTGACGTGGGTGGAGGTTCACATCTCACGCAATCCAATACCTGCAAGGAGCCCACAATGAGGGGGCGGTCAGCGCTGACCGCGCTTCCAAGACAGGAAGGTGAGACTGTCAGACTAGCAGTGACGTGGGTGGAGGTTCACATCTCACGCAATCCAATACCTGCCAAGAGCCCACAGTGAGGGGCGGTCAGCGCTGACCGCGCTTCCAAGACAGGAAGGTGAGACTTTCAGACTAGCAGTGACGTGGGTGGAGGTTCACATCTCACGCAATCCAATACCTGCCAAGAGCCCACAGTGAGGGGGCGGTCAGAGCTGACCGCGCTTCCAAGACAGGAAGGTGAGACTTTCAGACTAGCAGTGACGTGGGTGGAGGTTCACATCTCACGCAATCCAATACCTGCAAGGAGCCCACAATGAGGGGGCGGTCAGCGCTGACCGCGCTTCCAAGACAGGAAGGTGAGACTTTCAGACTAGCAGTGACGTGGGTGGAGGTTCACATCTCACGCAATCCAATACCTGCAAGGAGCCCACAATGATGCTGTCTTCGAATGAGGGGGCGGTCAGCGCTGACCGCGCTTCCAAGACATGAAGGTGAGACTGTCAGACTAGCAGTGACGTGGGTGGAGGTTCACATCTCACGCAATCCAATACCTGCAAGGAGCCCACAGTGAGGGGGTGGTCAGCGCTGACCGCGCTTCCAAGACAGGAGGGTGAGACTTTCAGACTAGCAGTGACGTGGGTGGAGGTTCACATCTCACGCAATCCAATACCTGCAAGGAGCCCACAATGATGCTGTCTTCGAATGAGGACCGGTCAGCGCTGACCGCGCTTCCAAGACAAGAAGGTGAGACTGTCAGACTAGCAGTGACGTGGGTGGAGGTTCACATCTCACGCAATCCAATACCTGCAAGGAGCCCACAATGAGGGGGCGGTCAGTGCTGACCGCGCTTCCAAGACAAGAAGGTGAGACTGTCAGACTAGCAGTGACTTGCGTGGAGGTTCACATCTCACGCAATCCAATACCTGCAAGGAGCCCACAATGATGTTGTCTTCGAATGAGGGGCGGTCAGCGCTGACCGCGCTTCCAAGACAAGAAGGTGAGACTGTCAGACTAGCAGTGATGTGGGTGGAGGTTCACATCTCACGCAATCCAATACCTGCAAGGAGCCCACAATGAGGGGCGGTCAGCGCTGACCGCGCTTCCAAGACAAGAAGGTGAGACTGTCAGACTAGCAGTGACTTGCGTGGAGGTTCACATCTCACGCAATCCAATACCTGCAAGGAGCCCACAATGATGCTGTCTTCGAATGAGGGGGCGGTCAGCGCTGACCGCGCTTCCAAGACAAGAAGGTGAGACTGTCAGACTAGCAGTGACGTGGGTGGAGGTTCACATCTCACGCAATCCAATACCTGCAAGGAGCCCACAGTGAGGGGGCGGTCAGCGCTGACCGCGCTTCCAAGACAAGAAGGTGAGACTGTCAGACTAGCAGTGACGTGGGTGGAGGTTCACATCTCACGCAATCCAATACCTGCAAGGAACCCACAATGAGGGGGCGGTCAGCGCTGACCGCGCTCTCCAAGACAGGAAGGTGAGACTGTCAGACTAGCAGTGACGTGGGTGGAGGTTCACATCTCACGCAATCCAATACCTGCCAAGAGCCCACAGTGAGGGGCGGTCAGCGCTGACCGCGCTTCCAAGACAGGAAGGTGAGACTTTCAGACTAGCAGTGACGTGGGTGGAGGTTCACATCTCACGCAATCCAATACCTGCCAAGAGCCCACAGTGAGGGGCGGTCAGTGCTGACCGCGCTTCCAAGACAGGAAGGTGAGACTTTCAGACTAGCAGTGACGTGGGTGGAGGTTCACATCTCACGCAATCCAATACCTGCAAGGAGCCCAAAATGATGCTGTCTTCGAATGAGGGGCGGTCAGCGCTGACCGCGCTTCCAAGACAAGAAGGTGAGACTGTCAGACTAGCAGTGACGTGGGTGGAGGTTCACATCTCACGCAATCCAATACCTGCAAGGAGCCCACAATGAGGGGGCGGTCAGCGCTGACCGCGCTTCCAAGACAGGAAGGTGAGACTGTCAGACTAGCAGTGACGTGGGTGGAGGTTCACATCTCACGCAATCCAATACCTGCCAAGAGCCCACAGTGAGGGGGCGGTCAGCGCTGACCGCGCTTCCAAGACAGGAAGGTGAGACTTTCAGACTAGCAGTGACGTGGGTGGAGGTTCACATCTCACGCAATCCAATACCTGCCAAGAGCCCACAGTGAGGGGCGGTCAGCGCTGACCGCGCTTCCAAGACAGGAAGGTGAGACTTTCAGACTAGCAGTGACGTGGGTGGAGGTTCACATCTCACGCAATCCAATACCTGCCAAGAGCCCACAGTGAGGGGCGGTCAGCGCTGACCGCGCTTCCAAGACAGGAAGGTGAGACTTTCAGACTAGCAGTGACGTGGGTGGAGGTTCACATCTCACGCAATCCAATACCTGCAAGGAGCCCACAATGATGCTGTCTTCGAATGAGGGGGCGGTCAGCGCTGACCGCGCTGCCAAGACAAGAAGGGTGAGACTGTCAGACTAGCAGTGACGTGGGTGGAGGTTCACATCTCACGCAATCCAATACCTGCAAGGAGCCCACAATGAGGGGGCGGTCAGCGCTGACCGCGCTTCCAAGACAGGAAGGTGAGACTGTCAGACTAGCAGTGACGTGGGTGGAGGTTCACATCTCACGCAATCCAATACCTGCCAAGAGCCCACAGTGAGGGGCGGTCAGCGCTGACCGCGCTTCCAAGACAGGAAGGTGAGACTTTCAGACTAGCAGTGACGTGGGTGGAGGTTCACATCTCACGCAATCCAATACCTGCCAAGAGCCCACAGTGAGGGCGGTCAGCGCTGACCGCGCTTCCAAGACAGGAAGGTGAGACTTTCAGACTAGCAGTGACGTGGGTGGAGGTTCACATCTCACGCAATCCAATACCTGCAAGGAGCCCACAATGAGGGGCGGTCAGCGCTGACCGCGCTTCCAAGACAGGAAGGTGAGACTTTCAGACTAGCAGTGACGTGGGTGGAGGTTCACATCTCACACAATCCAATACCTGCAAGGAGCCCACAATGATGCTGTCTTCGAATGAGGGCGGTCAGCGCTGACCGCGCTTCCAAGACAAGAAGGTGAGACTGTCAGACTAGCAGTGACGTGGGTGGAGGTTCACATCTCACGCAATCCAATACCTGCAAGGAGCCCACAATGAGGGGGCGGTCAGCGCTGACCGCGCTTCCAAGACAGGAAGGTGAGACTTTCAGACTAGCAGTGACGTGGGTGGAGGTTCACATCTCACGCAATCCAATACCTGCCAAGAGCCCACAGTGAGGGGCGGTCAGCGCTGACCGCGCTTCCAAGACAGGAAGGTGAGACTTTCAGACTAGCAGTGACGTGGGTGGAGGTTCACATCTCACGCAATCCAATACCTGCCAAGAGCCCACAGTGAGGGGCGGTCAGCGCTGACCGCGCTTCCAAGACAGGAAGGTGAGACTTTCAGACTAGCAGTGACGTGGGTGGAGGTTCACATCTCACGCAATCCAATACCTGCAAGGAGCCCACAATGATGCTGTCTTCGAATAAGGGGGCGGTCAGCGCTGACCGCGCTTCCAAGACAAGAAGGTGAGACTGTCAGACTAGCAGTGACGTGGGTGGAGGTTCACATCTCACGCAATCCAATACCTGCAAGGAGCCCACAATGAGGGGGCGGTCAGTGCTGACCGCGCCTCCAAGACAAGAAGGTGAGACTGTCAGACTAGCAGTGACTTGCGTGGAGGTTCACATCTCACGCAATCCAATACCTGCAAGGAGCCCACAATGATGTTGTCTTCGAATGAGGGCGGTCAGCGCTGACCGCGCTTCCAAGACAAGAAGGTGAGACTGTCAGACTAGCAGTGACGTGGGTGGAGGTTCACATCTCACGCAATCCAATACCTGCAAGGAGCCCACAATGAGGGGCGGTCAGCGCTGACCGCGCTTCCAAGACAAGAAGGTGAGACTGTCAGACTAGCAGTGACTTGCGTGGAGGTTCACATCTCACGCAATCCAATACCTGCAAGGAGCCCACAATGATGCTGTCTTCGAATGAGGGCGGTCAGCGCTGACCGCGCTTCCAAGACAAGAAGGTGAGACTGTCAGACTAGCAGTGACGTGGGTGGAGGTTCACATCTCACGCAATCCAATACCTGCAAGGAGCCCACAGTGAGGGGCGGTCAGCGCTGACCGCGCTTCCAAGACAAGAAGGTGAGACTGTCAGACTAGCAGTGACGTGGGTGGAGGTTCACATCTCACGCAATCCAATACCTGCAAGTAGCCCACAATGAGGGGGCGGTCAGCGCTGACCGCGCTTCCAAGACACGAAGGTGAGACTGTCAGACTAGCAGTGACGTGGGTGGAGGTTCACATCTCACGCAATCCAATACCTGCCAAGAGCCCACAGTGAGGGGGCGGTCAGCGCTGACCGCGCTTCCAAGACAGGAAGGTGAGACTTTCAGACTAGCAGTGACGTGGGTGGAGGTTCACATCTCACGCAATCCAATACCTGCCAAGAGCCCACAGTGAGGGGGCGGTCAGCGCTGACCGCGCTTCCAAGACAGGAAGGTGAGACTTTCAGACTAGCAGTGACGTGGGTGGAGGTTCACATCTCACGCAATCCAATACCTGCCAAGAGCCCACAGTGAGGGGCGGTCAGCGCTGACCGCGCTTCCAAGACAGGAAGGTGAGACTTTCAGACTAGCAGTGACGTGGGTGGAGGTTCACATCTCACGCAATCCAATACCTGCAAGGAGCCCACAATGATGCTGTCTTCGAATGAGGGGGCGGTCAGCGCTGACCGCGCTTCCAAGACAAGAAGGTGAGACTGTCAGACTAGCAGTGACGTGGGTGGAGGTTCACATCTCACGCAATCCAATACCTGCAAGGAGCCCACAATGAGGGGGCGGTCAGCGCTGACCGCGCTTCCAAGACAGGAAGGTGAGACTGTCAGACTAGCAGTGACGTGGGTGGAGGTTCACATCTCACGCAATCCAATACCTGCCAAGAGCCCACAGTGAGGGGGCGGTCAGCGCTGACCGCGCTTCCAAGACAGGAAGGTGAGACTTTCAGACTAGCAGTGACGTGGGTGGAGGTTCACATCTCACGCAATCC
Organism: Calotriton arnoldi; assembly: GCA_963921515.1. Lineage (NCBI taxonomy): Eukaryota > Metazoa > Chordata > Amphibia > Caudata > Salamandridae > Calotriton > Calotriton arnoldi. The sequence goes on along the minus strand of CAWUFW010002387.1, from coordinate 1,874,568 downwards.
AATACCTGCCAAGAGCCCACAGTGAGGGGCGGTCAGCGCTGACCGCGCTTCCAAGACAGGAAGGTGAGACTTTCAGACTAGCAGTGACGTGGGTGGAGGTTCACATCTCACGCAATCCAATACCTGCAAGGAGCCCACAATGAGGGGCGGTCAGCGCTGACCGCGCTTCCAAGACAGGAAGGTGAGACTTTCAGACTAGCAGTGACGTGGGTGGAGGTTCACATCTCACGCAATCCAATACCTGCAAGGAGCCCACAATGATGCTGTCTTCGAATGAGGGGCGGTCAGCGCTGACCGCGCTTCCAAGACAAGAAGGTGAGACTGTCAGACTAGCAGTGACGTGGGTGGAGGTTCACATCTCACGCAATCCAATACCTGCAAGGAGCCCACAATGAGGGGGCGGTCAGCGCTGACCGCGCTTCCAAGACAGGAAGGTGAGACTTTCAGACTAGCAGTGACGTGGGTGGAGGTTCACATCTCACGCAATCCAATACCTGCCAAGAGCCCACAGTGAGGGGCGGTCAGCGCTGACCGCGCTTCCAAGACAGGAAGGTGAGACTTTCAGACTAGCAGTGACGTGGGTGGAGGTTCACATCTCACGCAATCCAATACCTGCCAAGAGCCCACAGTGAGGGGCGGTCAGCGCTGACCGCGCTTCCAAGACAGGAAGGTGAGACTTTCAGACTAGCAGTGACGTGGGTGGAGGTTCACATCTCACGCAATCCAATACCTGCAAGGAGCCCACAATGATGCTGTCTTCGAATGAGGGGGCGGTCAGCGCTGACCGCGCTTCCAAGACAAGAAGGTGAGACTGTCAGACTAGCAGTGACGTGGGTGGAGGTTCACATCTCACGCAATCCAATACCTGCAAGGAGCCCACAATGAGGGGCGGTCAGTGCTGACCGCGCCTCCAAGACAAGAAGGTGAGACTGTCAGACTAGCAGTGACTTGCGTGGAGGTTCACATCTCACGCAATCCAATACCTGCAAGGAGCCCACAATGATGTTGTCTTCGAATGAGGGGCGGTCAGCGCTGACCGCGCTTCCAAGACAAGAAGGTGAGACTGTCAGACTAGCAGTGACGTGGGTGGAGGTTCACATCTCACGCAATCCAATACCTGCAAGGAGCCCACAATGAGGGGCGGTCAGCGCTGACCGCGCTTCCAAGACAAGAAGGTGAGACTGTCAGACTAGCAGTGACTTGCGTGGAGGTTCACATCTCACGCAATCCAATACCTGCAAGGAGCCCACAATGATGCTGTCTTCGAATGAGGGCGGTCAGCGCTGACCGCGCTTCCAAGACAAGAAGGTGAGACTGTCAGACTAGCAGTGACGTGGGTGGAGGTTCACATCTCACGCAATCCAATACCTGCAAGGAGCCCACAGTGAGGGGCGGTCAGCGCTGACCGCGCTTCCAAGACAAGAAGGTGAGACTGTCAGACTAGCAGTGACGTGGGTGGAGGTTCACATCTCACGCAATCCAATACCTGCAAGGAGCCCACAATGAGGGGCGGTCAGCGCTGACCGCGCTTCCAAGACACGAAGGTGAGACTGTCAGACTAGCAGTGACGTGGGTGGAGGTTCACATCTCACGCAATCCAATACCTGCCAAGAGCCCACAGTGAGGGGCGGTCAGCGCTGACCGCGCTTCCAAGACAGGAAGGTGAGACTTTCAGACTAGCAGTGACGTGGGTGGAGGTTCACATCTCACGCAATCCAATACCTGCCAAGAGCCCACAGTGAGGGGCGGTCAGCGCTGACCGTGCTTCCAAGACAGGAAGGTGAGACTTTCAGACTAGCAGTGACGTGGGTGGAGGTTCACATCTCACGCAATCCAATACCTGCAAGGAGCCCACAATGATGCTGTCTTCGAATGAGGGGCGGTCAGCGCTGACCGCGCTTCCAAGACAAGAAGGTGAGACTGTCAGACTAGCAGTGACGTGGGTGGAGGTTCACATCTCACGCAATCCAATACCTGCAAGGAGCCCACAATGAGGGGCGGTCAGCGCTGACCGCGTCTCCAAGACAGGAAGGTGAGACTGTCAGACTAGCAGTGACGTGGGTGGAGGTTCACATCTCACGCAATCCAATACCTGCCAAGAGCCCACAGTGAGGGGGCGGTCAGCGCTGACCGCGCTTCCAAGACAGGAAGGTGAGACTTTCAGACTAGCAGTGACGTGGGTGGAGGTTCACATCTCACGCAATCCAATACCTGCCAAGAGCCCACAGTGAGGGGGCGGTCAGCGCTGACCGCGCTTCCAAGACAGGAAGGTGAGACTTTCAGACTAGCAGTGACGTGGGTGGAGGTTCACATCTCACGCAATCCAATACCTGCCAAGAGCCCACAGTGAGGGGGCGGTCAGCGCTGACCGCGCTTCCAAGACAGGAAGGTGAGACTTTCAGACTAGCAGTGACGTGGGTGGAGGTTCACATCTCACGCAATCCAATACCTGCAAGGAGCCCACAATGATGCTGTCTTCGAATGAGGGCGGTCAGCGCTGACCGCGCTTCCAAGACAAGAAGGTGAGACTGTCAGACTAGCAGTGACGTGGGTGGAGGTTCACATCTCACGCAATCCAATACCTGCAAGGAGCCCACAATGAGGGGCGGTCAGCGCTGACCGCGCTTCCAAGACAGGAAGGTGAGACTGTCAGACTAGCAGTGACGTGGGTGGAGGTTCACATCTCACGCAATCCAATACCTGCCAAGAGCCCACAGTGAGGGGGCGGTCAGCGCTGACCGCGCTTCCAAGACAGGAAGGTGAGACTTTCAGACTAGCAGTGACGTGGGTGGAGGTTCACATCTCACGCAATCCAATACCTGCCAAGAGCCCACAGTGAGGGGCGGTCAGCGCTGACCGCGCTTCCAAGACAGGAAGGTGAGACTTTCAGACTAGCAGTGACGTGGGTGGAGGTTCACATCTCACGCAATCCAATACCTGCAAGGAGCCCACAATGAGGGGGCGGTCAGCGCTGACTGCGCTTCCAAGACAGGAAGGTGAGACTTTCAGACTAGCAGTGACGTGGGTGGAGGTTCACATCTCACGCAATCCAATACCTGCAAGGAGCCCACAATGATGCTGTCTTCGAATGAGGGGCGGTCAGCGCTGACCGCGCTTCCAAGACAAGAAGGTGAGACTGTCAGACTAGCAGTGACGTGGGTGGAGGTTCACATCTCACGCAATCCAATACCTGCAAGGAGCCCACAATGAGGGGGCGGTCAGCGCTGACCGCGCTTCCAAGACAGGAAGGTGAGACTTTCAGACTAGCAGTGACGTGGGTGGAGGTTCACATCTCACGCAATCCAATACCTGCCAAGAGCCCACAGTGAGGGGCGGTCAGCGCTGACCGCGCTCCAAGACAGGAAGGTGAGACTTTCAGACTAGCAGTGATGTGGGTGGAGGTTCACATCTCACGCAATCCAATACCTGCCAAGAGCCCACAGTGAGGGGCGGTCAGCGCTGACCGCGCTTCCAAGACAGGAAGGTGAGACTTTCAGACTAGCAGTGACGTGGGTGGAGGTTCACATCTCACGCAATCCAATACCTGCAAGGAGCCCACAATGATGCTGTCTTCGAATGAGGGGGCGGTCAGCGCTGACCGCGCTTCCAAGACAAGAAGGTGAGACTGTCAGACTAGCAGTGACGTGGGTGGAGGTTCACATCTCACGCAATCCAATACCTGCAAGGAGCCCACAATGAGGGGGCGGTCAGCGCTGACCGCGCTTCCAAGACAGGAAGGTGAGACTGTCAGACTAGCAGTGACGTGGGTGGAGGTTCACATCTCACGCAATCCAATACCTGCAAGGAGCCCACAATGATGCTGTCTCTCGAATGAGGGGCGGTCAGCGCTGACCGCGCTTCCAAGACAGGAAGGTGAGACTGTCAGACTAGCAGTGACTTGCGTGGAGGTTCACATCTCACGCAATCCAATACCTGCCAGGAGCCCACAGTGATGCTCTCTTCGAATGAGGGGCGGTCAGCGCTGACCGCGTTCCAAGACAGGAAGGTGAGACTGTCAGACTAGCAGTGACGTGGGTGGAGGTTCACATCTCACGCAATCCAATACCTGCAAGGAGCCCACAATGAGGGGGCGGTCAGCGCTGACCGCGCTTCCAAGACAGGAAGGTGAGACTTTCAGACTAGCAGTGACGTGGGTGGAGGTTCACATCTCACGCAATCCAATACCTGCAAGGAGCCCACAGTGAGGAGGCGGTCAGCGCTGACCGCGCTTCCAAGACAGGAAGGTGAGACTTTCAGACTAGCAGTGACGTGGGTGGAGGTTCACATCTCACGCAATCCAATACCTGCAAGGAGCCCACAATGATGCTGTCTTCGAATGAGGGGGCGGTCAGCGCTGACCGCGCTTCCAAGACAAGAAGGTGAGACTGTCAGACTAGCAGTGACGTGGGTGGAGGTTCACATCTCACGCAATCCAATACCTGCAAGGAGCCCACAATGAGGGGGCGGTCAGCGCTGACCGCGCTTCCAAGACAGGAAGGTGAGACTGTCAGACTAGCAGTGACGTGGGTGGAGGTTCACATCTCACGCAATCCAATACCTGCCAAGAGCCCACAGTGAGGGGGCGGTCAGCGCTGACCGCGCTTCCAAGACAGGAAGGTGAGACTTTCAGACTAGCAGTGACGTGGGTGGAGGTTCACATCTCACGCAATCCAATACCTGCCAAGAGCCCACAGTGAGGGGCGGTCAGCGCTGACCGCGCTTCCAAGACAGGAAGGTGAGACTTTCAGACTAGCAGTGACGTGGGTGGAGGTTCACATCTCACGCAATCCAATACCTGCAAGGAGCCCACAATGAGGGGGCGGTCAGCGCTGACCGCGCTTCCAAGACAGGAAGGTGAGACTTTCAGACTAGCAGTGACGTGGGTGGAGGTTCACATCTCACGCAATCCAATACCTGCAAGGAGCCCACAATGATGCTGTCTTCGAATGAGGGCGGTCAGCGCTGACCGCGCTTCCAAGACAAGAAGGTGAGACTGTCAGACTAGCAGTGACGTGGGTGGAGGTTCACATCTCACGCAATCCAATACCTGCAAGGAGCCCACAATGAGGGGGCGGTCAGCGCTGACCGCGCTTCCAAGACAGGAAGGTGAGACTGTCAGACTAGCAGTGACGTGGGTGGAGGTTCACATCTCACGCAATCCAATACCTGCCAAGAGCCCACAGTGAGGGGCGGTCAGCGCTGACCGCGCTTCCAAGACAGGAAGGTGAGACTTTCAGACTAGCAGTGACGTGGGTGGAGGTTCACATCTCACGCAATCCAATACCTGCCAAGAGCCCACAGTGAGGGGGCGGTCAGCGCTGACCGCGCTTCCAAGACAGGAAGGTGAGACTTTCAGACTAGCAGTGACGTGGGTGGAGGTTCACATCTCACGCAATCCAATACCTGCAAGGAGCCCACAATGAGGGGCGGTCAGCGCTGACCGCGCTTCCAAGACAGGAAGGTGAGACTTTCAGACTAGCAGTGACGTGGGTGGAGGTTCACATCTCACGCAATCCAATACCTGCAAGGAGCCCACAATGATGCTGTCTTCGAATGAGGGGGCGGTCAGCGCTGACCGCGCTTCCAAGACAAGAAGGTGAGACTGTCAGACTAGCAGTGACGTGGGTGGAGGTTCACATCTCACGCAATCCAATACCTGCAAGGAGCCCACAATGAGGGGCGGTCAGCGCTGACCGCGCTTCCAAGACAGGAAGGTGAGACTGTCAGACTAGCAGTGACGTGGGTGGAGGTTCACATCTCACGCAATCCAATACCTGCCAAGAGCCCACAGTGAGGGGCGGTCAGCGCTGACCGCGCTTCCAAGACAGGAAGGTGAGACTTTCAGACTAGCAGTGACGTGGGTGGAGGTTCACATCTCACGCAATCCAATACCTGCCAAGAGCCCACAGTGAGAGGGCGGTCAGCGCTGACCGCGCTTCCAAGACAGGAAGGTGAGACTTTCAGACTAGCAGTGACGTGGGTGGAGGTTCACATCTCACGCAATCCAATACCTGCCAAGAGCCCACAGTGAGGGGCGGTCAGCGCTGACCGCGCTTCCAAGACAGGAAGGTGAGACTTTCAGACTAGCAGTGACGTGGGTGGAGGTTCACATCTCACGCAATCCAATACCTGCAAGGAGCCCACAATGATGCTGTCTTCGAATGAGGGCGGTCAGCGCTGACCGCGCTTCCAAGACAAGAAGGTGAGACTGTCAGACTAGCAGTGACGTGGGTGGAGGTTCACATCTCACGCAATCCAATACCTGCAAGGAGCCCACAATGAGGGGCGGTCAGCGCTGACCGCGCTTCCAAGACAGGAAGGTGAGACTGTCAGACTAGCAGTGACGTGGGTGGAGGTTCACATCTCACGCAATCCAATACCTGCAAGGAGCCCACAATGATGCTGTCTTCGAATGAGGGGCGGTCAGCGCTGACCGCGCTTCCAAGACAGGAAGGTGAGACTGTCAGACTAGCAGTGACTTGCGTGGAGGTTCACATCTCACGCAATCCAATACCTGCCAGGAGCCCACAGTGATGCTCTCTTCGAATGAGGGGCGGTCAGCGCTGACCGCGCTTCCAAGACAGGAAGGTGAGACTGTCAGACTAGCAGTGACGTGGGTGGAGGTTCACATCTCACGCAATCCAATACCTGCCAAGAGCCCACAGTGAGGGGCGGTCAGCGCTGACCGCGCTTCCAAGACAGGAAGGTGAGACTTTCAGACTAGCAGTGACGTGGGTGGAGGTTCACATCTCACGCAATCCAATACCTGCCAAGAGCCCACAGTGAGGGGCGGTCAGCGCTGACCGCGCTTCCAAGACAGGAAGGTGAGACTTTCAGACTAGCAGTGACGTGGGTGGAGGTTCACATCTCACGCAATCCAATACCTGCAAGGAGCCCACAATGATGCTGTCTTCGAATGAGGGCGGTCAGCGCTGACCGCGCTTCCAAGACAAGAAGGTGAGACTGTCAGACTAGCAGTGACGTGGGTGGAGGTTCACATCTCACGCAATCCAATACCTGCCAAGAGCCCACAGTGAGGAGGCGGTCAGCGCTGACCGCGCTTCCAAGACAGGAAGGTGAGACTGTCAGACTAGCAGTGACGTGGGTGGAGGTTCACATCTCACGCAATCCAATACCTGCCAAGAGCCCACAATGAGGGGGCGGTCAGCGCTGACCGCGCTTCCAAGACAAGAAGGTGAGACTGTCAGACTAGCAGTGACGTGGGTGGAGGTTCACATCTCACGCAATCCAATACCTGCAAGGAGCCCACAATGATGCTGTCTTCGAATGAGGGGGCGGTCAGCGCTGACCGCGCTTCCAAGACAAGAAGGTGAGACTGTCAGACTAGCAGTGTCTGGTGGTCTTTGGCCGCTGTCAGGGTCTGTGTATTGCGTACCTGCTGCTGCTGTTCTTCTCCTTTTATGTTTGTTAAGGTAATTTTTGAGGTTGTTGATTTTCTTCTTCGCTTTCCTCCTCTTCTTCTCCTTCTCCTTCTTTTTCTTCTTTTATTATTATTAATGTTATTCATTATGTTGGTTTTGTTCTTTTTGTTCTTCTTCTTTTATTATAATTAACTATTGATGTTGTTTTTGTTGGTGTTCTTTTTATTCTTCCTATTATTGTTGATGCTATTGATATTACTATTGTTACTATTGGCATTATTATTATTATGAATATTACTATTATTATTGTTTTTTTATTATTTTTATCATTATTATACAAAAGTGGGTAAGGCCTTATACTTCCAGCTCTTTTTAGGCAGAAGTGCCTGGTAGAAACAGAGAAGTATATATCAATGTAAGGCGTGTGCGGAATCATTGTTACGCTATGCACCTCTATTACGGTAGAGCACGTGACAAAATATTACAGTATATTACAAGCATTTTTAAGGTACACTGTGTGAGACGATCCTTTATTAGGATATGGTAAGAAACCTATTATTAAAGAATACACCCTCTATCAAAGTACAATGTCTTACAAAGTGTGTGCTGCTAAGCAGGCACGGCCCGTGGTAGGAGTGCCGGTCGGGCGGTGACGTGGGGCGGGGAGGGGCAGGGTGGGGGTAGTAAACTACGGATTAAGGCCGAATACAGGTAAGTAAACATTTAAATAAATAAAACGAATTTCGTTGCGTGCACTGCATCGCATTTGGGGATGCAGTGCGCGCAACGAAATTCGTTTTATTTATTTATATGTTTACTTACCTGTAAACCTCCGTAATCCATAGTTTACTACCTCCCACCCTGCCCCTCCCCCTCCCCACGTCACCGCCCGGCAGCTACTCCCACTACCGACCGCGGCTGCTGCTAAGTTAAGGTACAACTGGAAACACTTGATCAAAGCACTCTTTGGGCCTCTTTATTAAACCACATGGCATCTTATGGTAGTGTGTGCTTCTGTATTAACATGTGTGCTCCTTTACTAATGGTCATGCCAATCATTAAAGGTACAATGTGAGGGCATTTGTAATGTTTGTTCCTCTTCATTGCCATGCCACGTGGTCATGTTTTAAAGCATAGGCCCTTTATCAATGTATTTCACTGTTTTAGCATTTATGCAACACTTTCCTACCCTCATGAGGTACATTCAGAGACTATTTAATACAGCATGTGACCCTTTATTAAAGCCAGGGCCACTGGGTTTCCATGGCAGCGGTGCAAGCTGCCTAAACATCGATTTGCTGCACGTACCACGTATTTAAATACCTGCTGCCCAATTTGAAGATTTTTACAAAAAAGCGACTTCTTGCTTAAACAAATCAAAAGTTATTAATTCACTGTACAAGGGGTGAAATATGGCACCAGATACTCCTCAAAAGTTAGCCGATCACCTTTAAACTTCAAATAAATGCATTTACGTATTTAGCAAGGTGACAATGTAGACTTGATGGTGTTAAAACCCCAGTGATGAGCTGTTGGAAGGACCTTTGTCTTCAGCCAGAAACACATGCACATAACTACAAGTAACTCTAATAGGGTGGGAAGAATGACTCCTCTGTTGCCATGCACATGTTTTGTTTCACTGTTCATGCCACTTTTACGTTTAACAAACCGACACTATTTTCAAACTGAGAGTTATTTCAAGAGGGCACTCAGCGTTCAGAAGAAAGGCAGTTAGGTTGCATTTCCTCCTAAGGTCCCATTTCATGTCCCCTGAAGTCCTTCCTAGTAAGATATGTACATTATGAGGTGTCACGGTTTCCATACCTGGGGATTATTTTTGATCGCTTCAATTCTTGGAGTCATAATTTGTCTGCCCAAAATCAAAATACTAAGACAGTCAGTGGGTGCCTTGTTTTCTTTATCTTCTGCCATCGGTAGTAAGCCACCTCCCCCCTAATGGACATTTGTAAAATACGTGTCCCCATTGCGTTGTATGGAGCTGGAGTTTGGGGGTGCTCAAATGCGCGTTCTATTCCATTGGAAGAGAATCTCTGTATTCGCCATCTACTGACTGAGTCTAGCTCCCTCTTCCTCCACTTTTATCTGCCATGAGGAACTTGGCCTTCTGTAAATCGAAGATTTGATTAAATTAGCTCCACTATTACTCTGGATTTCTGTTTGGTCGAACCCTCTTGCAACGTTTAATCAATCTGCTATCACAGATTGTCTTAACCGCAAAGAGGGCCTTATAATCCTCTGGTTGTCTTATGCTAAGGATGCTGTAGATACCCTAGGAGGACATCATCTATTTACGCACACAGCCACCATACATAAGCCAGACAGACAGAGCAGAAAGACTCTACTATTGAAAAAAAGACTACTGAGATTCCAAGATTAAGGACTGTTAGAATCCCTCTCAGGTCTTATGTGATTATTCTGACTTATCTGGGAACCGAACCCGATTTATTAAATTGGCCGGGTTCTGGGATAGTTCACTCCTTGCCCGCTTTCGGATAGTGATTATTCATTCCCAAATCTCTATTGCATTCGGCCAATATGATCATTCTGAAATTAGTGTTTGTCCCTGTGATGGTCAGTCCATCCAGTCACTTTTTAATTTTTTTGCAAATGTTATTGCCTGTATTGGAAGTGTTTTTTAATTCCTTTATTGAAAAAATATAATTTGTATACAGTTTAGACCAGCTTTGTGTTTCTTACAATTACTAAGGGGGATGACGTCTGTTTTATACTGAGCTCTGTTTTAAAATGTATCATGAAATGCCTTAAGGCAGTTGCCCAGGGCGCCACCTTCTAACTATAAACCTGTCACTAGTTATACTCCTATTGCTAGTTATAAACCTGTTACTAGTTATAAACCTATGACTAGTTACATTTATTATAAATCTGCTTATAATTATCAAACTATCATTACTGTGCAGTTATAGGTAGTTATAAAACTATTTTTAGGTATGTACCAATCACTAGTTATAAAACCGATGGCTCGTTATAAATGTATGGCCAATTATGAGCCTATTGCAAATGACAAATCTATGACTAAAAATATCATGTGATAGTTATTAACCTATGGTTAGTTGTAAATATATGGCTAGTTATAAATCTGTGGCTTATTTAACCTATTTCTAGTTATAAACCAACCACTAGTTATAAGCCTATGAATAATTATAAACCTACAGTAATTCTAAACCTGTTCCTAATTATACACTTTTCATTGGTTATAAACCTAACACTAGTGATAAAACGTTCGCTGGCTAGTTCTCGAACAACCTCTGATCGTAAACCTAATGTTAGAAATGGGGGTCTCTAGTTGGCAGAGGTAGGTACCTTTGTCCAAGTAGGGGCCCTTCTTCCTAGTCAGGGTAAGGGGGATACACTTCCAAAATAATCCCTGCTCACCCCCTTGGTTGCTTGGCACGAGCAGAAAAGCTTATCTCAGAGGCAGTGTGTAAAGCATTTGTGAACACATACAGTAATACAGGGAAAACACTACAAATGGACACCACACCAGTTTAGAAAAATAAGTAATCTTTATCTAAACCAAGACCAAACGACAAAAATCCACACAAATGGACACCACACCAGTTTAGAAAAATAAGTAATCTTTATCTAAACCAAGACCAAACGACAAAAATCCACAATACAACTATCAAGATATCCTCAAAAATAGGTTATTCACTCAAATAAAGTTTGTAGCAACAAATAACTCTACCTGGAGTTATTACGATGTCGTGACAGAGTAATAACAGAGTCAGGCGCGGAGTCAAGCAGACCCCCAAAGAACAGTACCTTGGAAACGATGAAAACAAAGACGGTGCACGGCGTCGGGGAGGTGGTGATTCGTTGGCGCCGGGCGGAGTCGGTTCCTTACGACCCAAAGGGAGGTGAAGCCTCGGTTCCTTACTGCTTTGCAGGGGAGGTGAGTCGTCGGTTCCTTACTGTGTCAGGGAGTTGACGTCACGGTGGCGGCGAGGCTTCGGTTCCTTACAACGGTGCGGTGTCCATGGATTCGGGGGTCACCCACGTCGAGTATCGGCTCCGCGTTGATGAAGCACCGGTGTCGGTGAAGTCGGGGCTGCAGTGCGAGTCGGGACGGTGTGTTGTGGACTTCACGAACGGTATCCTCTGCTCCGGTGCAGGCAGCGGCCTCGGTGATGGCTTCGAGGTCGATGCGGCACAGCGTTAGCAAGCGTCGGGCCTAAAGTGCAAGTCGGGGCAGTGCGTCATGCCCTTCACGAGCGGTGCCCACGGCCTCGGGGGCAGGTTACGGCGTCGCTCGCCAGCGTGGGTGTTGCAATTTCCTTCTGTGGCAGCTGAAACAGCAGTTCCAGATGCAGAAAGACAGAAGAAATGAAGTCTTTGTGTCCCTGAGACTTCAGAACAGGAGGCAAGCTCTATTTCAAGCCCTTGGAGATCTTCATTAAGCAGGGGGCACAGCTAACAGCAAAGTCCTTCTCCTTTCCTTGGCAGCAAGTAGCCACTGCAGGCCAACCCCAGACAGCAAAACAGCACAGGGGCAGTATCCCTCCTCAGCTTCTCCGGCTCTTCTCCTTGGCAAAGGTTCCTCTTGATTCCCAGAAGTGATCTAAAGTTCTGGGGTCTGGGCCCCAATATTATACTACAAAATCCTTTGTTCTCTGGTGGCAGAGAAGCTATGTGCTCATTCAAAATCAGTTCTGTCCTCTCTGGTGCAGCTTCCTGGCAGGAGGTGGAGACAGCATTGTGGAAGGCACACCAGGCCCATTCAGGTGAAAGGAAAGCTCTTCCCTCTACTCTAAATGTAGCCCAGGTCTATTCAGCCCAGCCCTGACTCACTAGACTCTCCGGAGCCACTGCACCTCCCCAGCCCCAGCCCCTGAAACTCCAAACCCAGACAGTCAATCCACATCCCAGCAGAGGCACACTGGATGGCGAAACAAGAAAATACCTACTTTCTAAAAGTGGTATTTTCAAATGTAGAATGTAAAATTCATCCTTACTAAAATATGCATTTTAACATTCTGAGTTCAGGCATACTAAACCTTATTTTCCTACCTTGTTCCCAGGGGTAGTTAGACTTATAAGATGTTATAAGCATACTCCCCATTCCATCCTATGGGAACAGATAGCCTTGCAATAGTGAAAAACGAAATTGGCCTTATTTCACTATCAGGACATGCCACACACATCAGGGCATGTCATACCTTTCACATACACTGCACCCTGCCCACAGGGGTACCTTGGGCCTACCTTAGGGGTGACTAACATGTAAGAAAAGGGAAGATTAAGGCCTGGCAAGTGGGTGCACTTGCCAAGTTGACATAGCAGTACTAGACTGCACAGAGGCTCTGCAATGGCAGGCCTGAGTTACATTTACAGGCTACTTATGTGGGTGGCACAATCAGTGCTGCAGGCCCACTAGCAGCATTTGATTTACAGGCCCTGGACACACACAGTGCACTGTACTAGGGACTGTCTAGTAAATCAAATCAGCCAATTATGGAAACTCCAATCCATACATACAATTTACAGGGAGAGCATATGCACTTTAGCACTGATCAGCAGTGGTAAAGTGCCCAGAGTTATAAAACCAACAAAAACAGGCCAGAAACAGATGGCCACAAAGCAAAAAATCTGGGGATAAACCCGCTGTAAAAGCTAGGTCTAACACCTATGCTTTGTTAAAAAACAGAACCTGGAGCGGGTGTCCGAGAGATGCTAAATACATCTGTTACCACTTGGATTTCTCTCCAGTAGGACTTGGTGCAAACCTACCACATGCCTGCTAAATAAGGGAGGAGAATCAAATGGAGGCATGGTGTGGGAAATGACAAAGTTTGCCTTGAAGATAAGATTATCAAACTCAGACTCACAATTTCCCAAACTAAAGAAAAGGGTACAAATCGGGAAAGTTGAACTGAATGGAAGACAAATGAAATCTCCATGGAAGATGTGAAATCTGTTTTAATGAACCACAATATCAAAGGTGAAATATTTACCTACAGAAATATTGCTGACCTAATATTGACTCCTGGAATATCATTAGAGCGGATTTAATGCTAGTAAATCTACATGTACCTTGGACAATATATATTTGGGAGTCCATATTGTGATTATGATGTATCATTATGTCGATATTCCTGGGGTTGATACAGTGACATACAACCTCAGCTTTGCAAAACCTGAATGCCACTCATGACCGAGGTGTCATCGGCCACTCCAGAGTGACTGAAAAGTGCTCTGAGGATCTGGTACCGTTCACTACAAAGCATACGAGCAAGTCCTTCCGAGATGGAGGAAACTGGGATGGTGTTATAGAAGCTCGGTTCACACCCTAGTTAACATTTTTAAAAACATGGACACCTTACACCCCAAAAATTATTTGCCAATAAAAAACATGTCCATAGGCATCAGACAGGTGCAGCCAGAGAGATCACCCGAACCCCAGGCTTGGCCCTGGCTACTCCCTGTCTAAGGAGTCAGGATGGTAGTTGCAAGAACAAGGATGTAAATTGTCTCTATTCTTGGCCTCCCCATAACATTCACAACACAATCAGAGGCAACTGAAGGGTAAAGGTGGACCAATAGGATAACCTGGTGATGTCATCAAGGGGGGTCAAAGGGTGTGTGAGGCCACTTTGCTATCGCAGACATTTCCATGAATCAACATGCATGAGCCCGCCTTTTCTGTTCAAAGTCCTTGAAAAAGCCATTTAATCTCAGGAGCACCTATAGCATAGACATCTGCTAAGAGGGTTACTGTCACACTCCCACCCCTTCGAGGAACCTTACACAGACCTCCTGGTCACATTGAACATCACAGATGGATGGGATCTGGCTCTATCAATGCTTTCACATCTTTCGAGTGCACTTGACTGGCAGCTTCTCTTCAGAAGACTGAAGGAGGTGGCATGGGTGTCAGAGACGACCAATGGCTGGGTCTGCTCCTCTTTCTTAACAGATATGGGCAAGTGAGGATTCCTTCTCGGAAACATTAACATAACGTGCATTTGTAAAGCGGACGTTCACCCGGGAGGTATCTTGGCACTGAATAACAGTTGTTTATTGTTACCCAACGGTACTCATTTTGTCGAGCCTCAGATAGATGAAAGGCTGAGTGGCCCCACCGCGATTTGAACCTGTGACCATGAGGTCGAACACAGGCCCCTGCAATGGACGCATTAGTCCACTGAGCCACCAGACCCGGCTAAAATTGACGCCTAAGCCAGGTTCTGTATAGTGTCCTGAAATACCTATAACATCCTTATTCCATGCCCTGTTGGATGTAAATCCTGAAATACCTGTAACATTCTGTATAGTATTTCTCATGTCTCGGGTATGACTCACATTCATTTTTAAGACTGTTACAGCCACTGCATATTTGTTAAGTTCCCTGGAAGTGGAGATCTACAATTATACCAATGACACACAGGCAAGCTTTTACCTGTCTAATTTTTTTTTGTAAACAAACTTTATTAGTCATTTGTAAAACAAGACATCCTACAATACAAGGCTTGCTCCACTCGGCAAGCTTGCTTCAGTACCTCTCTTACACATGTATATTTCAAGAGTATTATGTTAATGTCCATATCCTGATTCCATGTCCTCAGGAGCTCCAGCAATAGTTGTTGGTTACACACATGTCTACAAATAAAGCAGTAAGTCATACAACCCCCTGCCCCCCTCCAAACAATAACTCCCACCCCCCACTATCCCACCCCCCTCCCCCCAGGCGTGTCTTGGGTTATGAAACACTTGCGTCTCCCTCCGGGACAACTTCCAGAACTGCCATCTATTCCTCTTAGTCTCTGAAATTCCTGTCAGGGCTTCTGCTGGGGACTCACTCCTCATTGCTCTCGCATCGCTACCCATGCATCTCAATACAGGGAATCAATCATCCACCCCCAACTAGTCTCAGATTTACTCTTCTGAAATGTCATTGAGCTGCTTCAACTGCAACGTCAGAGCCTCCCATGCCCTGGCTGCGTCCAATGTCTTCTCCCTCCCATTACGCTTGGCGTCCCTCAAGCGAATCGTTCCTTCACAACCTGCCCAACGCTCAAATTCTCTTTTCCATCTGCTTATGCTGGGGCCCCCCCTCGCCTTCCAGTGGCTCGTGATATCTCGCTTTGCTAATATTAAACCTAGGTCCTGAAATTTACTGGTGACCTTGTTCTTAGCAGTAAGTGGAAATCTGTGTAGTAAGCAATAGTCTGCTGTTATGTTCACTTCCTTCTCCGTAATTTCTGCTAAAATTTCCATCACCTCCCGCCAGTAATTCTTTATTTCCGGACAACTCCAGAACATATGGAGGAACTCCGCTCCCACTTCACCACAGCGAGGGCACACGGCCGTGACTATGTTAAAATACTTATTTATGCGCCCTGGGGTAAGGTACGCCCTATGAAATATGTAAAAATTGACCAACTGAAACCGGGCATTTCTAGTGACCTTGCTGACCCTTTCCGTTAGTTCTCCCCATGTTTTTTCCTCCAAGGGTTCCCCTAGGTCCTCTTCCCATTTCTGTTGTAGTGCACTAAGTGGGAGGAGTGTTGCACGGTTCAGCCTCCTATACAAACAGGTGACCGCCTTAATCGTCCCCGCCGCCGTTACTACGTACTGGCAACCTTCATCTAATCCAGGTTCGGTAAGGCCAACCCCCAGTGCTAGCTTTTACCTGTCTAATGATGTGGAAAAATATCTGAATAAAGTAAAGGCAACTTTTAGGAGGCTTCACAGATTCATGAATGAAAATTGCTGCGCCTAAATGTATCTAAGAGCTTTCTACTACTATGGACTAAGTACAGTTTGAAAAAAAGAGAACACAGAGGTAACTTATGCTTGTGAAAATATACATGTGTAATGTACTCTTACACTTTTAGGTAACTTTAATACTTTTGGCTAATGACAAAATCGTAGTGCAAAGTTATTTAAAAGTGTATATTTACACTTCTCCACTCCCTGAAAAAGGGGGAGGAGAGCCAAACTTACAAATTGTTGTAGCGTGATTTCCCCCCTTCTTTCTTTGCACCAACAATCTCCCTTCTGTTCAGCCTGAATGACTGTAGAATGAAGGATGATGTCACGGAATGCTGGTGTGTGGTCTTGGTGAGAGTGTCAGTTGAAGATGAGAGGCTGAGCAGCAGGGAGGCTGCTCCTGGTGGGGCTACTACTGATTACCATCTTACTTACTATCTACCTTTTCTACTTACCTGGAACTGGATATAATAACCTACCACTCTGCCTACATTTGGACTTCTTTACTTAGTACACAAATGTAAGTTACTATTGCCAAAGGAGAAACAGTAGTAAGTTCAGCCCCACGTATGGCCAAGCACTGATGCTGCAACACCCTCCCATAGCTCTCACAGAAAATAATGAGTTGGGATGGGGAGTTAAAATAAAACCACACAGGAAATAATTTTGAATAAAATTATTTAAAACAATTACAAATATAAATAAATATAATTTAACATAAAAAAGTCTACGGTGGCGTGGCCAAGATGGTGAAGAAGTGAGTCGCAGGACTCCGTCCTCGCTGAAGCGTTCCTGCCCCACCGCCTGCGTAATGGAAGCCTCGTGGGGCACGGATCGGCTACCTAGGCTCCCATGATGTTCCGGAGCTCTCCACGAGAACGAGGGACCAGCGGATCCCCTAGATGCCGGCAGAGAAGATGGCGGCCCAAGCGGAGCTGAGACCCAGGCTACACCATCGGAAGACCCCGGCAGGCATGGCCTTGCCTGGCGGAAGCAGAGCGATTGCGGCACGCCCTGATCTCGAGGCCCCAAGCACTGGGGCATCGGAGCAAGGCACCATCAAGCCGCACCTGGACTGGGGGAGGAGGCGCCTCGAACAGGAGATTGAGAGACTGAGGCTAACCGGACTGCGGGAGTCAGCAGCAGGTGATGCAGCAGCGGCGGGCCTGGCCGAGAGAGGGCCTCATGCAGCCTAGACAGTGGTAGGCCGCAGCGCCTGAAGCATAGGCATCCAGCAGCACTCCACATGAGTAGAGGGAGGTCGGGCAGTGGAGTCCCGGCCCCCAGGAGAGGGAGAGGACCAAATGCTACCAGTGGTGCGGGGGCAGATAAGGGGCCGGGCCCAGGCTTGACTTGGTGAGGGATCGAGCCGGGAGTGGCTCTTAGCACCCGACGGAGAACTCCAATGCAGAGGGAGATCCCTGACCAGCGCTAAAACGAGCAGAGGTGTTCGGCAGCTGCTCTTTTCGCTGAGAGACCTCCGGGGGGCCTGCAGACCAGAGACCAAAAGAGGAGGCAAATTGGCCTACCTCTACCCAGCAGCTGCCTCAGGCCCGGCAGAGGGCTTGGCTGGCAGAGGGCCTAGAGGGCTTCGTGCTGTGACAGAAAGGCGCGTTGGTGGTCCCAGTGGAGCGCAGAGTTTAAGCGAGAAAGCAGAGTATCTTTGGCAAGGGGGCGCCTGCCCCTGGTGACAGGAGCTGACCAAGTGTGCCAGCCGTCTAAAGGCAGTTGAAGAGCTGTACCCTGAGTAGGTGTGGGCCCAGACTCGTCTGGGACTGGCCCTGAGTGTTTGGTGGATGGCCCCTCGGGGTTGGAAGACCCAGAGCAGCACCAGAGGAGGCAGTGCAGGTGGAGAGAGGGGCTGGCCCCTGAGAGAGTACTGGCCTAAAGAGAAGCGGTCTCCTGCCAGGTGAGGCGGGGAGTGGAAAGCCCCAAACAGTCATTGGAAGAGAGTGGGGCGATCACGGTCAGGGTCCGAGACCCCGAGGCACCTCAGCCGGAAAACACCCTATTTAGAGGAAGAAGAAGCAGGCGGAGCAGGCTGTGAGAGGGTGCGTTGACCCGAGATGGAAGGGGGCCCACGTGGAACGATACCTGAATTACCCTCGGCGAGAGCCAGGAGTTGCTAGGGCCACTGCCCGCAGCACCGAAAGGATGACGTCAGCAAGAGCAAAGAAAGGGGGCACTATTAAAGACATACTACTGAAGCAGACAAGCGCCCAAGAAGGCGATCCTCAAGGGGGTCCGAGTTGAGCTACCTCACCATCGGCAAAGGAATTGGAGGCACCGGTTACGCGCCCCTACCTGGAAGCCTTGTTCGCCGGTCTGCAGGATGACCCCCTGACAGTAAAAAGAGACCTAACAAGTGAACTGCAGATGGTCTGCAAAAAGATGACAGACATTGGTGATCAGCTAGACGCCATGGAGGGTCGAGAATCCTCTTGAGATGAGGAGATAGAGCAGCTCCAACAGGAGGTCCTCCGCTTAACATACCAACAGCTTGACTTGCAAGCACACCCAGAAGATCTGGAAAATCACTCCAGGCAAAATAACATTCGCATCAGAGGGGACCCATGAGAGGCAGAGGAGGGGGACATAGAGTCCTACGTATCGGGACTGTTCACCCACATTCTGGGAGACACACAGGCTGCGGAGGTACGCCTAGATCGGACTCATAGAGTGGGTTGATGGGGCCCCGGCTCTCCCAGATCACTAGACATATTGACTTGTGTCCATAGCTTCCCTTTGAAAGAGTGGATATTGAGGATGGTAAGAGAAAAATCAGCTGTATCGTTTAGGGGACAGACCTTGCACCTTTACCAGGATCTGGCGGCCTCCACGCTCCAGAAGAGGAGAGACTTTCGCCCAGTCACGAAATTCCTATGCGAGAAGAAAGTGGCCTACACATGGGGACATCCCTTCAGGATAATTTTCCACTGGCAGGATCAGTTGCATCAGATTCGCTCCCTTTCGGCGGCTTGTGCATTGCTCCAGACAGAGCCTCCTGAGGAGCCGAGACAGGGGCCATCAGCAAGAGGTACCCGGAGAGAGAGTGGCAAGCAATGGTGAACGGTTCCTGCCAGGAGGGGCTCCCCTCTGGCCCCGACCAGGCAACTATGGCTTCGGAAAGGAGAGCATTTTTTCTGAATAAGCTGGCCTACGGCACTTCCTCCAACGATCCTGCATGAGGTGAAATGGCATAAGAAAGAACAGGGCGGCGTAGGGGGCAGGTGGCGGAGAGGCGGATTGAAATTTTGGGGACTTGGTCATTCACCCACACGGAGATTTCACGACTGGTAGAGGGATGGACCTTCATCAGATTCGCTCCCTTTCGGCGGCTTGTGCATTGCTCCAGACAGAGCCTCCTGAGGAGCCGAGACAGGGGCCATCAGCAAGAGGTACCCGGAGAGAGAGTGGCAAGCAATGGTGAACGGTTCCTGCCAGGAGGGGGGCTCCCCTCTGGCCCCGACCAGGCAACTATGGCTTCGGAAAGGAGAGCATTTTTTCTGAATAAGCTGGCCTACGGCACTTCCTCCAACGATCCTGCATGAGGTGAAATGGCATAAGAAAGAACAGGGCGGCGTAGGGGGCAGGTGGCGGAGAGGCGGATTGAAATTTTGGGGACTTGGTCATTCACCCACACGGAGATTTCACGACTGGTAGAGGGATGGACCTTCTGTCTTCCTCCCCGATCCAGGGACAATTGTTATGTTTGGTTACAGTTATTGCTTTGGGGAATGTTAATGGGTGCCCACCGGGGAGTTACATGACACAGGTTAATCCACAGAGGCCTTTGCAGAAACTTGGGGAGCTTCTGGGAAAAGGGACATGGCAGGGACGGATGAGAATTGGGGGGGGGGGAGCCACCCATGGCATCACTAGCGAAGAACCTTAGGGTGTTCACCCTAAACATCAAGGGCTTAAATAACCCAGTCAAAAGGAGGGCATACTTAGAACAATCATGGGCAGATGTCTGCCTCCTCCAGGACACGTATCTGGTGCGCAGCGACTGGCATAGGTTAAAATCCGGGGCTTTTCCACAGCAATACTTGGGCTGGGATGGCATTACTGTTCTCTCGCTCCTTCAAGGGGAAAGTGGGGATGAAGAAAGCTGAGATCAAGGGCCGCCTACTTGGATACTGAGTCCACTTAGGGCCCCATTCCATCATTCTGGGCTCGGTATACATTCCTAACGAGGGGCAGGAACAGTTCATTCAAGAAGCTACAGCTGAGATCATGACCACACAAGATAGATGGGTAATTCTGGGTGGGGGCCTCAACCTAGTCTTCAATAACAAACTAGACCAGTAAATTCTGAGGCAGGGAGTCTCTGGGGAGATCAGTCCTGTGGGGTCCCTCCGATTGCAGGAACTGGGATTCAGGGATATCTGGTAGAGTCACCACCTACACTCAAGGGATTACACATTCTATTGCCATGTACACAAGTCATATGCTAGGCTGGATTATTTTCTAGGTACCGGGGAAATCCTGGCAGCGACGCATTCGGTGGAAGTTGAACCCGGCTCGTTATCTGATCACTCTGGTGTTACGTTAGATCTCATCCTCCACCTCCATGAGCAAAGGTCCCAGTCCTGGCGCTTGCGCGAAACACTCCTTCGCAGACCGGAAGTCGTAAAACAAATAGATAACTTGATCAAGGGCTATATGGAAATGAATGATTCCACAGAGGTTTCACTTGCAATGATATGGGATGCATTGAAGGCTGTAATACGAGGGAAATTGATTGTTATCTCCACTGCAGACAATAAGGAACGGAGGGACAAGCGAGATAAGCTACAGCAACAAACGCGGTAATTAGAGAGAATACACCATCGTGCTGGGGTTCCTAGGGTGTGGCGCCAGCTAGAGGCGACCAGGAAGCAATTGGCGGGCCTAGATTTAGATAATGCGGACTACTCGCTCCTGCGCCTTAAACATGCCTTCTATGTGAGGGGGACCAAGTGTGTAAGATTGCTGGTGAACAAACCTAGGGGACAACGCCAATCCAATGCAGTAGAGGCGCTGCTGCAAGATGAAGGGACAGTAGGGTGCCGAAGAGAGAGTTCAATCCTTCTACAAGGATCTGTATTCTGCGCAGGATCTTCCGACCCCGGCTATATCGGAGTACCTGGAAGAGGCTAATGTGACGCGTCTAACTGAGGAACAGGCGGAGGGTCTAGATAAACCCATTATGATAGAGGAGGTTATAGCGGCAATTTCTAGGCTCAAGCCACATAAATCTCCGGGCCCCGATGGATTGTCAGCGGGGTTTTATAAAGTTTTCTGCAACTTAGTGGCTCCCATCCTTACTAGAGTATTCAACACGATCACAAGCTCCGAGACTCTACCCCCCTCAGTGAAGGAGGCGGTGGTTGCAGTTATAGCAAAACCCGGTAAAGATAAAAGATTGTGCAGGTCTTACCGACCTATATCGCTTTTAAATGTTGACGCTAAGCTTTTTACAGGGATTCTGGCAGCCCGCCTTGCCCCAAACATGCCTGGACTGGTTGATCCGGACCAATCCGGGTTTATCCCAGGTAGACAGTGCTCAGATAATACAAAGCGCACCTTACACCTCATAGATAAGGCAGCCCACTCCCAGAGGAAGGCGATGCTCCTCTCAATCGATGTGGAGAAAGCCTTTGACCGCGTTCATTGACCTTATCTGGACGGAGTGCTGGCAAGGTATGACATTGGGGATCGTTTCCGAGCATGGGTACTGAGCAGGTATTGAGGGCTAAGGTCAGGTTGAATGGCAGGGGCTCTGGGAGCTTTCTCATCGAACGCGGCCCATGGCAGGGCTGTCCCCGCTACTATTCGTGCTCTACATGGAGCCATTTGCCCAGCGGGTGAGGGATGACCCACTAATCACTGGCATGAGATTTGGAGGAGAGGAACAACTCATTACATTGTACGCAGTCGATGTACTGGTGTCCTTGGGAGACCCCCGGGAGGCCCTACTGGCATTCCTGAGAGAGGTGGATAGGTCTCGGGATTTAAGATCAATATCGCATAATCACAGGCTTTAAGCCTAACCGTGTCGCGCGCTATGAACAAATTTCTTGCACAAACTCTCTCCTTTAGTTGGCAGCTGAGCCTATCCTACCTAGGAATACACCTCGCCCCAACTATTTCGGACGTGGTAGAGGTCAATTATAGAAACTTAGTCAAGAAGGTCCAGACGAATCTAGCGAGATGTCATGCTTACCCACTGTCATGGCTTGGACGAATAGCCGCATTGAAGATGGTGGTCCTCCCCAGAGTTCTCTATACATTTATGACCCTGCCATTATGGCTCCTACCCGGGAGGCTTCAGGCCATACAGAGTGCCTTTCAAAATTTTGTGTGGGCCGGCTGACGCTCCCAAATGCATTGAGAACTTAGTTGGCAGACCCCAGCAGAAGGAGGCGTAGGTATTCCGTGCATCCTCAGATATTTCAGGGCGGCACAGATTAGGTATATGGTGGAGTGGTTGAGGCCCCGAGTCGGAGAAGAAATGGCTCTTTATAGATAGAGCGCTAGCTGGCACCTCACTGTGGAAAATTCTGTTTCTGGGTAGACTGCACAGACCTCCCAGTCTCCACCTGTCCGCGATCACGTCACCTACCCTCCGAATATGGGATGCATTGGTCAAAAAGAACAGCCTTTTGTCATTCCCCTCCCCCTTAAACGGGTAGTGGGGAATCCAGACTTTACCCCAGGACTAAAGGAGGTGGCATTCTGGGAGTGGCTGAAGCCCGGATGCAGGTCGGTGTGTCACTTTTTTGATGAGGATGTCCGTATCCCATTCAGTACATTGAGGGCTGACAACATTCCGGAGAGTGAAAGATTCCGATATACACAGATCAGACACTGGGTGATGCAGCCAGAGGTTAAGGAAGCAGCTCAACATTCGTTGACGAAATTTGAGAGGTGGCTCTTAAGTAAAGACTCAGACCAACACTTGGTATCAGAATGATATAAGCTTCTCTCTGAGTTGTCCCTGAGGTGAGGTCTCCAGCTCAAGTGCGCTGTGAACGGGAACTCGGGTGGTAACTTTCCCTTCAGGAATGGCGGGATATACATTATCGGGCGAGGCACACAGCGACAAATACATCTAGCATAGACACCGAGACTAAAATAGCCACATATTGGTATTTTACACCAGAGCGCCTCCATAAAAGGAACCCGGCACAGAGCGAGATGTGTTGGAGATGTGGGGTGGCCACCAGGTCACTTACACATATTTTATGGGAGTGCTCTAGAATAACCCGCTTCTGGGACGAACTCCTGGGAGAGATCGATCTTCACTTCAATACTCAAATTCTTCGATTCCCAGCGTATGTGTTGCTGGGCTTACCCAACCCATTGACATACCCACTTAAATCCAGACGAGGTAGGCATATAGCACTGGCACTTGGGGCGGCTCACTGAATGATCCTGGCCCTGTGAGGCACCGATAGGACCCCAATCAGATTGCAGTGGCTCCATCGTATTTGGCATTTGCTGTGGATGGAAAGGTTGTCATTGACACTGAAAGAACAAGGGTACACCTTCAGAGAGGTCTGGCGTCAATTTCTTACCCTTTATCTCAGGAATTCACAGAGCTTACCTGCCCTAAATTCTTAAAACTATTATGATTGACTGCAGATTAGCGCTCTTTACTTTGATGAACATTATGGTTAATCCAGATTCCTATCAAATAGCTGTGCATTAGTGTTATGGGCACCCAGGGGTGGGAGGGTGGGATGGGGAGGGGGTTAGGGGGAAGTTCCTTTTTCTTGCTATAAGTTGCATAGATTTCTGACAAAGGCGGAATGTTGACGCTATGTCAGTGAAAATGTATCGCGCATTATGTCTTGCGCTGCAATAATAAAAACAAATGTAAAACAAAAAAAATTCTAAAAGTAAAACGTATGCATTATTTAATTCTAAAAAAATTTAACAGCCTTTTTTAACTTATAATTTGAAGTAACATTAATTTTTATTAAAATGCAATTAAACTACTTTTAAATATTTCTATACTTCACTGTTAATAATTATTAATGCATAATAAAAAATCCTGTTTTAACTCTAGATGAAAATTTATTTTTTAATTTACACTTCAGAAAGATAATTTATATTTCTTTTATTTAATGAATTTAATTAAATATTTCATTCAAAATTAAGTTGCTAGTACCATAGCATTTTTTATTTTGTTCTACATTTTAAATAAATATATAAAATTAATTTACATTAATTTGTAACATAAAAAATTGTTGACTAATTCATTAGAAATTTTAACGTTTTTAATTTTTCATACACCTTGTCAAAGGGAGCTCTGCACCTCAACTGTGGAGCCTCCCAATTGTAAGGTAGAGGTAAAAGTGAAAAAGTTTATTGAACTCGAAAAATGTGTACACATAGGGGGCATATTATCAAGACCGGCGATAAAATTATCGCCGCTTTAGCGGCAGGAAACTGCCGCTAAAGCAGCGATAATGGGCTTGCTAATATGCGTTATAGAATTCAATAGAAGCCCAGGTTAGATGTGCAGGACATCTAACCTGGGCTTCTATTGAATTCTATAACGCATATTAGCAAGCCCATTATCGCCGCTTTAGCGGCAGTTTCCTGCCGCTAAAACGGCGATAATTTTATCGCCGGTCTTGCTAATATGCCCCATAGTTCTATTTTAACAAATATGTTAAATTTAATAAAAAATTGTTTTTCTGAAGTTTGAATTTAGAGCCAAGCAAAAATATCCAGAAGGGGATCCAATTGAAGTTGCATCTGCTAGAAATAAAAATCAGTGACAAAAACAGTAGCAAGGGGTAAAGAATGTGATTTTTAAAAAGTAAGAGAATGAATATGTTACAATACATCTAACAACTTAAAAACCTTCTCTTATGTGATTGAAAAGGAAACAACATCCCAGAAAAAGACTCTGCTTCATCTTGGAGTGGAACCTCAGATAGCATTTTATGAACAGACCACCATCTTGGAAAAGGCAGTTTATAAGCATGGAAGCATGATGTTGGTTTGGCTCATGAAGAAGAAGCCCATGTTTGGCATCTTTTGACCATCATGCCTGACGCTCCACATGACTCGTGGAACTACCCTTTGGGTGACTGCATACATATAGAAGCCAGTGTGGTCTATGCAGCAAGGATGCTTAGCCATGTGCTGAGGGCATTACCCAACAACATGCTGCCTGCGAGTGGGAGGAGCGATTCAACTTCTCCTGAATGCGTATAGTCTCTGGTAAGCTCTCGGCACAGTGCTCAGTACAGATGTAACAGCACTGCCGGATGGAAATGCTAAGATACTTGAACCTGCCTGATTTCCTGTCCTATCGGATGGAGATGCTAAGATACTTGGACCTGCCTGATTTCCTGTCCTATCGGATGGAGATGCTAAGATACGTGGGCCTGTCTGATTGCCTGTCCTTTCGGAAGAAGTTGCTAAGATACTTGGACCTGCCTTATTTCCTGTCCTATCGAATGGAGATGCTAAGATACGTGGACCCGCCTGATTTCCTGTCCTATCGGATAGGGATGCTAAGATACTTGAACCTGCCTGATTTCCTGTCCTATCGGATGGAGATGCTAAGATACGTGGACCTGCCTGATTTCCTGTCCTATCGGATAGGGATGCTAAGATACTTGAACCTGCCTGATTTCCTGTCCTATCGGATGGAGATGCTAAGATACGTGGACCTGCCTGATTTCCTGTCCTATCGGATGGAGATGCTAAGATACTTGAACCTGCCTGATTTCCTGTCCTATCGGAAGGAGATGCTAAGATACGTGGACCTGCCTGATTTCCTGTCCTATCGGATGGAGATGCTAAGATACTTGGACCTGCCTGATTTCCTGTCCTATCGGATGGAGATGTTAAGATACGTGGACCTGCCTGATTTCCTGTCCTATCGGATGGAGATGCTAAGATACGTGAACCTGCCTGATTTCCTGTTCTATCGGATAGGGATGCTAAGATACTTGAACCTGCCTGATTTCCTGTCCTATCGGATGGAGATGCTAAGATACGTGGACCTGCCTGATTTCCTGTCCTATCGGATGGGATGCTAAGATACTTGAACCTGCCTGATTTCCTGTCCTATCGGATGGAGATGCTAAGATACGTGGACCTGCCTGATTTCCTGTCCTATCGGATGGAGATGCTAAGATACTTGGACCTGCCTGATTTCCTGTCCTATCGGATGGAGATGCTAAGATACGTGGACCTGCCTGATTTCCTGTCCTATCGGAAGGAGTTGCTAAGATACTTGGACCTGCCTTATTTCCTGTCCTATCGGATGGAGATGTTAAGATACGTGGATCTGCCTGATTTCCTGTCATATCGGATGGAGATGCTAAGATACTTGGACCTGCCTGATTTCCTGTCCTATCGGATAGAGATGCTGTGACACCTGTAACCACCTGATTTCCTGTGCTTCCGGATGGAGATGATCAAATACATGTGACCTCTTTGTTTCCTGTGCTGCAACATGGACATGCTAAGAAATCTGTAACCACCAGATTTCTTGTCATAAATCCCCAAATATCTGTAACTTCCTGGTTTACTGGCCTGCCAGCAGATATGATCAGGCACTTGGACACGGATTTCCTCTTCTGCTGTATGGGGCTGCTGACATACCTGCAACATCCTAATTTCATGTCCTGTTGGATGGAAATGTTGAAATACCTGCAACATTCTGATTTCATGTCCTGTTGGAGGGAAATGTTGAAATACCTGCAACATTCTGATTTCATGTCCTGTTGGAGGGAAATGCTGAAATACCTGTAGCAGCCAGATATATTGTCCTGCTGAATGCAGATGCTGAGATGCAGTAACATCCGGATATCATGTCCTCTTAGATGAAGATGCTGAAATACCTGAAACATCCTGATTTCATGCTCAGCTGGGTGGAAATGCTGAGATGCGGGTAACATCCTGATTTCATGCTCTGCTGAGTGGAAATGCTGAAATACCTGTAACATCCTGATTTCATGCTCTGCTGGGTGGAAATGCTGAGATGCGGGTAACATCCTGATTTCATGCCCTGCTGGGTGGAAATGCTGAGATGCGGGTAACATCCTGATTTCATGCTCTGCTGGGTGAAAATGCTGAAATACCTGTAACATCCTGGGTGGAAATGCTGAGATGCGGGTAACATCCTGATTTCATGCCCTGCTGGGTGGAAATGCTGTGAGATACGGGTAACATCCTGATTTCATGCCCTGCTGGATGGAAATGCTGAGATAACATCCTGATTTCATGCCCTGCTGGATGGAAATGCTGAGATAACATCCTGTTTCATGCCCTGCTGAGTGGAAATGCTGTGAGATACGGGTAACATCCTGATTTCATGCCATGCTGGATGGAAATGCTGAGATAACATCCTGATTTCATGCTCTGCTGGGTGGAAATGCTGAGATGCGGGTAACATCCTGATTTCATGCCCTGCTGGGTGGAAATGCTGAGATGCGGGTAACATCCTGATTTCATGCTCTGCTGGGTGGAAATGCTGAAATACCTGTAACATCCTGGGTGGAAATGCTGAGATGCGGGTAACATCCTGATTTCATGCCCTGCTGGGTGGAAATGCTGAGATGTGGGTAACATCCTGTTTCATGCCCTGCTGGGTGGAAATGCTGTGAGATACGGGTAACATCCTGATTTCATGCCCTGCTGGGTGGAAATGCTGTGAGATACGGGTAACATCCTGATTTCATGCCCTGCTATTTGGAAATGCTCAGATGCGGGTAACATCCTGTTTCATACCTGCTGGGTGGAAATGATGTGAGATACGGGTAACATCCTGATTTCATGCCCTGCTGGATGGAAATGCTGAGATGTGGGTAACATCCTGATTTCATGCCCTGCTGGGTGGAAATGCTGAGATGCGGGTAACATCCTGATTTCATGCCCTGCTGAGTGGAAATGCTGTGAGAGACGGGTAACATCCTGATTTCATGCCCTGCTGGGTGGAAATGCTGAGATAACATCCTGTTTCATGCCCTGCTGAGTGGAAATGCTGTGAGATACGGGTAACATCCTGATTTCATGCCCTGCTGGGTGGAAATGCTGAGATAACATCCTGTTTCATGCCCTGCTGGGTGGAAATGCTGTGAGATACGGGTAACATCCTGATTTCATGCCCTGCTGGGTGGAAATGCTGAGATAACATCCTGATTTCATGCCCTGCTGGATGGAAATGCTGAGATGTGGGTAACATCCTGATTTCATGCCCTGCTGGGTGGAAATGCTGAGATGCGGGTAACATCCTGATTTCATGCCCTGCTGAGTGGAAATGCTGTGAGATACGGGTAACATCCTGATTTCATGCCCTGAGGGGTGGAAATGCTGAGAACATCCTGTTTCATGCCCTGCTGGATGGAAATGCTGAGATGTGGGTAACATCCTGATTTCATGCCCTGCTGGGTGGAAATGCTGAGATGCGGGTAACATCCTGATTTCATGCCCTGCTGAGTGGAAATGCTGTGAGATACGGGTAACATCCTGAATCATGCCCTGCTGGGTGGAAATGCTGAGATAACATCCTGTTTCATGCCCTGCTGAGTGGAAATGCTGTGAGATACGGGTAACATCCTGATGTCATGCCCTGCTGGGTGGAAATGCTGAGATAACATCCTGTTTCATGCCCTGCTGGGTGGAAATGCTGTGAGATATGGGTAACATCCTGATTTCATGCCCTGCTGGGTGGAAATGCTGAGATAACATCCTGATTTCATGCCCTGATGGATGGAAATGCTGAGATGTGGGTAACATCCTGATTTCATGCCCTGCTGGGTGGAAATGCTGAGATGCGGGTAACATCCTGATTTCATGCCCTGCTGAGTGGAAATGCTCTGAGATACGGGTAACATCCTGATTTCATGCCCTGCTGGGTGGAAATGTTGAGATAACATCCTGATTTCATGCCCTGCTGGGTGGAAATGCTGAGATGTGGGTAACCGCCTGATTTCTTGCCCTGCTGGGTGGAAATGCTGAGATAACATCCTGATTTCATGCCCTGCTGGGTGGAAATGCTGAGATGTGGGTAACATCCTGATTTCATGCCCTGCTGGGTGGAAATGCTGAGATAACATCCTGATTTCATGCCCTGCTGGGTGGAAATGCGAGATGTGGGTAACATCCTGATTTCATGCCCTGCTGGGTGGAAATGCTGAGATGCGGGTAACATCCTGATTTCATGCCCTGCTGGGTGGAAATGCTGTGAGATGCGGGTAACATCCTGATTTCATGCCCTGCTGGGTGGAAATGCTGAAATACCTGTAACATCCTGATTTCATGCTCAGCTGGGTGGAAATGCTGAGATGCGGGTAACATCCTGATTTCATGCTCTGCTGAGTGGAAATGCTGAAATACCTGTAACATCCTGATTTCATGCTCTGCTGGGTGGAAATGCTGAGATGCGGGTAACATCCTGATTTCATGCCCTGCTGGGTGAAAATGCTGAGATGCGGGTAACATCCTGATTTCATGCTCTGCTGTTTGGAAATGCTGAGATGCGGGTAACATCCTGATTTCATGCCCTGCTGGGTGGAAATGCTGAGATGCGGGTAATATCCTGATTTCATGCTCTGCTGGGTGGAAATGCTGTGAGATGCGGGTAACATCCTGATTTCATGCCCTGCTGGGTGGAAATGCTGAGATGCGGGTAACGTCCTGATTTCATGCCCTGCTGGGTGGAAATGCTGTGAGATGCGGGTAACATCCTGATTTCATGCCCTGCTGGGTGGAAATGCTGTGAGATGCGGGTAACATCCTGATTTCATGCCCTGCTGGGTGGAAATGCTGAGATTCGGGTAACATCCTGATTTCATGCCCTGCTGGGTGAAAATGCTGAGATGCGGGTAACATCCTGATTTCATGCCCTGCTGGGTGGAAATGCTGAGATGTGGGTAACATCCTGATTTCATGCCCTGCTGGGTGAAAATGCTGAGATGCGGGTAACATCCTGATTTCATGTCCTGCTGGGTGGAAATGCTGAAATACCTGAAACATCCTGATTTCATGCCCTGCTGGGTGGAAATGCTGAGATGCGGGTAACATCCTGATTTCATGCCCTGCTTGGTGGAAATGCTGAGATGCGGGTAACATCCTGATTTCATGCCCTGCTGGGTGGAAATGCTGAGATAACATACTGATTTCATGGCCTGCTGGGTGGAAATGCTGAGATGCGGGTAGCATCCTGATTTCATGCCCTGCTGGGTGGAAATGCTGAGATAACATCCTGATTTCATGCCCTGCTGAGTGCAGCCAGCGATCGGTAGTGGGAGTAGCTGCCGGGCGGTGACGTGGGGAGGGAGGGGCAGGGTGGGGGTAGTAAACTATGGATTACGGAGGTTTACAGGTAAATAAACATATAAATAAATGAAACGAATTTCGTTGCGTGCACTGCATCGCATTTGGGGATGCAGTGCGTGCAACGAAATTCGTTTTATTTATTTATATGTTTACTTACCTGTAAACCTCCGTAATCCATAGTTTCCACCCCCACCCTGCCCCTCCCCCTCCCTACGTCACCGCCTGGCAGATACTCCCACTACCGACCGCGGCTGGCTGGGTGGAAATGCTGAGATGCGGGTAACATCCTGATTTCATGCCCTGCTGGATGGAAATGCTGAGATAACATCCTGTTTCATGCCCTGCTGAGTGGAAATGCTGTGAGATACGGGTAACATCCTGATTTCATGCCCTGCTGGGTGGAAATGCTGAGATAACATCCTGTTTCATGCTCTGCTGGGTGGAAATGCTGTGAGATACGGGTAACATCCTGATTTCATGCCCTGCTGGGTGGAAATGCTGAGATAACATCCTGATTTCATGCCCTGCTGGATGGAAATGCTGAGATGTGGGTAACATCCTGATTTCATGCCCTGCTGGGTGGAAATGCTGAGATGCGGGTAACATCCTGATTTCATGCCCTGCTGAGTGGAAATGCTGTGAGATACGGGTAACATCCTGATTTCATGCCCTGAGGGTGGAAATGCTGAGATAACATCCTGTTTCATGCCCTGCTGGATGGAAATGCTGAGATGTGGGTAACATCCTGATTTCATGCCCTGCTGGGTGGAAATGCTGAGATGCGGGTAACATCCTGATTTCATGCCCTGCTGAGTGGAAATGCTGTGAGATACGGGTAACATCCTGATTTCATGCCCTGCTGGGTGGAAATGCTGAGATAACATCCTGTTTCATGCTCTGCTGGGTGGAAATGCTGTGAGATACGGGTAACATCCTGATTTCATGCCCTGCTGGGTGGAAATGCTGAGATAACATCCTGATTTCATGCCCTGCTGGATGGAAATGCTGAGATGTGGGTAACATCCTGATTTCATGCCCTGCTGGGTGGAAATGCTGAGATGCGGGTAACATCCTGATTTCATGCCCTGCTGAGTGGAAATGCTGTGAGATACGGGTAACATCCTGATTTCATG
This sequence comes from Calotriton arnoldi, assembly GCA_963921515.1. Classification (NCBI taxonomy): domain Eukaryota; kingdom Metazoa; phylum Chordata; class Amphibia; order Caudata; family Salamandridae; genus Calotriton; species Calotriton arnoldi. The sequence continues at coordinate 1,843,007 of CAWUFW010002387.1, read as the reverse complement.
CCCTGAGGGGTGGAAATGCTGAGATAACATCCTGTTTCATGCCCTGCTGGATGGAAATGCTGAGATGTGGGTAACATCCTGATTTCATGCCCTGCTGGGTGGAAATGCTGAGATGCGGGTAACATCCTGATTTCATGCCCTGCTGAGTGGAAATGCTGTGAGATACGGGTAACATCCTGATTTCATGCCCTGCTGGGTGGAAATGCTGAGATAACATCCTGTTTCATGCCCTGCTGAGTGGAAATGCTGTGAGATACGGGTAACATCCTGATGTCATGCCCTGCTGGGTGGAAATGCTGAGATAACATCCTGTTTCATGCCCTGCTGGGTGGAAATGCTGTGAGATATGGGTAACATCCTGATTTCATGCCCTGCTGGGTGGAAATGCTGAGATAACATCCTGATTTCATGCCCTGCTGGATGGAAATGCTGAGATGTGGGTAACATCCTGATTTCATGCCCTGCTGGGTGGAAATGCTGAGATGCGGGTAACATCCTGATTTCATGCCCTGCTGAGTGGAAATGCTCTGAGATACGGGTAACATCCTGATTTCATGCCCTGCTGGGTGGAAATGTTGAGATAACATCCTGATTTCATGCCCTGCTGGGTGGAAATGCTGAGATGTGGGTAACCGCCTGATTTCTTGCCCTGCTGGGTGGAAATGCTGAGATAACATCCTGATTTCATGCCCTGCTGGGTGGAAATGCTGAGATGTGGGTAACATCCTGATTTCATGCCCTGCTGGGTGGAAATGCTGAGATAACATCCTGATTTCATGCCCTGCTGGGTGGAAATGCGAGATGTGGGTAACATCCTGATTTCATGCCCTGCTGGGTGGAAATGCTGAGATGCGGGTAACATCCTGATTTCATGCCCTGCTGGGTGGAAATGCTGTGAGATGCGGGTAACATCCTGATTTCATGCCCTGCTGGGTGGAAATGCTGAAATACCTGTAACATCCTGATTTCATGCTCAGCTGGGTGGAAATGCTGAGATGCGGGTAACATCCTGATTTCATGCTCTGCTGAGTGGAAATGCTGAAATACCTGTAACATCCTGATTTCATGCTCTGCTGGGTGGAAATGCTGAGATGCGGGTAACATCCTGATTTCATGCCCTGCTGGGTGAAAATGCTGAGATGCGCGTAACATCCTGATTTCATGCTCTGCTGTTTGGAAATGCTGAGATGCGGGTAACATCCTGATTTCATGCCCTGCTGGGTGGAAATGCTGAGATGCGGGAAACATCCTGATTTCATGCCCTGCTGGGTGGAAATGCTGAGATGCGGGTAACATCCTGATTTCATGCCCTGCTGGGTGGAAATGCTGAGATGCGGGTAACATCCTGATTTCATGCTCTGCTGGGTGGAAATGCTGTGAGATGCGGGTAACATCCTGATTTCATGCCCTGCTGGGTGGAAATGCTGAGATGCGGGTAACATCCTGATTTCATGCCCTGCTGGGTGGAAATGCTGTGAGATGCGGGTAACATCCTGATTTCATGCCCTGCTGGGTGGAAATGCTGTGAGATGCGGGTAACATCCTGATTTCATGCCCTGCTGGGTGGAAATGCTGAGATTCGGGTAACATCCTGATTTCATGCCCTTCTGGGTGAAAATGCTGAGATGCGGGTAACATCCTGATTTCATGCCCTGCTGGGTGGAAATGCTGAGATGTGGGTAACATCCTGATTTCATGCCCTGCTGGGTGAAAATGCTGAGATGCGGGTAACATCCTGATTTCATGTCCTGCTGGGTGGAAATGCTGAAATACCTGAAACATCCTGATTTCATGCCCTGCTGGGTGGAAATGCTGAGATGCGGGTAACATCCTGATTTCATGCCCTGCTTGGTGGAAATGCTGAGATGCGGGTAACATCCTGATTTCATGCCCTGCTGGGTGGAAATGCTGAGATAACATCCTGATTTCATGGCCTGCTGGGTGGAAATGCTGAGATGCGGGTAGCATCCTGATTTCATGCCCTGCTGGGTGGAAATGCTGAGATAACATCCTGATTTCATGCCCTGCTGGGTGCAGCCGTGGTCGGTAGTGGGAGTAGCTGCCGGGCGGTGACGTGGTGAGGGAGGGGCAGGGTGGGGGTAGTAAACTATGGATTACGGAGGTTTACAGGTAAGTAAACATATAAATAAATGAAACGAATTTCGTTACGTGCACTGCATCGCATTTGGGGATGCAGTGCGTGCAACGAAATTCGTTTTATTTATTTATATGTTTACTTACCTGTAAACCTCCGTAATCCATAGTTTACCACCCCCCACCCTGCCCCTCCCCCTCCCCACGTCACCGCCCGGCAGATACTCCCACTACCGACCGCGGCTGGCTGGGTGGAAATGCTGAGATGCGGGTAACATCCTGATTTCATGCCCTGCTGGATGGAAATGCTGAGATAACATCCTGTTTCATGCCCTGCTGAGTGGAAATGCTGTGAGATACGGGTAACATCCTGATTTCATGCCCTGCTGGGTGGAAATGCTGAGATAACATCCTGTTTCATGCCCTGCTGGGTGGAAATGCTGTGAGATACGGGTAACATCCTGATTTCATGCCCTGCTGGGTGGAAATGCTGAGATAATATCCTGATTTCATGCCCTGCTGGATGGAAATGCTGAGATGTGGGTAACATCCTGATTTCATGCCCTGCTGGGTGGAAATGCTGAGATGCGGGTAACATCCTGATTTCATGCCCTGCTGAGTGGAAATGCTGTGAGATACGGGTAACATCCTGATTTCATGCCCTGAGGGGTGGAAATGCTGAGATAACATCCTGTTTCATGCCCTGCTGGATGGAAATGCTGAGATGTGGGTAACATCCTTATTTCATGCCCTGCTGGGTGGAAATGCTGAGATGCGGGTAACATCCTGATTTCATGCCCTGCTGAGTGGAAATGCTGTGAGATACGGGTAACATCCTGATTTCATGCCCTGCTGGGTGGAAATGCTGAGATAACATCCTGTTTCATGCCCTGCTGAGTGGAAATGCTGTGAGATACGGGTAACATCCTGATGTCATGCCCTGCTGGGTGGAAATGCTGAGATAACATCCTGTTTCATGCCCTGCTGGGTGGAAATGCTGTGAGATATGGGTAACATCCTGATTTCATGCCCTGCTGGGTGGAAATGCTGAGATAACATCCTGATTTCATGCCCTGCTGGATGGAAATGCTGAGATGTGGGTAACATCCTGATTTCATGCCCTGCTGGGTGGAAATGCTGAGATGCGGGTAACATCCTGATTTCATGCCCTGCTGAGTGGAAATGCTCTGAGATACGGGTAACATCCTGATTTCATGCCCTGCTGGGTGGAAATGTTGAGATAACATCCTGATTTCATGCCCTGCTGGGTGGAAATGCTGAGATGTGGGTAACCGCCTGATTTCTTGCCCTGCTGGGTGGAAATGCTGAGATAACATCCTGATTTCATGCCCTGCTGGGTGGAAATGCTGAGATGTGGGTAACATCCTGATTTCATGCCCTGCTGGGTGGAAATGCTGAGATAACATCCTGATTTCATGCCCTGCTGGGTGGAAATGCGAGATGTGGGTAACATCCTGATTTCATGCCCTGCTGGGTGGAAATGCTGAGATGCGGGTAACATCCTGATTTCATGCCCTGCTGGGTGGAAATGCTGTGAGATGCGGGTAACATCCTGATTTCATGCCCTGCTGGGTGGAAATGCTGAAATACCTGTAACATCCTGATTTCATGCTCAGCTGGGTGGAAATGCTGAGATGCGGGTAACATCCTGATTTCATGCTCTGCTGAGTGGAAATGCTGAAATACCTGTAACATCCTGATTTCATGCTCTGCTGGGTGGAAATGCTGAGATGCGGGTAACATCCTGATTTCATGCCCTGCTGGGTGAAAATGCTGAGATGCGGGTAACATCCTGATTTCATGCTCTGCTGTTTGGAAATGCTGAGATGCGGGTAACATCCTGATTTCATGCCCTGCTGGGTGGAAATGCTGAGATGCGGGAAACATCCTGATTTCATGCCCTGCTGGGTGGAAATGCTGAGATGCGGGTAACATCCTGATTTCATGCCCTGCTGGGTGGAAATGCTGAGATGCGGGTAACATCCTGATTTCATGCTCTGCTGGGTGGAAATGCTGTGAGATGCGGGTAACATCCTGATTTCATGCCCTGCTGGGTGGAAATGCTGAGATGCGGGTAACATCCTGATTTCATGCCCTGCTGGGTGGAAATGCTGTGAGATGCGGGTAACATCCTGATTTCATGCCCTGCTGGGTGGAAATGCTGTGAGATGCGGGTAACATCCTGATTTCATGCCCTGCTGGGTGGAAATGCTGAGATTCGGGTAACATCCTGATTTCATGCCCTGCTGGGTGAAAATGCTGAGATGCGGGTAACATCCTGATTTCATGCCCTGCTGGGTGGAAATGCTGAGATGTGGGTAACATCCTGATTTCATGCCCTGCTGGGTGAAAATGCTGAGATGCGGGTAACATCCTGATTTCATGTCCTGCTGGGTGGAAATGCTGAAATACCTGAAACATCCTGATTTCATGCCCTGCTGGGTGGAAATGCTGAGATGCGGGTAACATCCTGATTTCATGCCCTGCTTGGTGGAAATGCTGAGATGCGGGTAACATCCTGATTTCATGCCCTGCTGGGTGGAAATGCTGAGATAACATCCTGATTTCATGGCCTGCTGGGTGGAAATGCTGAGATGCGGGTAGCATCCTGATTTCATGCCCTGCTGGGTGGAAATGCTGAGATAACATCCTGATTTCATGCCCTGCTGGTGCAGCGGCTGATCGGTAGTGGGAGTAGCTGCCGGGCGGTGACGTGGGGAGGAGGGGCAGGGTGGGGGTAGTAAACTATGGATTACGGAGGTTTACAGGTAAGTAAACATATAAATAAATGAAACGAATTTCGTTGCGTGCACTGCATCGCATTTGGGGATGCAGTGCGTGCAACGAAATTCGTTTTATTTATTTATATGTTTACTTACCTGTAAACCTCCGTAATCCATAGTTTACCACCCCCACCCTGCCCCTCCCTCCCCACGTCACCGCCCGGCAGATACTCCCACTACCGACCGCGGCTGGCTGGGTGGAAATGCTGAGATGCGGGTAACATCCTGATTTCATGCCCTGCTGGATGGAAATGCTGAGATAACATCCTGTTTCATGCCCTGCTGAGTGGAAATGCTGTGAGATACGGGTAACATCCTGATTTCATGCCCTGCTGGGTGGAAATGCTGAGATAACATCCTGTTTCATGCCCTGCTGGGTGGAAATGCTGTGAGATACGGGTAACATCCTGATTTCATGCCCTGCTGGGTGGAAATGCGGAGATAACATCCTGATTTCATGCCCTGCTGGATGGAAATGCTGAGATGTGGGTAACATCCTGATGTCATGCCCTGCTGGGTGGAAATGCTGAGATAACATCCTGTTTCATGCCCTGCTGGGTGGAAATGCTGTGAGATATGGGTAACATCCTGATTTCATGCCCTGCTGGGTGGAAATGCTGAGATAACATCCTGATTTCATGCCCTGCTGGATGGAAATGCTGAGATGTGGGTAACATCCTGATTTCATGCCCTGCTGGGTGGAAATGCTGAGATGCGGGTAACATCCTGATTTCATGCCCTGCTGAGTGGAAATGCTCTGAGATACGGGTAACATCCTGATTTCATGCCCTGCTGGGTGGAAATGTTGAGATAACATCCTGATTTCATGCCCTGCTGGGTGGAAATGCTGAGATGTGGGTAACCGCCTGATTTCTTGCCCTGCTGGGTGGAAATGCTGAGATAACATCCTGATTTCATGCCCTGCTGGGTGGAAATGCTGAGATGTGGGTAACATCCTGATTTCATGCCCTGCTGGGTGGAAATGCTGAGATAACATCCTGATTTCATGCCCTGCTGGGTGGAAATGCGAGATGTGGGTAACATCCTGATTTCATGCCCTGCTGGGTGGAAATGCTGAGATGCGGGTAACATCCTGATTTCATGCCCTGCTGGGTGGAAATGCTGTGAGATGCGGGTAACATCCTGATTTCATGCCCTGCTGGGTGGAAATGCTGAAATACCTGTAACATCCTGATTTCATGCTCAGCTGGGTGGAAATGCTGAGATGCGGGTAACATCCTGATTTCATGCTCTGCTGAGTGGAAATGCTGAAATACCTGTAACATCCTGATTTCATGCTCTGCTGGGTGGAAATGCTGAGATGCGGGTAACATCCTGATTTCATGCCCTGCTGGGTGAAAATGCTGAGATGCGGGTAACATCCTGATTTCATGCTCTGCTGTTTGGAAATGCTGAGATACGGGTAACATCCTGATTTCATGCCCTGCTGGGTGGAAATGCTGAGATGCGGGAAACATCCTGATTTCATGCCCTGCTGGGTGGAAATGCTGAGATGCGGGTAACATCCTGATTTCATGCCCTGCTGGGTGGAAATGCTGAGATGCGGGTAACATCCTGATTTCATGCTCTGCTGGGTGGAAATGCTGTGAGATACGGGTAACATCCTGATTTCATGCCCTGCTGGGTGGAAATGCTGAGATGCGGGTAACATCCTGATTTCATGCCCTGCTGGGTGGAAATGCTGTGAGATGCGGGTAACATCCTGATTTCATGCCCTGCTGGGTGGAAATGCTGTGAGATGCGGGTAACATCCTGATTTCATGCCCTGCTGGGTGGAAATGCTGAGATTCGGGTAACATCCTGATTTCATGCCCTGCTGGGTGAAAATGCTGAGATGCGGGTAACATCCTGATTTCATGCCCTGCTGGGTGGAAATGCTGAGATGTGGGTAACATCCTGATTTCATGTCCTGCTGGGTGGAAATGCTGAAATACCTGAAACATCCTGCTTTCATGCCCTGCTGGGTGGAAATGCTGAGATGCGGGTAACATCCTGATTTCATGCCCTGCTTGGTGGAAATGCTGAGATGCGGGTAACATCCTGATTTCATGCCCTGCTGGGTGGAAATGCTGAGATAACATCCTGATTTCATGGCCTGCTGGGTGGAAATGCTGAGATGCGGGTAGCATCCTGATTTCATGCCCTGCTGGGTGGAAATGCTGAGATAACATCCTGATTTCATGCCCTGCTGGGTGCAGCCGCGGTCGGTAGTGGGAGTAGCTGCCGGGCGGTGACGTGGGGAGGAGGGGCAGGGTGGGGGTAGTAAACTATGGATTACGGAGGTTTACAGGTAAGTAAACATATAAATAAATGAAACGAATTTCGTTGCGTGCACTGCATTGCATTTGGGGATGCAGTGCGCGCAGCGAAATTCGTTTTATTTATTTATATGTTTACTTACCTGTAAACCTCCGTAAGTTTACACCCCACCCTGCCCTCCTCCCCACGTCACCGCCCGGCAGATACTCCCACTACCGACCGCGGCTGGCTGGGTGGAAATGCTGAGATGCGGGTAACATCCTGATTTCATGCCCTGCTGAGTGGAAATGCTCTGAGATACGGGTAACATCCTGATTTCATGCCCTGCTGGGTGGAAATGTTGAGATAACATCCTGGTTTCATGCCCTGCTGGGTGGAAATGCTGAGATGTGGGTAACCGCCTGATTTCTTGCCCTGCTGGGTGGAAATGCTGAGATAACATCCTGATTTCATGCCCTGCTGGGTGGAAATGCTGAGATGTGGGTAACATCCTGATTTCATGCCCTGCTGGGTGGAAATGCTGAGATAACATCCTGATTTCATGCCCTGCTGGGTGGAAATGCGAGATGTGGGTAACATCCTGATTTCATGCCCTGCTGGGTGGAAATGCTGAGATGCGGGTAACATCCTGATTTCATGCCCTGCTGGGTGGAAATGCTGTGAGATGCGGGTAACATCCTGATTTCATGCCCTGCTGGGTGGAAATGCTGAAATACCTGTAACATCCTGATTTCATGCTCAGCTGGGTGGAAATGCTGAGATGCGGGTAACATCCTGATTTCATGCTCTGCTGAGTGGAAATGCTGAAATACCTGTAACATCCTGATTTCATGCTCTGCTGGGTGGAAATGCTGAGATGCGGGTAACATCCTGATTTCATGCCCTGCTGGGTGAAAATGCTGAGATGCGGGTAACATCCTGATTTCATGCTCTGCTGTTTGGAAATGCTGAGATGCGGGTAACATCCTGATTTCATGCCCTGCTGGGTGGAAATGCTGAGATGCGGGAAACATCCTGATTTCATGCCCTGCTGGGTGGAAATGCTGAGATGCGGGTAACATCCTGATTTCATGCCCTGCTGGGTGGAAATGCTGAGCTGCGGGTAACATCCTGATTTCATGCTCTGCTGGGTGGAAATGCTGTGAGATGCGGGTAACATCCTGATTTCATGCCCTGCTGGGTGGAAATGCTGAGATGCGGGTAACATCCTGATTTCATGCCCTGCTGGGTGGAAATGCTGTGAGATGCGGGTAACATCCTGATTTCATGCCCTGCTGGGTGGAAATGCTGTGAGATGCGGGTAACATCCTGATTTCATGCCCTGCTGGGTGGAAATGCTGAGATTCGGGTAACATCCTGATTTCATGCCCTGCTGGGTGAAAATGCTGAGATGCGGGTAACATCCTGATTTCATGCCCTGCAGGGTGGAAATGCTGAGATGTGGGTAACATCCTGATTTCATGCCCTGCTGGGTGAAAATGCTGAGATGCGGGTAACATCCTGATTTCATGCCCTGCTGGGTGGAAATGCTGAGATAACATCCTGATTTCATGCCCTGCTGGGTGAAAATGCTGAGATGCGGGTAACATCCTGATTTCATGTCCTGCTGGGTGGAAATGCTGAAATACCTGAAACATCCTGATTTCATGCCCTGCTGGGTGGAAATGCTGAGATGCGGGTAACATCCTGATTTCATGCCCTGCTTGGTGGAAATGCTGAGATGCGGGTAACATCCTGATTTCATGCCCTGCTGGGTGGAAATGCTGAGATAACATCCTGATTTCATGGCCTGCTGGGTGGAAATGCTGAGATGCGGGTAGCATCCTGATTTCATGCCCTGCTGGGTGGAAATGCTGAGATAACATCCTGATTTCATGCCCTGCTGGGTGCAGCCGCGGTCGGTAGTGGGAGTAGCTGCCGGGCGGTGACGTGGGGAGGGGGAGGGGCAGGGTGGGGGGTAGTAAACTATGGATTACGGAGGTTTACAGGTAAGTAAACATATAAATAAATGAAACGAATTTCGTTGCGTGCACTGCATCGCATTTGGGGATGCAGTGCGTGCAACGAAATTCGTTTTATTTATTTATATGTTTACTTACCTGTAAACCTCCGTAATCCATAGTTTACCACCCCCACCCTGCCCCTCCCCCTCCCCACGTCACCGCCCGGCAGATACTCCCACTACCGACCGCGGCTGGCTGGGTGGAAATGCTGAGATGCGGGTAACATCCTGATTTCATGCCCTGCTGGATGGAAATGCTGAGATAACATCCTGTTTCATGCCCTGCTGAGTGGAAATGCTGTGAGATACGGGTAACATCCTGATTTCATGCCCTGCTGGGTGGAAATGCTGAGATAACATCCTGTTTCATGCCCTGCTGGGTGGAAATGCTGTGAGATACGGGTAACATCCTGATTTCATGCCCTGCTGGGTGGAAATGCTGAGATAACATCCTGATTTCATGCCCTGCTGGATGGAAATGCTGAGATGTGGGTAACATCCTGATTTCATGCCCTGCTGGGTGGAAATGCTGAGATGTGGGTAACATCCTGATTTCATGCCCTGCTGAGTGGAAATGCTGTGAGATACGGGTAACATCCTGATTTCATGCCCTGAGGGGTGGAAATGCTGAGATAACATCCTGTTTCATGCCCTGCTGGATGGAAATGCTGAGATGTGGGTAACATCCTGATTTCATGCCCTGCTGGGTGGAAATGCTGAGATGCGGGTAACATCCTGATTTCATGCCCTGCTGAGTGGAAATGCTGTGAGATACGGGTAACATCCTGATTTCATGCCCTGCTGGGTGGAAATGCTGAGATAACATCCTGTTTCATGCCCTGCTGAGTGGAAATGCTGTGAGATACGGGTAACATCCTGATGTCATGCCCTGCTGGGTGGAAATGCTGAGATAACATCCTGTTTCATGCCCTGCTGGGTGGAAATGCTGTGAGATATGGGTAACATCCTGATTTCATGCCCTGCTGGGTGGAAATGCTGAGATAACATCCTGATTTCATGCCCTGCTGGATGGAAATGCTGAGATGTGGGTAACATCCTGATTTCATGCCCTGCTGGGTGGAAATGCTGAGATGCGGGTAACATCCTGATTTCATGCCCTGCTGAGTGGAAATGCTCTGAGATACGGGTAACATCCTGATTTCATGCCCTGCTGGGTGGAAATGTTGAGATAACATCCTGATTTCATGCCCTGCTGGGTGGAAATGCTGAGATGTGGGTAACCGCCTGATTTCTTGCCCTGCTGGGTGGAAATGCTGAGATAACATCCTGATTTCATGCCCTGCTGGGTGGAAATGCTGAGATGTGGGTAACATCCTGATTTCATGCCCTGCTGGGTGGAAATGCTGAGATAACATCCTGATTTCATGCCCTGCTGGGTGGAAATGCGAGATGTGGGTAACATCCTGATTTCATGCCCTGCTGGGTGGAAATGCTGAGATGCGGGTAACATCCTGATTTCATGCCCTGCTGGGTGGAAATGCTGTGAGATGCGGGTAACATCCTGATTTCATGCCCTGCTGGGTGGAAATGCTGAAATACCTGTAACATCCTGATTTCATGCTCAGCTGGGTGGAAATGCTGAGATGCGGGTAACATCCTGATTTCATGCTCTGCTGAGTGGAAATGCTGAAATACCTGTAACATCCTGATTTCATGCTCTGCTGGGTGGAAATGCTGAGATGCGGGTAACATCCTGATTTCATGCCCTGCTGGGTGAAAATGCTGAGATGCGGGTAACATCCTGATTTCATGCTCTGCTGTTTGGAAATGCTGAGATGCGGGTAACATCCTGATTTCATGCCCTGCTGGGTGGAAATGCTGAGATGCGGGAAACATCCTGATTTCATGCCCTGCTGGGTGGAAATGTTGAGATGCGGGTAACATCCTGATTTCATGCCCTGCTGGGTGGAAATGCTGAGATGCGGGTAACATCCTGATTTCATGCTCTGCTGGGTGGAAATGCTGTGAGATGCGGGTAACATCCTGATTTCATGCCCTGCTGGGTGGAAATGCTGAGATGCGGGTAACATCCTGATTTCATGCCCTGCTGGGTGGAAATGCTGTGAGATGCGGGTAACATCCTGATTTCATGCCCTGCTGGGTGGAAATGCTGTGAGATGCGGGTAACATCCTGATTTCATGCCCTGCTGGGTGGAAATGCTGAGATTCGGGTAACATCCTGATTTCATGCCCTGCTGGGTGAAAATGCTGAGATGCCGGTAACATCCTGATTTAATGCCCTGCTGGGTGGAAATGCTGAGATGTGGGTAACATCCTGATTTCATGCCCTGCTGGGTGAAAATGCTGAGATGCGGGTAACATCCTGATTTCATGTCCTGCTGGGTGGAAATGCTGAAATACCTGAAACATCCTGATTTCATGCCCTGCTGGGTGGAAATGCTGAGATGCGGGTAACATCCTGATTTCATGCCCTGCTTGGTGGAAATGCTGAGATGCGGGTAACATCCTGATTTCATGCCCTGCTGGGTGGAAATGCTGAGATAACATCCTGATTTCATGGCCTGCTGGGTGGAAATGCTGAGATGCGGGTAGCATCCTGATTTCATGCCCTGCTGGGTGGAAATGCTGAGATAACATCCTGATTTCATGCCCTGCTGGAGTGCAGCCGCGGTCGGTAGTGGGAGTAGCTGCCGGGCGGTGACGTGGGGAGGAGGGGCAGGGTGGGGGTAGTAAACTATGGATTACGGAGGTTTACAGGTAAGTAAACATATAAATAAATGAAACGAATTTCGTTGCGTGCACTGCATCGCATTTGGGGATGCAGTGCGTGCAACGAAATTCGTTTTATTTATTTATATGTTTACTTACCTGTAAACCTCCGTAATCCATAGTTTACCACCCCCACCCTGCCCCTCCCCTCCCCACGTCACCGCCCGGCAGATACTCCCACTACCGACCGCGGCTGGCTGGGTGGAAATGCTGAGATGCGGGTAACATCCTGATTTCATGCCCTGCTGGATGGAAATGCTGAGATAACATCCTGTTTCATGCCCTGCTGAGTGGAAATGCTGTGAGATACGGGTAACATCCTGATTTCATGCCCTGCTGGGTGGAAATGCTGAGATAACATCCTGTTTCATGCCCTGCTGGGTGGAAATGCTGTGAGATACGGGTAACATCCTGATTTCATGCCCTGCTGGGTGGAAATGCTGAGATAACATCCTGATTTCATGCCCTGCTGGATGGAAATGCTGAGATGTGGGTAACATCCTGATTTCATGCCCTGCTGGGTGGAAATGCTGAGATGCGGGTAACATCCTGATTTCATGCCCTGCTGAGTGGAAATGCTGTGAGATACGGGTAACATCCTGATTTCATGCCCTGAGGGTGGAAATGCTGAGATAACATCCTGTTTCATGCCCTGCTGGATGGAAATGCTGAGATGTGGGTAACATCCTGATTTCATGCCCTGCTGGGTGGAAATGCTGAGATGCGGGTAACATCCTGATTTCATGCCCTGCTGAGTGGAAATGCTGTGAGATACGGGTAACATCCTGATTTCATGCCCTGCTGGGTGGAAATGCTGAGATAACATCCTGTTTCATGCCCTGCTGAGTGGAAATGCTGTGAGATACGGGTAACATCCTGATGTCATGCCCTGCTGGGTGGAAATGCTGAGATAACATCCTGTTTCATGCCCTGCTGGGTGGAAATGCTGTGAGATATGGGTAACATCCTGATTTCATGCCCTGCTGGGTGGAAATGCTGAGATAACATCCTGATTTCATGCCCTGCTGGATGGAAATGCTGAGATGTGGGTAACATCCTGATTTCATGCCCTGCTGGGTGGAAATGCTGAGATGCGGGTAACATCCTGATTTCATGCCCTGCTGAGTGGAAATGCTCTGAGATACGGGTAACATCCTGATTTCATGCCCTGCTGGGTGGAAATGTTGAGATAACATCCTGATTTCATGCCCTGCTGGGTGGAAATGCTGAGATGTGGGTAACCGCCTGATTTCTTGCCCTGCTGGGTGGAAATGCTGAGATAACATCCTGATTTCATGCCCTGCTGGGTGGAAATGCTGAGATGTGGGTAACATCCTGATTTCATGCCCTGCTGGGTGGAAATGCTGAGATAACATCCTGATTTCATGCCCTGCTGGGTGGAAATGCGAGATGTGGGTAACATCCTGATTTCATGCCCTGCTGGGTGGAAATGCTGAGATGCGGGTAACATCCTGATTTCATGCCCTGCTGGGTGGAAATGCTGTGAGATGCGGGTAACATCCTGATTTCATGCCCTGCTGGGTGGAAATGCTGAAATACCTGTAACATCCTGATTTCATGCTCAGCTGGGTGGAAATGCTGAGATGCGGGTAACATCCTGATTTCATGCTCTGCTGAGTGGAAATGCTGAAATACCTGTAACATCCTGATTTCATGCTCTGCTGGGTGGAAATGCTGAGATGCGGGTAACATCCTGATTTCATGCCCTGCTGGGTGAAAATGCTGAGATGCGGGTAACATCCTGATTTCATGCTCTGCTGTTTGGAAATGCTGAGATGCGGGTAACATCCTGATTTCATGCCCTGCTGGGTGGAAATGCTGAGATGCGGGAAACATCCTGATTTCATGCCCTGCTGGGTGGAAATGCTGAGATGCGGGTAACATCCTGATTTCATGCCCTGCTGGGTGGAAATGCTGAGATGCGGGTAACATCCTGATTTCATGCTCTGCTGGGTGGAAATGCTGTGAGATGCGGGTAACATCCTGATTTCATGCCCTGCTGGGTGGAAATGCTGAGATGCGGGTAACATCCTGATTTCATGCCCTGCTGGGTGGAAATGCTGTGAGATGCGGGTAACATCCTGATTTCATGCCCTGCTGGGTGGAATTGCTGTGAGATGCGGGTAACATCCTGATTTCATGCCCTGCTGGGTGGAAATGCTGAGATTCGGGTAACATCCTGATTTCATGCCCTGCTGGGTGAAAATGCTGAGATGCGGGTAACATCCTGATTTCATGCCCTGCTGGGTGGAAATGCTGAGATGTGGGTAACATCCTGATTTCATGTCCTGCTGGGTGGAAATGCTGAAATACCTGAAACATCCTGATTTCATGCCCTGCTGGGTGGAAATGCTGAGATGCGGGTAACATCCTGATTTCATGCCCTGCTTGGTGGAAATGCTGAGATGCGGGTAACATCCTGATTTCATGCCCTGCTGGGTGGAAATGCTGAGATGCGGGTAGCATCCTGATTTCATGCCCTGCTGGTGGAAATGCTGAGATAACATCCTGATTTCATGCCCTGCTGGGTGCAGCCGCGATCGGTAGTGGGAGTAGCTGCCGGGCGGTGACGTGGGGAGGGGAGGGCAGGGTGGGGGTAGTAAACTATGGATTACGGAGGTTTACAGGTAGTAAACATATAAATAAATGAAACGAATTTCGTTGCGTGCACTGCATCGCATTTGGGGATGCAGTGCGTGCAACGAAATTCGTTTTATTTATTTATATGTTTACTTACCTGTAAACCTCCGTAATCCATAGTTTACCACCCCCACCCTGCCCCTCCCTCCCCACGTCACCGCCCGGCAGATACTCCCACTACCGACCGCGGCTGGCTGGGATGGAAATGCTGAGATGCGGGTAACATCCTGATTTCATGCCCTGCTGGATGGAAATGCTGAGATAACATCCTGTTTCATGCCCTGCTGAGTGGAAATGCTGTGAGATACGGGTAACATCCTGATTTCATGCCCTGCTGGGTGGAAATGCTGAGATAACATCCTGTTTCATGCCCTGCTGGGTGGAAATGCTGTGAGATACGGGTAACATCCTGATTTCATGCCCTGCTGGGTGGAAATGCTGAGATAACATCCTGATTTCATGCCCTGCTGAATGGAAATGCTGAGATGTGGGTAACATCCTGATTTCATGCCCTGCTGGGTGGAAATGCTGAGATGCGGGTAACATCCTGATTTCATGCCCTGCTGAGTGGAAATGCTCTGAGATACGGGTAACATCCTGATTTCATGCCCTGCTGGGTGGAAATGTTGAGATAACATCCTGATTTCATGCCCTGCTGGGTGGAAATGCTGAGATGTGGGTAACCGCCTGATTTCTTGCCCTGCTGGGTGGAAATGCTGAGATAACATCCTGATTTCATGCCCTGCTGGGTGGAAATGCTGAGATAACATCCTGATTTCATGCCCTGCTGGGTGGAAATGCGAGATGTGGGTAACATCCTGATTTCATGCCCTGCTGGGTGGAAATGCTGAGATGCGGGTAACATCCTGATTTCATGCCCTGCTGGGTGGAAATGCTGTGAGATGCGGGTAACATCCTGATTTCATGCCCTGCTGGGTGGAAATGCTGAAATACCTGTAACATCCTGATTTCATGCTCAGCTGGGTGGAAATGCTGAGATGCGGGTAACATCCTGATTTCATGCTCTGCTGAGTGGAAATGCTGAAATACCTGTAACATCCTGATTTCATGCTCTGCTGGGTGGAAATGCTGAGATGCGGGTAACATCCTGATTTCATGCCCTGCTGGGTGAAAATGCTGAGATGCGGGTAACATCCTGATTTCATGCTCTGCTGTTTGGAAATGCTGAGATGCGGGTAACATCCTGATTTCATGCCCTGCTGGGTGGAAATGCTGAGATGCGGGAAACATCCTGATTTCATGCCCTGCTGGGTGGAAATGCTGAGATGCGGGTAACATCCTGATTTCATGCCCTGCTGGGTGGAAATGCTGAGATGCGGGTAACATCCTGATTTCATGCTCTGCTGGGTGGAAATGCTGTGAGATGCGGGTAACATCCTGATTTCATGCCCTGCTGGGTGGAAATGCTGAGATGCGGGTAACATCCTGATTTCATGCCCTGCTGGGTGGAAATGCTGTGAGATGCGGGTAACATCCTGATTTCATGCCCTGCTGGGTGGAAATGCTGTGAGATGCGGGTAACATCCTGATTTCATGCCCTGCTGGGTGGAAATGCTGAGATTTGGGTAACATCCTGATTTCATGCGCTGCTGGGTGAAAATGCTGAGATGCGGGTAACATCCTGATTTCATGCCCTGCTGGGTGGAAATGCTGAGATGTGGGTAACATCCTGATTTCATGTCCTGCTGGGTGGAAATGCTGAAATACCTGAAACATCCTGATTTCATGCCCTGCTGGGTGGAAATGCTGAGATGCGGGTAACATCCTGATTTCATGCCCTGCTTGGTGGAAATGCTGAGATGCGGGTAACATCCTGATTTCATGCCCTGCTGGGTGGAAATGCTGAGATGCGGGTAGCATCCTGATTTCATGCCCTGCTGGGTGGAAATGCTGAGATAACATCCTGATTTCATGCCCTGCTGGGTGCAGCGCGTCGGTAGTGGGAGTAGCTGCCGGGCGGTGACGTGGGGAGGAGGGGCAGGGTGGGGGTAGTAAACTATGGATTACGGAGGTTTACAGGCAAGTAAACATATAAATAAATGAAACGAATTTCGTTGCGTGCACTGCATCGCATTTGGGGATGCAGTGCGTGCAACGAAATTCGTTTTATTTATTTATATGTTTACTTACCTGTAAACCTCCGTAATCCATAGTTTACCACCCCCACCCTGCCCCTCCCCTCCCCACGTCACCGCCCGGCAGATACTCCCACTACCGACCGCGGCTGGCTGGGTGGAAATGCTGAGATGCGGGTAACATCCTGATTTCATGCCCTGCTGGATGGAAATGCTGAGATAACATCCTGTTTCATGCCCTGCTGAGTGGAAATGCTGTGAGATACGGGTAACATCCTGATTTCATGCCCTGCTGGGTGGAAATGCTGAGATAACATCCTGTTTCATGCCCTGCTGGATGGAAATGCTGTGAGATACGGGTAACATCCTGATTTCATGCCCTGCTGGGTGGAAATGCTGAGATAACATCCTGATTTCATGCCCTGCTGGATGGAAATGCTGAGATGTGGGTAACATCCTGATTTCATGCCCTGCTGGGTGGAAATGCTGAGATGCGGGTAACATCCTGATTTCATGCCCTGCTGAGTGGAAATGCTGTGAGATGCGGGTAACATCCTGATTTCATGCCCTGCTGGGTGGAAATGCTGAAATACCTGTAACATCCTGATTTCATGCTCAGCTGGGTGGAAATGCTGAGATGCGGGTAACATCCTGATTTCATGCTCTGCTGAGTGGAAATGCTGAAATACCTGTAACATCCTGATTTCATGCTCTGCTGGGTGGAAATGCTGAGATGCGGGTAACATCCTGATTTCATGCCCTGCTGGGTGAAAATGCTGAGATGCGGGTAACATCCTGATTTCATGCTCTGCTGTTTGGAAATGCTGAGATGCGGGTAACATCCTGATTTCATGCCCTGCTGGGTGGAAATGCTGAGATGCGGGAAACATCCTGATTTCATGCCCTGCTGGGTGGAAATGCTGAGATGCGGGTAACATCCTGATTTCATGCCCTGCTGGGTGGAAATGCTGAGATGCGGGTAACATCCTGATTTCATGCTCTGCTGGGTGGAAATGCTGTGAGATGCGGGTAACATCCTGATTTCATGCCCTGCTGGGTGGAAATGCTGAGATGCGGGTAACATCCTGATTTCATGCCCTGCTGGGTGGAAATGCTGTGAGATGCGGGTAACATCCTGATTTCATGCCCTGCTGGGTGGAAATGCTGTGAGATGCGGGTAACATCCTGATTTCATGCCCTGCTGGGTGGAAATGCTGAGATTCGGGTAACATCCTGATTTCATGCCCTGCTGGGTGAAAATGCTGAGATGCGGGTAACATCCTGATTTCATGCCCTGCTGGGTGGAAATGCTGAGATGTGGGTAACATCCTGATTTCATGCCCTGCTGGGTGAAAATGCTGAGATGCGGGTAACATCCTGATTTCATGTCCTGCTGGGTGGAAATGCTGAAATACCTGAAACATCCTGATTTCATGCCCTGCTGGGTGGAAATGCTGAGATGCGGGTAACATCCTGATTTCATGCCCTGCTTGGTGGAAATGCTGAGATGCGGGTAACATCCTGATTTCATGCCCTGCTGGGTGGAAATGCTGAGATAACATCCTGATTTCATGCCCTGCTGGGTGGAAATGCTGTGAGATACGGGTAACATCCTGATTTCATGCCCTGCTGGGTGGAAATGCTGAGATAACATCCTGATTTCATGCCCTGCTGGGTGGAAATGCTGAGATGCGGGTAACATCCTGATTTCATGCCCTGCTTGGTGGAAATGCTGAGATGCGGGTAACATCCTGATTTCATGCCCTGCTGGGTGGAAATGCTGAGATAACATCCTGATTTCATGCCCTGCTGGGTGGAAATGCTGTGAGATACGGGTAACATCCTGATTTCATGCCCTGCTGGGTGGAAATGCTGAGATAACATCCTGATTTCATGCCCTGCTGGGTGGAAATGCTGAGATGCGTGTAACTGCCTAATTTCCTTTCATAATGCAGACGTACTGTTTCCTTGAACCCCCGAGGAGGAGGCGGGGCAGGTTCCTGCAGAAAAGGTCAACTTTTCGCTTTTGCTGATACAGAAAAGTAAATTTAAACTGAAGCCGAGCCGGGTGATAAATGGGCCGTTGAGCAACGGACAAATCATGAACATACAAATTAGTGCGCATTAAAAGTGCGCACATATTTGCACTGCCCTTCTCTGAAGTGTTTCCGTGTCCTTACACTAAGTACCGAAATCTCTGTCACTCCGCATTAGAACGAGCGATGGAAAGTTGCTAAGTTCCCGACTGCGCTGCGGTAGCGTCAGCCATCTCCGTCAGGACTCAGGGTACAGTCGGGTTACTTAGATAGATCAGTTCGTCTGCTTACCACTGCTTCGAGCCCATTACTTTGCCCTACGTCATTAATTCTACTGACATAAACTCGAATGCCATTTCATACTTATTTAATTTTTTTTATCTCACTTAGACCGATGCGTTTAAACTTCGATTTAAAAAGTGAGAAACGATAGCGTAGAAATGCATTAAAAAGCAGGTTTAACATTTATTTGTTCTAATTTAATTGAATGCATTTATTTAGGCTTAAGGTTAAGTTGATGTATAAAGTTGGAATAGAGTTACACTTAGCTTAAAATATTTTTTGTTTAATTGATTTTATTGCATTCATTTTATCACGGAGAAAGAATGGTATAGGTCCACCAATTAAGGTTCAGGGCTTTAGCTGTAATCTCTTTAATTTAAGTAAAAATAATGTATTTTTATTTGATTTCTTAAATATAGTTAGGGTTGGTTTTATGGTAAGGGTTGGGCAGTCCAATGATAAAACTTAGCCCATGAAGTTAGAATATGAAGTGCAACTTGGATAAAGGTGATCCGATTGCACAATTGGGAGGTCCCATTGTGATGTCACAGAGCCTCAATCAGGAGGAACACCTCGGCTCACAAATATATGAGGGACTTTGGAGACCACTCCGTCTCACGCTCCAGCGCTTCCTTCCTTCTAGTTTATGTAAGTGGGAACCATCGAAGTCCCAAACTCCTGAATTTCAGCGAATAATCTCATATAATGATGCTTAGTTTTACGTATATCACAGAAGCTTAATCTGCAGAAGCGAGAGAAACTATGAAAAGCCCCGCTAATCCCCTAGTTTGGGGTGAAGCTTGTCTGCTAACAATTCCACTTCCAGAGAAACAAAGTCTTCTTGGCATCAAGGCTGGAGTTTGTCATTGGTCCAGCATGTGAGGCATCTCTCCCAGCATGCCCAGGTCCCCGAAAGGTAAGCGAGGGTTAGGTACGCCTGACAGCTCGGTACTGCAAATGTGTTGACTACCATGTGGCATTTGATAACTGGGGCAGAAGCTATATGGCAAGGAACCTCAATCATGAGATAGTGATTCCGCTCTTCTAAAGATAATTGTGGATCTGGACATGTTTAAGTTGACACTTGGACATGTATGGGTAATACACAGATCGGCGAGATTTCAGATTGTGTTAGAACATGCATCGGGCTGCCTCAATAGTGTGCCCCAGACCCCACCACCTTTACTTTATTTCTCAGGGACTTTTCTGATAGTCTAAAAACTCTGGCTCATGTTCCTCTGAGCTTGGAGGAGAGCTGTATCTCAGGGTTACTTACCACAACACTTACTACAAGTTACAAGAGAATGCCATTTCAGCCTGAAACAGTAAATATTTGCAAGGGGTACACGTTATGCAGGAAAATCTGCTCCTTCAGGATTTTACCAGGTGTAAAGCAGGTGGAATTTATTCTGGAAAAAGCAGTTGGAATGTGAGAAAAAGCTGTGTAAATGGGTCCACAAATACTGATTTCTGGAATTATGCAGCATTCCAAGCCCTGAAACCAGTGGTGGCTGGTGATATTTGAAAGTGGTGGGGCGGAAACTTTCTGTCGGAGTGCACAGTGGCGAGCGAGCGAGCCCGAACATCTTAAGGGGGGTTGGGGGTGAGAAAATTTTGAAAAAAGAGTGGGTAAATGGTGCATTTTCAAGCAAATTTGAGAAGCAAGAAGGTTAATAAAGCAATTGTGAAAGTGCAGTTATTACATTAATAAAAGTTCTTTGTGCAGCACTGGTAACCTCCAAAGAGACATCATCTTATATACGAGAGTAGCCAAACACCAAAACAATGAACATCCATATTGTTAATCGCATTGCTCTACGTGAAACGATGAAACTGGTACAACATGCAATAGTTGGACAATTTGTATTTGTATTTGTATTTATAAAGCGCGACATTCATCCAGAGGATATCACGGCGCTGTGCTAAGACTTCTAGTGTGTGACTGAGTGGTTCATGAATGATTTATGAGATTGGCCGATATTATTTTCCGGAGAACAAATGAGTCTTAAGTTTTTTTCTAAACACAAGATAGTTCTCTATGAGGCGGAGTTCTTGTGGTAGGTCATTCCAATGTTTAGCTGCCAGGTATGAGAAGCTACGACCCCCTGTTCTTGTCTTCTTAATGCGTTTTGTTCTAGCCAAGGCAAGGGACCGCGATCTTAGGCACCTCGTGGGTACATAGAATTCAACTTTCCTCTGTAGGATGAGGGGTCCCCTTTGGTGCAAGGCCTTGTGTGTGTAGCTGAGCAGCTTAAATTTTGCTCTTTGGCGCGTTGGCAGCCAATGGAGTAGTTTCAGGCACTTGGACGATGAACTGAGACTGTCTTCATTACACACCAGTTTGGCTGCGGCATTTTGCACCACCTGTAGTCGTGTAAAAAGGTAGTCTGCCATGCCTACAAATAGTGCATTACCGTAATCCAGTCTGCTGGTAAGTAAAGCCTGCGTGACAGTTCTCCTACAAGCTTGCGGAATCCAAGGAAATAGCCTTCTTAGAAGCTTTAGCATCACGAAGCATCTTCCACACAGGGCCCGCACATGGTCCTGCATGGATAGTGTGTTGTCCATGAGGATCCCCAGATTTTTTGCACATTGCTTTGGGACTGGAGCATCCCCCAGTGTCTGGGGCCACCAAGTAGAATTCCAAACGAGTTTGGCTCCACCAAAGAGTAAAATCTCGGATTTTCCTGCATTTAATTTAAGACAGTGCTCTGCCATCCAGGTTGCCATTTCCGAGAGACAGTTATTTAGTTTTAGTCTTGTGTTATCATGCTGTTCTTCGATAGCTATCAGCAATTGAGTGTCATCGGCATAGGAGCAAATACCGAAGCCCCACTTCTCACTGATTTTTGCCAGAGATGACACATAGACATTAAAGAGAGTGGGACTCAGGGAAGCCACCTGCGGAACGCCATAACTGATGGGTTTTGATTTAGATGAGAACCCCCCCATTTGTACTCTCTGTGTTCTACTATTCAGGAAGGAGCTCAGCCATTGAAGGACTTTAGCATAGACTCCTTTTCCATGAAGAATCTCCAATAGGCGATTGTGTGAAACAGTGTCGAAAGCTGCCGACAGGTCCAATAAAATTAAGGCGGCGGCTTTCCCTTGATCAACCAGGGATCTTATATTGTCTGATACAGCTAGGAGGGTTGCTTCCGTGCTATTTGCGGTTCTAAAGCCAGTTTGAAAGGGGTCTAATAGATCATTTGACTCGAGATAATTAGACAGCTGTTTGTTAACCAATTTTTCCATGACTTTAGAGAGATACGGCAATTGGGAAATCGGTCGATAGTTAGCCCGATTACGCACGTCTGTTCCTGCTTTCTTCAGAAGGGGGATTACTACAGCCTGTTTCCATGTTTCTGGGAATACTGCAGTATCCAACAGATTATTGAATAGCTGGGTAACATATGGGCAGATTGTAGGTATGATCTGGGCAAAGATATAGTGAGGACAGGGGTCGAGAGGAGACCCTGACTTGACTTCCCCCATTGTTTTGGCAACTTCTGCCTCTGTGAATGGGGAGAAGCTGCCCAGGCAGGCAGATGCGTTGGAGGGGGGAGTTGAAGTTGGGTGGTTGGTTATTAGCAATGAGGTACTGGTATTGAATGTGGAATATATTTTACTAATTTTGTCTGCAAAGAACTCACTGAATTCTTCGCAGCCTTCCTCTAAGGGTGGCAAGGTTTGGGATAGGCTCATTGGGTTGCATAGCTCCCTTACTATTTTGTACAGTTCCTTGCTTGAGTTAAGTTTTCATTAATTCTTCTAGCAAAATAGGACTTTTTAGCTTTCTTGATGGCGTTATTGTAATTCCTCAACTCTGTCTTGTATGTTTGTCTATCTGTTGGTAATTTAGATAGCCTCCAGTGATGCTCTGCGGTTTGGCACTTTCTCTTAAGTGCCTTAAGTTCGTGTGAGTACCACTTTCTTTGTTGAGGTTTGTTTATCACCTTTAATGGTAACTTTGGTGCGAATAAGTCTAGAGTGTTAGTGATTTCTTTTTCAAGATTCGTTATGTCCCCATTGGCCTGGAACATACTTAAGATCTCTAAGTTCTTGGGGTGGAAGTGGGACCGGAAGGAATCCTCGGTAACTGACCTCCATGCTCTCTTTGTCCCCTGTAAATTCCTCATAAGCTTAGTAGGATTCGCCGGAAGCATGATTGCGAAGGATAAGAGTGAGTGATCTGTCCAGGATAGGGGTTTGATGTCCCGAATATCGATTGAGTCAAAATTTGTAAAAAGCAGATCCAAGGTATGCCCTGCAATATGCGTGGGCCCTTTGACCCACTGTTTTAGCTGGAGAATCTGCATATCAGTCTCCAGGTGTAAGGCTGCAGAATTATTAGTTTTCTCAAAATGAATGTTAAAATCCCCTATGACCAGATAATGACTATATTTCAGGCAAGGGGGGAATAGTTGAGTTAGTAGATGGGTGCTGAGTTCAGATTGATGCCCCGGAGGATTGTAGATTACAGCTCCTCCGAGCAATATATGACCCTCTCTGGCTACTTGAAAGGCTAGAACCTCATGCTTCCCTACTTGTGTCACTGCGACCTGGAGGCAAGTGAGGTAGTCTTTAAAGAGAATGGCCAGGCCCCCTCCTTTCCGTCCCTGCCTATCTTGTTTTATGATTTTGTAATCTGAGGGTAGGGAAATTGAAATGTCAGGAGCATTACTTTCATCCAGCCATGTTTCCGTTATAAAAACTAGATCCGGGCGCATTTCGTTTATGATGTCCCAGATATTGAGGGAGTGTTTGGGTACAGAGCGGGCGTTGAAGTAGATGCATCTTAATTTATAATGGTCATCCTTTTTTCTTGATGGCTGCTCCGACTGTGTGAAGCTGCCCCATTTACAATTTAGGCATGAGAAGGGGCCGTCTGTATGCCCTGGGTGAGCTTTGATGCAGAGAGTTTCACCACCTACAACCTGCCTTGACAGTTCTAAGAGTGTCTCCCTTGGGTAAACCTGAGAGGGAGCTGTATCTGGAGAGACAGGGGTCCTGGCTCCTGGGCCCGGCCAGGCGCGGACGGGCGCAGACGGGCTTGCCTTCGGCGCGCCAGCGGCGCGCCCGCTGCGCGCGTCCGCTGTGCGGGCGCTGGCACATCGATGTTATATAGAGAGTGAAGTCCCTCTACACTCTCCCCAACCGGAAGTGTTTGTGGCAAGCCTCAACCCGATTAGCCACGCCCTCCACACAAACGGCACTTCCGCCGCGATGGACCGGGGCAGGCAATCAGAGGGTGTGTGCAAAGTACAAGTTATGTTTAAAAAACGACGTCTTAAAAAGTGCCCTTTCAGCCTCCCATATAAAAACTTCACCTAATAGCTTAAACACAATGGGCTAAAACAAGTTTAAAATGCAGAAAGGAGATATCAGTTTAGCAGAGCTAAGACAGGCAGCATATTTTTAATACCATAAGCACACCGGCAGTCTCACCAGATGTCAACACTTCAGCGCTCCCCCCTCACTTTCAGATATTATGTATGTACAGTCGTATTTGTGTAGAGAAATCGTATCTGTGTCGCAACGGACAACGGACAGCTGAAACAAGCCACTACATTGCACTTGTTTTCATTTTTTTCCAATATAGCTTAGCATAGGCAAAAAAAGGTTTTTTTCTTTTTTCTTTTTGCTGATGTGGAACAGCATTGGCAAGAAGCATTGACAAAGCCATAGTTCTCTTTACAATATTTATTGGCTTCCTGTCTGACTGTGCAATGTCCCTAAAGGTTGTACATGCTCAGAACGAATGCTAATTGCCTCACTAATATCACAACAGGAAAATCCCTGACACGTTTTCGCCAAAGTCAATGTTTGTGTGGGATTTATGAATCTGGAATCTGGTGCCCTTCTTCTGAAATTCTGCACTGTAGCTCTTTCTCCCTCCCCTTCCTCTGTTCATAAACTCTCACCATTGGCCTCCTCCTCGATAGAGTATTTTTTGGTAATAGTCTTTCTAGCCTGTTATATGAAAATGCCTTGCTGTGCTGCTGCCACATACACTCCCAATGATTCTTCTATTTCTGTACTCCTCTGCGCCACTTCCGCTCAACGCTTTTACCCTTCTCCTCTGTGCTTTCACTCTTTCTAACGAGGATTCGATTTTCGGGGCTATGTTTGAAGATAAGTATGCTATGAAGGAGTGGGGGACCTGTCTGTTCCCCTGATGTTTTGCTATTTTAATGAATGTATAAGACACACTTTGTTACTGCCAAGGTTGACTATTTGGCCCAGATTTTCTATCTAATATCACAGATGTTTACGTGATGCAAAGCGGTGCACACAGCAGTATTTATTGACTTTTGCACATACAAACTAATTAGTGCTGAAAGCTAAGACGAGTGCAGCGTTAAAGAACGTCAACCCCCCAATAATATATACAAATAAGGTTACGGTAAAGGGGAGAAACCGCAACATAAACCCCTAACATTGTATGCAAAGCCAGATCTACTAAACTAACATGGCATGGCTGTGCATGAAATCCTAGTACAAAAGTGCCTGTTTGGGGCTCCCGTTATTCATGTCACACCATTATAAAACTTAGGAGAGTGTACGTCACTGCACTCAGTGTCATTCTGCTTAAACAGTCTGACAAGAGCGCGACGGAGCCCAACACAAGAGAGACGGCTGCAGCACACACGAGAAAAGAGCGGGAAAGTGACGTGTACTCACCCAGAAGAGCAGCAGGTTGAAGGTGAACATGAGGTACTTGATGCGCTGGAGGGGGGGGGAGCGCAGGGGTCCCCGCCGGGCCGCTGCTGCAGGTTCAGCCGGTTCCCATCACCATCACCCGTGGTACCAGTGAACACGAGGTGTGTCTGCCTCGACGAGGAGGCTTTGACGTCACGCTCGCTCCTGGCTGGCTGGCAAGTACCGCGCCTCAGCCAATCCAGACGCTGCTCCAGCAGCAGCGCCAGGATTGGTTTGAGCAGTAGTGCGCATGTTCTGTTTAGGGCTTAAAAATTTTTGCGACCAGCCCGAACATGCGCACTAGGCTGCTCATTAGAAGAGCGGCATGGAACAACCTTCACTCTTCTAATGAGCATCCTAGTGCGCATGTTCGGGCTGGTCGCAACATTTTTAAGCCCTAAACAGAACATGCGCACTCTTGCTGTACGCTCCGCCGACCACCTGACATTATCGTGGATGCACTGGCACCTAACTCCTGCTGTCCCGCCCCCTTCTGAGCCGACTGCCTCCCGCGGCCTGGGATTGTAATTTGCAACTGTGAGTGAGACGGAGAGTGACGGCAACGTCACGCACTCTTGTTACTCTTACTCAACTCAAGTCCTCGTGCCTCAAATTAATTAGTGGGGCAACGCCCACGCGCCCTAATGGACGCACTGCCCCTGCCTGAAACCTGTAGTAGGGTCGTATTACCACACCTGGAAATTACTGCACCCTGGTATCAGGAATTCTGTGTTCAGTGTTATTGCATCTGGAGTCCCATATAATTTGCAATTAAGGTCTTCATTAGAGAGCTACGAAAGGGGCAGCCGATGATCTCCCGATATTTAATATCCAGTACAATAACTAACCTATATTTGACATTGTAAATCAGACAGCTATACACTACCAAAATGCTACACTTTGAATGGTTCCTAGGCAGTCAATATCTACCCAGGAAATTCATAGCTAGTACCTGAGACAAGCCACATTACAGTATCAACACACATATCACCAGTGCTAAATTTGAGCTGGTGGTTTCCGGTGCTCGGCACCAGCACTTAATTGTCAACACCGGCGCTTGTGACAGTCTGCCACAAGGTGGCGCTGTCTGGCTAATTTAGAGACAACCATAACAACAGGTAATTATAAATCCAATGTACATTAAAAATAACTATTACCTGCTGCTAAGCTTATAGCTATGGAGGCCTGAAATAGTCTGAATTGTCAGGAGTGTGATGGTTAGTAGTTGTGTTGATACTATCATTGGCAGCACCGCAGGAGCAATGTGTGGTGCAAGCTGCAGTTGCCTCCTGACGAGAGCCCTGGCAATTTTTTTTTATAAATTAAGTACTACATATCACTGCAGCTTTTTCACACTGCCTGTTACGATCCCAGATTTCTAATAGCAAACTCGAGTATTTACCTAGCTCCCAGATTGTGTTTGCACCGGGAGACACGCTGCTGGGAAAAATAGTTTTAGAATCATTCCTTTTCCAGTGTAAAAGGCTGAATATGTACGGTTTGTGAAATTCCTGTAATTTGTTTTAGCGTAATTATGCTAAATTTCTGGATAATCACATGAAATTACAAGTAATTCTGTGAAACGCAATGCCAATCTGTCATTTCAAGCAGTATTGTGGCCCGCAATGCGTCCTTGGATCGATTTTTGGCACGACAACACATTTAAACAAAAGAACAGCTAACAACAACAGTTCACTTTCTGAGTTTTCTATGCATTCACAGTAAATGTTTACAGCGAATGGCGCATAATTTCACAAAATGGCATAATGGTGTAATTTCGGGAAGTTTGGTATCAAGCGTAACATGAAATTCCTGAAATTAAGTGAATTATGACAGCATAATTAAAATTTTGCCCCGGCCCAATGTGTATATGAAAACTGTTTTCTTTTCTGCAGCTATAAATTTCTCAAAAACATTCCTTTCCATGCATTTGCACTGGGGGCTGCCTGATTCACAAACTGCATTTTATAGTGCGTAAAGCAGTACTACCGTAGCACTACTTACTTACTAAAAAATGCAGTTCACAAATCTCCACGTCCACAATATTCTCTATGGGAAGATCTCTGCACATGTAAGTTTACAACTTAATAGCAAATGTGGGCGGGACTAGGAGGAGTGGTAGGAACATGAGGAATATCATCTACTAAATGGGATTCTTTAGTTTAAAAATAATGTGCATTTACAAAATAAATTAGTATATTAAAATGATATATTTATTTAATAAATATTTTTTGAAGTAATTTGCTCTAACATTTTATTTGATTAATTCTAGAGTAAAAACAATTCTTTTAATTTATTTCTCATTTATATTTTGCAATAAAATAGGTATAATATTTGTTTAAAAATTACTAACCATCAAGATCACCAGCGTCAAGCGACAAAGGGGACTGATTAACAACGGAATGGTACTTTAGAATCGCAGGGTCATGGACCCGAATGACAGTCGAGTTGTCTCTAGATCTGAACCGGTTGCACTTGCAAGAGACCGCACGCACCGCAACTGTACTGATAGTTGACACACAGGTGCAGTTTTGTCCTCTGCACCTTCAGAGATGAAGGGTACCGATGCGGATGGCATACCTCTGGGAAGGGAGGGCACTCGAGGACTACAGACGGACTCTCACCCCCTACGCAAGTACTAGTTATGGACGGGGAAAAAGCACTCTGCTCAGTTGGGGAGGCGGGCAGTTGGGGAGACCGCCGGGCAGGGAGGCGGGAGGGGGAGGCAGGGAGAGGGAGGGGGGCACAGGGATGTTTTAAGGGAATGTTGTTTGTTTTTAGTTACGACGGTACGAAACACCAAGGCATTACACACACAGATGTGCAGCAATATATGCTCCAAGATTACACACGTTAAACCCCACGGGAATGGCGGCGCACTTCACGGACACGACATCGGTGAAGGATCCTAATACAAGTAACTCCTCACCCCACACGCCACACACTCCCTTCTCTATACTGTCATGGAATGTCAACGGACTGGGGAACAAAATATAAAGAGGCCTGGTCCTTCAATACATTAAACGTAAAAGTCCTGCGATAGCTCTAATACAAGAAACACATCTGGTGGGCTCCGCCTGCAAGGCCCTAAATAGATGGGGCTACAAGATGGTAGTCCACTCCGACTTCACCTCCGGGTCACGAGGAGTGGGTATATTGTGTAATAAACGCGTCCCACTAATAATACAGGACTCCTGGACAGACGACCAAGGGCGCTTTGCGGTGGTGGCCTGCCAATGGGAAGGGCACACCTACAATCTGGTATCGATATACATTCCCCCAGCATTACACAGCACGGCACTGCCAGCCCTGGGAAAATTTCTCCTGTCACTCCCGGAGGGAGAACTCATCTAGGGAGGGGATTTTAACGCCGCAATGGACACATCCTTAGATAGACAACCCCCCAGGGTCGCCGGCAGGTCAAGCCACACACTGTCAGATTTCACTGAGGCGACGGGCCTTATAGATATGTGGAGGATCAGACACCCGACAGCGAGGGAATACACGTTTCTCTCGGGAGTACATGGCAGTCTTTCAAGAATTGATTACATGTTCACATTGGCATCTGGGGTTGCAAGGGTGGGAGGGATAACACACCTCCCGAGAGGCATCTCGGACCACTCACCTATCCTGCTCACGTTCGTCTCACACTCCCAGGGCAGGAGACGTGTCTTCCCCTTACATCCTGGCTACTTAAAAAACCCAAAAATTGGCAAAGGACTGCTCCAAGCCACCAAACACTTTTTAAATGAAAATGTACACACAGTGACATCCCCGGTGACCCTATGGGAGGCCTACAAGACGGTGATAAGGGGGCAGGCCATATCATTGATCACTAACCACAAACGTGAGAGGCGAAGGGAGATTGAATGTTTGGAACAGGAAGTGGCTGGGGTAGAGGCCGAACATGTGGGAGACGCGGGAGAACCTGCGGCACATAGGTTACAATTAGCCCAGCAGGCATACAGAGCATACGCGTGGGAAGAAGCGAAAACTAAGAATGCAGACACCCAAAATACCATATACGAGATGGGAGATAAGGCGGGAAAGCTATTGGCATGGCTTGATAAAAAAGAAAGGGCAGATAGATGGGTGGCGGAGATCAGGACACAGACGGGTGAACTCACAACCGATCCGCAAGAAATAGCTGAGACGCTGGTGGCGCATTTCGAGCGGGTATATACACCCCTTGGAACGGGCACAGTCGAGGACAATATAGCATTCCTCAAAGATCTAAAAATGCCAACACTTAAGCCGGAGGACGCCCTAAAGCTAGAAGCAGAACTTACGAGTGAGGAACTCCAGCGAGCAGTTGGGGCCGTTAACTCAGGGAAGGCACTGGGGCCCAATGGGCTGCCGGTGGAACTTTACAAAAGAGCCGCAACGCAACTCATGCCTCATATGCTCCGTATGTTTGCACATAGTTTACAAAGAGGGGCACTGCCCAGGGACCAACGCCTAGCTGCGATAGTGGCAATCCCCAAACCAGGGAAGCCCCCGGGGGACTGTGGTTCTTATAGGCCGATTTCCCTCATAAACGCGGAGGCGAAAGTATTAGCTAAGGCACTAGCCACGCGACTTCAGGCATATCTCCCGACCTTAATTCATCCGGATCAGTCGGGGTTCATGCCAAACCGAAATACAGCACTCAACCTGCGCAGACTGAATGGTGTGATGGCACGTAAAGATACAATTGAAGAAGACGCTGTGATTCTATCATTAGATGCTTGTATGGCATTCGACTTGGTGGAATGGCCCTTCCTTTTTGCGGTGCTTCGGCACCTGGGGTTTGGGCCCAAATTTTGTGCGTGGATAGAACTCCTATACGCGAAACCTTTAGCCCAGGTTGTAGTGAATGGTCGTATCTCAGCAGACTTCCCGTTGGGAAGAGGAACGAGGCAGGGCTGTCCTCTGTCACCGTTGCTTTTCGCAATGGTGCTGGAACCCTTGGCGGCATGGATCCGGCAAGACCCGGTAATTAGGGGGCTACGGTGGGCAGTGGGGTGGGAAGATCGTATCTCGCTGTACGCAGACGACATCCTTCTCTATTTGGCCTCCCCAGCGCGATCTATAAATCGCCTACTGGATATCTGCGTGGCATATGGACGCGCCTCCGGATACACGATAAATTGGACAAAATCCCTCCTTTACGTGTTGCATGGTCCTGTGCCGAAACTCCCCGTCATTGCACCATACAGGTCGCGACCGAGGGATTCAAATACCTTGGTATCTATATCACTCCTGCACGTCAGCGTTTCGTAAAAGAAAATCTCACAAAACCGCTTGTAAAACTCCAAAATGACGTCAAACACTGGCGATCGCTACCGTTAACACTACTTGGACGAGCGGCCCTTTTTAAAATGATGGCGCTCCCTCGTTTCTTATATGCCCTCCAAAATGTACCGTTCCCGGTAGAGCCTACGTACTTCACAGCGATTAGCGCGGAAGTGACCAAACTACTATGGGATGGGAAAACAAGTCGGATCTCCCTACAAAAGGTGATGAGGGGGTGGTATGACGGAGGCATTGCCCTTCCAAATATTAAGCAATACTATTGGGCTGCTCAACTTATGGTCATAAACCAATAGCTACACGTGCCGCAGGAGGAGCCAGCATTCCGTATGGACAGACACTTACTCGAACAGGAGGGAATCATGGGGACATTGTATAACAAGAGACGAAGACCCACACTTACAGGCCCAACGGCCCATACGATCAAGATCTGGTTTGAGGCACAGCAAGCACTGGGTTGGGCGGGGGTAATTACTCAGGCTACACCTATATGGGACACACGACGGTTGGGCAAGCTTAGCAATACGAAAGGCTTCCGTCAATGGGACCTAATTGGTAGAACAAGAATAGGGGACCTTTGGAAAAAAGGGGAGATCATCTCATTTGACCAACTACAGGGTACATATGGCCTAGCCCAGACGGAGAGATTTAGATATCTGCAGGTAAAACATGCCTTACAAAAGGCGCTCCTCGCGGACACACCATTGCCAGAAGCCTCGCCCTTGGAAGATAGACTGCTCACAGATCACCTACACAAAAAAGCTATATCCCTTGTGTATCAAAAAATAGTCAATAACCAGCCGGATCCCACAACTGCCCTTAAGGCCCGATGGGAATCGGAGCTAGGGCCCATGGATGAAGGGGACTGGCAGGAAGCACTGGCATCACCACGGGAGGTGGCAATCCCCTCGAGACTTCGACTATTACAATTGAAAATCTTACACAGAACGTACTACACACGTACATTATTACACAAACTGGGACACGGGGGCACACCACTTTGTCTGCGGCAATGTGGCCTTCCTGGAACGTTCCTACACACGATCTGGGAATGCCCAGTCACCCAGTCCTATTGGGCGTCAATCATGACCACCATGTCACGGGTCACAGGGATAGAAGTCATCCTGGGACCAAAATGCTGTTTACTTCATATTTGGGAGCCAACTGACCTTAATCACTCGGCTCAGGACTGGGTAACTCTTGGTCTGGCCCTGGCAAAGAGAAATATAGCGCTTAACTGGGGATCCAGGCAGACTCCGACCCTAAAAAAATGGTGCCAAGATATGGACATGGCAATGGTAACTGAAAAAGCAGTCTATGTGCATAGGGGTTGCCCAAGAAATGGACCCGTATCTGGGGGAGTTGGAACGCCTACCGTGGCGATATATGCGAGCCCCCTCGGGTAGACACCATATCAGATGTTAGTGGCTAAGGGGTGCTCCAATGGGAGGAATGTGTACTAAGCATAATTTCCACCTACAGCTATACCTTAATTTTGATGTACTGCACAGGATACAGAATATCACTACGGAATGTTGTAACTGTATACAAGTGTGTAATGTAATGCAGACGAAATGTAATTGTCAGACCAAGTCCCGATTGTTCTTTGTTACAAAATAAAAACAAATGTTTAAAAAAAAAAAAAATTACTAACCTTTAAAAAGTTTGCCTATTTGTTCCCATTTGGAGATTTCAATGGGGTGGAGACATGTAAGTCTGCACTTTGGAGTAAATTTACACTTGGAAATGATTAATAGCCAAATGTAGTCAATTTACTTCAGAGTGTACGGCAAAATGTACACATGTATATTTATTCATGTGTAACTTTACCTTTGTGACTAGGCCTCAAAATATTTAAAGTGTTCTGAGCCTGTGAAAATTGCGCAGTACATGACAGTTGATACTGTGCTTTAAATAGTTATCGGACTTGTCAAAAATATACTTAAAATTCAGTCGTGTACAAAGAGACACTTTTATAGACAATAAATATATATTTTGAAATGCATTTTGGTTGTATGAAATAACATTACAACTTATACTGAAGCCAGTGCACATGTATGCAGGGAGATGAAACTACTGACCAATGGAAGGGGGAGAAATAAAAAAAATGTCCAAATAGAAACTCTTTCAGAGGCTGTCACTACTCCTAGGAGCAAAAATCTATCCATTGTAAATGTGTGGTCTATATGCAAATCGCTTCCTGCTCCTGTAAAAAATGTACTCCCATCCATTTAAAAGATTAAAAAAAGAAAAAAAGAAACCTTCTATGTCTATCATAATGTTAGTATTTTTAAATTATTGCTGTATCATTAAGGTTTTTGGATCATGTCAGAGTCATTGAGCCATAATTTTGAGCTTTGAGTAGTGAAAGACAAGTATACATAATATGTTTCTCTGTACAGGCCTGGTGACCACTATTCAAGATGCATTCTTGGAAGTCATATGAAACCATCGTCTTCTATTCTCCCTTACTTAGGTCTCTATATTTACTTCACTCTTGCTGTCCTCTATTAATTTTCCCATTTATTTTTCCCCTGCCCCCATTTTCTTCAAAGCCCCCATATTTCATCCTCACTCCCAATTTGCTCCTCCTCTCACGGTTTCCTATTACTCCGCCCTCTTGTGTTTTTAACTCACTCTCTGCTTCCTCCAAGTCACCATAATCCATTTCCAGCCTTTGTATCCCTGTTTCTTTCAGTCTTCACATTTCTTCATGGTGAGAAATGAAACACAACACTTCGGGAAGCCTAAAAGTCTAACATGCTTTTATGCAAAAATAGTAAATATGCATCCAAAATAAAAGTGACCTTTGCCGTTTCAACGGGCCAGAGCGTCCACCCGAAATCCAGTTGGAGCATATAATGCTAAAGTGCACACATTTTACACACTCTCTTACACAGGTTTTCTCAATGCAAGTCAATGGAGTCGTGAACTTGTGATTGAAACTGTTACTTTGGATGAAAATAACGAATGAGCAGAAGGCAGGATCTTTTCACGTGGGCAAGAACGTGGGCACTCCTTGAAGGCTAGATACTAGAATGTAAACAAGCACTGACTCTACAACTTTCTAAAATTCACGCTTCGTGATGCCATTCCTCAACACGAGGCTATGCTCACTAGTGCTGGAAATGTGCAATTGTACAACACTGAATAAATGTCTTCTAAGCCTCAGAAATGAAACATGAAACTTTGCAGACATAGTAAAGGTGATGTGCACTTCAGGTTAATGAAAACGACATTGCAATTCAGCCATGAAACATATTAGTACGTGTTAAGCCACCCATTAGCATAGGCATGTTTTTTTATAAAACCCCCGTACATTAAGGTAAGTAAGTAAATAATTCTGATTTCTCAACAGGCTTCCTAATTCCCCGATCGGCCTAGCATTTTTTCCAACCAGTTTTCCTGCGTACCCGAGGCATCATTGACAGCGTTCATATTTAATGTCTGCCTCCCATCTCCTCTCACCTTCCCTATCTCTTTCCATCCTTCTTGTCTCCTCTCAGTTTCCCTATCTTCTGCACTGTATTTATCTTTCTTCACGGTCTCAATATCTTCTACCCACCACCGGACTGTCCGTACCGGGCATCGAGCCTTTCCCCGAAAGGCTGAAAGGGTGGGGGGGCTGGTTTTGATACTGGGGGCCGTTTTTGTGGCAGTGCAGCAGTTTGGAAGCACCCGCTGCTGAGTTCCTTGTATATCCAGCAGTTTTCAGACAACAATTGAAGTTTAAGGATAACTCTGGTGATTAATGTGCCTACTGCAGAGAGATCGGAGTTTTGTCTAGTGGCAGTTTTGATTCATCTAAGTTAGCGCAGAGGGTTAATATGCCTGCTGCAAAGAACCTGTACCATGCATAACAAAGAACAATGGGGCATATTATCAAGGGCTTTATCACCGCTTTAGCGGCACTTTTTGCCGCTAAAGCAGCGATATTTATATCGCCCTATTAGCAAGCTGGCGCTAACAGGCGTTAGCGACGGCTTTTAGGCGTTAGAGGCCGCGTATTCCATCGCCTTGCATGTCAGCGATAATTATCGCTAATGACATGCAAGGAAGGCGTTCCCTACTAAAAGCGACTGAAAACAGTCGCTAATCCCACTACCCCCTATTAGCAAGGCAGGCGAAGCGATAAAATAGTTCGCGCTAAGCGCGTTTATCGCTAGATTTTATCACCTGCTAGTGAGGATGACTTACCTGTTTAAAGTATAGGAGGTGGATTCTAATGCTGAATCCACCTTAGCGATAATGCGAGAATATCGCTGCTTTTCCAGCGATATTCTCACATTTTGCCGCTATCGCTGGAAATTTTATCGCTATGGAGATAAACCTTGTTAATAGGGTGTTATCTCAGCGATATTTTCCAGCGATAGGCGGCGTTAACCAAAGTCGCGCTAGCAGCGGTTAGCGATAAATATCGCTATTCCTTGATAATATGCCCCAATATTTTATGTGCATAGCTCAATGGGTTACTGCTTTTGTCACAGGGACCCTTTTGTTACTGTGTTCATAAGTTTCAATCGTAATCTAGCACAGTGAGCTATGAAGTGTCATCAAAGAGCTGCATCAGGAGCAGCCCGTGCAGGTGAGAGCGGTGGTGCGGAGTGGGGGGAGGGGGGGAGTCGACAGACGACGACGAGGGAAAATTAAATATTCATTTAATTTTCCCTCATCATCTGTCGAGCCCACCCCCCTCCACCCCGCCCCACCGTTCTTCATGGCACAGAAAGTTGTATTTTTTTTCGAGTCTTTCATTATCCTAATGTTTGTTTGAATAGAAATAAGTTCTTTTTAGTAAAGCCAACCCTAACCGCT
Organism: Calotriton arnoldi; assembly: GCA_963921515.1. Lineage (NCBI taxonomy): Eukaryota > Metazoa > Chordata > Amphibia > Caudata > Salamandridae > Calotriton > Calotriton arnoldi. The sequence continues at coordinate 1,807,192 of CAWUFW010002387.1, read as the reverse complement.
GTTTTACAATTGAATCCAGGGTTTGTGCTTCTCCAGACCAAGCCCTCTTAAAACGTGCCGACCAGTATAGATTACTTGAATCCTACACCTTGTAGTCCCCTTTGTCTTATGTAACATTTTCTGTACACTGATATACATATGTATGATTCTTTATCTCTGTATTTGTGTGTGATGTTAAGTGCTCCGACACCCTACACTGGTATGAGAGGCGCTATAAAACATGTGAAATACAAGTAAAAGAGGGGGCTTTGGCGAGATGAAGGGCACTGTTGGAGGGTGGTAGTGAGGGAATCATTGAGGGGCCCCAATGAAGATTGTTGAATCCTGGTGCACGGTAAGGTCACCATTTACTATGCTTTAAAAAGAATACAATTGAATATATAATGACAAATGTGTTGCAGAATGTGCCATTTTTGCCCAATTTGTGGGTGAGAGGAACTCCACCAAACCCTTCTTTCTAATGGTTAGGCTCGCATGTTGCAGTCGCTATGCACAGTACGGGGGCTGGTCTGACAAAATTTGCCAGGGCTGCTTTGGGTTCCCAGTCCGGCCCTGCCCCACACTCCTTCTTTTACTCCCCAGGTTCCATATCTTCTTCCCAGCATCCCTGTCTTCTTCACCGGTTTTTGTATCGTCTCCTCTCTTTCTTCCCCACTGGTCTCCATAATTTCTCTCGTCTTCCTCTCTTCCTTCCCAGTCTTCCTTTCTCTTGTCTTCTTCCACAGTCTCCCTATTTCCCCCTCAGCTGCCCTTGTTTTGTAAATGTCTTTCCAGCCTGCATATCTTCTCCACAATCTTACTGTCTGCTACTCAGTCTATCTTCTCCACAGTCTTCCTGTCTCCTCTTCAGTCTATCTTCTCCACAGTCTTCCTTTCTGCTCTTCAGTCTATTGTCTCCACAGTCTTCCTGACTCCTCTTCAGTCTATCTTCTCCACAGTCTTCCTTTCTGCTCTTCAGTCTATCTTCTCCACAGTCTTCCTTTCTGCTCTTCAGTCTATTGTCTCCACAGTCTTCCTGTCTCCTCTTCAGTCTATCTTCTCCACAGTCTTCCTTTCTGCTCTTCAGTCTATCATCTCCACAGACTTCCTGTCTTCTCTTCAGTCTATCTTCACAGTCTTCCTGTCTTCTCTTCGGTCTATCTTCTGCACAGTCTTCTTGTGTTCTCTTCAGTCTATAATTTCCAGTCTTCATTTCTTCTCTTCAGTCTATCTTCTCCACAGTCTCCTGTCTTCTCTTCAGTCTATCATCTCCACAGTCTTCTCTTCAGTCTAATTTCTTCACAGTCTTCCTGTCTTCTCTTCAGTCTATCTTCTCCACAGTCTTCCAGTCTTCTCTTTAGTCTATTGTCTCCATAGTCTTCCCGTCCTCTCTTCAGTATATCTTCTCCACAGTCTTCCTGTCTCCTCTTCTGTCTATCTTCTCCAGAGTCTTCCCGTCTTCTTTTCAGTCTATTGTCCCCACAGTCTTCCTGTCTTCTCCTCAGTCTAATTTCTTCACAGTCTTCCTTTCTTCTCTTCAGTCTATCTGCTCCATAGTCTCCTGTCTCCTCTTCAGTCTATTTTCTTCACGTCTTCCCGTCTGCTCTTCAGTCTATCGTCTCCACAGTCTTTCTGTCTTCTCTTCAGTCTATCTTCTCCATAGTCTTCCTCTCTTCTCTTCAGTCTGCCTTCCCCATGGTCTACCTATCTGCTCCTCAGTGTCCCTATTTTCTCCAATCTCTCTTTTTCTTCCACCCATTTTCTTTCTTTCCAGTAGCTTTGTCTTTTCCTCTGCCTCCCTACCATTTCAAGAGTCTCCCTCTCCACTCCACAGTGTCCCCATTTCTTTCAGATTTCTCTTTTTCTTCCACATATTCAATTGCTCCCCGTCTCTCTGTCTTCTTATCCAAACCTGTGTCTACCTTCTCAAGAGTCACCTTATCTATTCCTCAGTCCCCCCATTTCTTCCTAATTTCTTTTTTATCCCAATCATGCTATCTCTTACTCAGCCTCCCTATTTTTTGCCTTCCCCACAGTCACACTTTCCACTTCACAGTCTCTGTATTTTCTGCCAGTCTCCGTGCTTTCTCCCAGTCACCATATGTCTGCCCCGTGTCCTAATTTCTCTTTTTCTCCCAATCATGTTATCTCTTCCTCAACCTCCCTTTATTTTCTGCTCCCTGTCTTCTCTGCAGACACACTTTTCACTCCACAGTGTCCGTTGTCATACAGTCACTGTGTCTTCTCCCAGTCTCACTGTTTTTTACCAGTCTCCCTGTTTTCTTCCAGTATCATTGTTTCCTCCCGGTCTCTCTGTTTCCTCCCAATCTCCCTGTATTCTCCCATTCTCCACATTTTCTCCCAGTCTCCCTGTTTTCTCCTAGTCTCCTAATTTCCTCCTATTCCCACTGTTTCCTCCCAGTTTCCCTGTTTTCTTTCAGTCTCCTTGTTTTCTCCCATTCTCTCGATTATCTCCAAGTCTCCGTTTTCTTCCAGTCTCCTTGTTTTCCCCCATTCTCCTCATTTCCTCCCAGTCCCTCTGTTTTTTCCAGTCTCCTTGTTTCCTCCCATTCCCCTAATTTCCTCCCAGTTTCTTTGTTTTCTTCCAGTCTCCTTGTTTTCTCCGATTCTCCTCATTTCCTCTCAGTCTCCCTGTTTTCTCTGAGTCTCCCTGTTTCCTCCCAGTCTAACTCTTGTCTCCCATTCTCACTGTTTTCTCCCAGTCTCTTTGTTTTCCCCCAGTCTCCTGGTTCTCTCCTAGTCTCCACATTTCCTCCCAGTCTCAGAGTCCCTGCTTTCTCCCAGTCTCACTGTTTCCTCCCAGTCTTCCTATTTTCCCCTAGTTTACCTGTTTTCTCGCAGTCTCCCTGTTGTCTTGCAGTATCCCTGTTGTCTCTCAGTCTCCCTGTCGTCTTACAGTCTCCCTGTTGTCTCTCAGTCTTCCTCTTGTCTCCCAATCTCCCTGGTTTCTCCCAGTCTCCCTATTTTGTCCTAGACTCCCCGTTTGCTCTAATTTTCCCTGTTTTCTGTCAGTGTCCCAGTTTCCTCCCACTCTCCCTGTTTCCCCCTGTCTCCATGGTTTCTCCTAGTCTCCTTGTTTTCTCCCAGTCTGCCTATTTTCCCCCAGTCTCCCTGTTTCCCCCTATCTCCCAGTTTCCTTCCAGTCTCCTTGTTGTGTTACAGTCTCCCTGTTTCCTCCCAGTCTCCCTGATTTCTTCCAGATTCACTGTACACTCCAGTCTCCCTGTTTCTCCCAGACCCCCGGTTGTCCTACAGTTTCTTTGTTGTCTCCCAGTCTACTTTTCTTCCAGTCTCCCTGTTTTCTTCCAGTCTTCCTGTTGTCTCCAAGTCTCCCTGTTTTCTCCCAGTCTCCCGTTTTCCCCCAGTCTCCCTGTCTTTTCTCTTAGTCTCCGTGTTTTCTCCTAGTCTCCCTGTTGCCTCCCAGTCTCTCTGTTTTCTCCCAGTTTATATGTTTTCTCCCAATCGCCCTGTTTTCTCCCACTCTCTCTGTTTTCTCCCAGTCCCTCCGTTTCTTCAGAGTCTTCCTGTTTCCTCCTAGTCTTCCTGTTGTCTCCCAGCCTCTCTGTTTTCTCCCAATCTCCATGTTTTCACCCGGTCTGCTTGTTTCCTTCAAGTCTTCCTGTTATCTCCCAGTCTTCCTGTTATCTCCCAGACCCCCGGTTGTCTTCCAGTTTCTTTGTTGTCTTCCAATCTCCTTTTCTTCCAGTCTCCCTGTTTTATTCCAGTCTTCCTGTTTTCTCCCAGTCTTCCTGTTGTCTCCAAGTCTCCCTGTTTCCTCCCAGTCTCTCTGTTTCCTCCCAGACTCCTTGTTTTCTCTCAGTCTCTCTGTTTTCTCCCATTCTCCCTGTTTCCCCCAGTCTCCCTGTCTTTTCTCCCAGTCTCTCTGTTTCCTCCCAGTCTCCCTGTTTCCTCCCAGTCTCCCTGTTTCCTCCCAGTCTCCCTGTTTTCTCCCAGTTTCCATATTTTCTCCCAATCACCCTGTTTTCTCCCAGTCTCTCTGTTTTCTCCTAGTCCCTTCGTTTCTTCCCAGTCTCCCTGTTTTCTCCCAGTCTCTTGGTTTCTTCCCAGTCTCCCTGTTTCCTCCCAGTCTTCCTGTTGTCTCCCAGTCTCTCTGTTTTCTCCCAGTCTCCATGTTTTCTTCCATTCTCCCTGTTTCTTCCCAGTCTCCCTGTTTCCTCCCTGTCTCCACAAGTCCTCCCTATGTCCCACTTTCGCTCGCTTTCGAGTAACATGTTTGGCCGGTCTCTGCGTTAAGTCATCCTGAGCAGGGCATGATGCAGCTCACAGATAACATCTCAGTGCTCGAGGGGGAGGGAGGAGCGAAGGAGGAAGCAATCCATCACCCAAGCTTAGTTATGACAGACAAACTACCTGCCACAAAGAGCCAATGTTCACTGAGGTCTGGGCTTTTAGGGCAGAGACAAGAAACCTCCACGTAGCGCTGCCTCTGTCTGACATAGGGGTGCAGAGAGGCGCCTGGATGTAAAGATAGTCCCTTGGGGAACACAGAGGTGCATGGGGGTAAAGAGAGCCACTTTGGGGTACACTTGTGTGCCTGGAGGTAAAGAGAGCTCCATGGAGGAACACAGAGGTGCATGGAGGTAAAGAGAGCCACTTTGGGGTACACTTGTGTGCCTGGAGGTAAAGAGAGCCACTTTGGGGTACACTTGTGTGCCTGGAGGTAAAGAGAGCCACTTTGGGGTACACTTGTGTGCCTGGAGGTAAAGAGAGCTCCATGGAGGAACACAGAGGTGCATGGAGGTAAAGATAGCCCTATGGAGGAATACAGAGGTGCATGGAGGTAAAGAGACCCCTATGGAGAAACACAGAGGTGCATGGAGGTAAAGAGAGCCACTTTGGGGTACACTTGTGTGCCTGGAGGTAAAGAGGGCTCCATGGAGGAACACAGAGGTGCATGGAGGTAAAGATAGCCCTATGGAGGAATACAGAGGTGCATGGAGGTAAAGAGACCCCTATGGAGAAACACAGAGGTGCATGGAGGTAAAGAGAGCCCCTTGGAGGAATATAGAGGTACAGGGAGGTAAAGAGAGCCCATTGGGGGTACACAGAGGTGCAGGGAGGTAAAAAGAGCCCCTTTGGGGTATACAGAGTTGCAGGGAGGTAAACAGATCACTTTGGGGGGACACAGAGGTGCATGGAGGTAAAGAGACCCCTATGGAGGAACACAGAGGTGTAAGGAGGTAAAGAGAGACCCGTGGGAGTATACAGAGGTGCCGGGAGGTAAAGAGAGCCCCATGGAGTTACACAGAGATGCATAGAACTTCATGGAGCCAAAGCTAGCTCCACAGAAGTGCACAGAGGTGCATGGAGGTAAACTAGTCCAGTGCAGCAAATATAACCCCATGGAGGTAAACAAACCCATGGAGGTAAACAGAGGCACAGAGAGCCCCAGGAAATTAAAAAAGAGACACACTAAGGTAAACAGAGCCCAACGAAGGTAAGCAAACCCATGGAGGTATACAGATCTAATGGAGGTACACAGAGGTACACAGAGCCCCATGAAGTTAAAAAGAGACACAATGAGGTAAGCAGAGTCCCATGGAAGTAAACAGACCCCTCGGAGGTCACTGAGGTACAAGGATGTAGATGGAAGTAAACATACCCCTCAAAGGTCACTAGGGTACAAGGATGTAGATGGAAGTAAACAGAGCCCTCGAAGGTCACTGAGGTACAAGGATGTAGATGGAAGTAAACATACCCCTCGAAGGTCACTGGGGTACAAGGAAAACATACCCCTCGAAGGTCACTGGGGTACAAGGATGTAGATGGAAGTAAAGAGACCCCTCGAAAGTCACTGGGGTACAAGGATGTAGATGGAAGTAAAGAAACCCCTCGGAGGTCACTGGGGTACAAGGATGTAGATGGAAGTAAACAGACCCCTCGAAGGTCACTGGGGTACTAGGATGTAGATGGAAGTAAACAGACCCCTCGAAGGTCACTGGGGTACAAGGATGTAGATGGAAGTAAAGAGACCCTCGAAGGTCACTGGGGTACAAGGATGTAGATGGAAGTAAAGAGACCCCTCGGAGGTCACTGGGGTACAAGGATGTAGATGGAAGTAAAGAGACCCCTCGAAGGTCACTGGGGTACAAGGATGTAGATGGAAGTAAAGAGACCCCTCGAAGGTCACTGGGGTACAAGGATGTAGATGGAAGTAAAGAGACCCCTCGAAAGTCACTGGGGTACAAAGATGTAGATGGAAGTAAACAGACCCCTCGAAGGTCACTGGGGTACAAGGATGTAGATGGAAGTAAAGAGACCCCTCGGAGGTCACTGGGGTACAAGGATGTAGATGGAAGTAAAGAGACCCCTCGAAGGTCACTGGGGTACAAGGATGTAGATGGAAGTAAAGAGACCCCTCGAAGGTCACTGGGGTACAAAGATGTAGATGGAAGTAAAGAGACCCCTCGGAGGTCACTGGGGTACAAGGATGTAGATGGAAGTAAAGAGACCCCTCGGAGGTCACTGGGGTACAAGGATGTAGATGGAAGTAAACAGACCCCTCGAAGGTCACTGGGGTACAAGGATGTAGATGGAAGTAAAGAGACCCTCGAAAGTCACTGGGGTACAAAGATGTAGATGGAAGTAAAGAGACCCCTCGAAGGTCACTGGGGTACAAGGATGTAGATGGAAGTAAAGAGACCCTCGAAGGTCACTGGGGTACAAGGATGTAGATGGAAGTAAAGAGACCCCTCGAAGGTCACTGGGGTACAAGGATGTAGATGGAAGTAAAGAGACCCCTCGAAGGTCACTGGGGTACAAAGATGTAGATGGAAGTAAACAGACCCCTCGAAGGTCACTGGGGTACAAGGATGTAGATGGAAGTAAAGAGACCCCTCGGAGGTCACTGGGGTACAAGGATGTAGATGGAAGTAAAGAGACCCCTCGGAGGTCACTGGGGTACAAGGATGTAGATGGAAGTAAAGAGACCCCTCGGAGGTCACTGGGGTACAAGGATGTAGATGGAAGTAAAGAGACCCCTCGGAGGTCACTGGGGTACAAGGATGTAGATGGAAGTAAAGAGACCCCTCGGAGGTCACTGGGGTACAAAGATGTAGATGGAAGTAAAGAGACCCCTCGGAGGTCACTGGGGTACAAGGATGTAGATGGAAGTAAAGAGACCCCTCGGAGGTCACTGGGGTACAAGGATGTAGATGGAAGTAAAGAGACC